>JAOTQK010000002.1:18244468-18264456 GCA_025642025.1 Rhododendron ferrugineum
AAAAGAACTGCTCCCCAATATAGATCAGAGGCATCTGTCTGAAGTACTCTTTTTCCATCTGAGGGTATGGTTAATGGTGGAAGGGTTTTGGCTATGGTTTTGAGGTCTTTGACTGCTTTGGTGCAATGGGTTGACCAAGGAGGAGGAGTTTTCTTTAGTAGAGCTGAAAGAGGAGTACGGTATTGGGCAAGGTTGGGGATGAAATCAGCCATATAGTTAAGGCTCGTTTGGTAAACGAACCGAGCATGAACAACTCGATAATAAACGAGCCAAGCTCGAACAACTCGATAATAAACGAGCCGAGCTTGAGCTAGACTAGCTTTGAACGAGCCGAGCTTGAATACTTCAAAGCTCGGCTCGTTTGCAGCCCTAGATTGGTGATTGCTGAACTCTTTTTTTGGCCCAATTACTAGGAAATGATTCCTCAAATTATGGAAATTAGAACCCCAAGAGCTTACATCAAGTCATCAATGCGGAAATCCACAACAATTGCAACTAATCAACCAAGCCCAACGACCAAATGAACCAAAGAAATAGCCTATAATGGTGAATAAGTAAGCCAACAAAGAAAAATCCCTGAAAAGAGGGGAGAAATTATGTATACTTACATACAACACAATTTGATCCCCTGACATCCTAATTAAGAGAATACAAAGGTATATGATGGTGGCCAACATAGCTAGACTCAGTTTATTTTGTAGTCTAAATCTCTCACACAAGTGACTATAATGTATCAGGGTTGGTTTCCTATTTCGAAGACATCAAATTTATATTTCTTTGACGCAAGCAATAATCTGAACTGCTAAATGTGCTGCTTTCAGGAAGCCTTGTTCAGGGTACAAATTAAAGGAAATTGCTGGAAGCAAAATATTTGCTGGTGAAGATGGAGAGCCAGAATCTGGGGACAGAACAACAGTTCGGACTTATCAGGTACTTACCTTGTGCTAGTGTGACCCAAAAACGCATATGAGCATGCCTAAAATGTCATGTTGCAAATTTCCTGAAGTTTCACCTTTGAGTTTTCAGCAAGCAATGAATGGAATAAGCCAGATATCATTTAATGTAGAGGAGAAGGTTTCTCCAAAGAAACCTACCACTCTCCCTGAAGTGGCAAAGCAGCGTGAGTTAAGCGGGACCCTTCAAAGTGATGCAGATGCGAAGACTAACAAGCTGCTGTCTGATGCAAAGAGCAAGGAACTGAGTGGGAATGACATTTTTGGCCCTCCTTCGGAAATTCCTCCACGATCATTGGCTGCAACACGCACCTTGGAAGCCAAAGATCACAAAGACATGGTCGAACCTGCACCAAGGAATGTGCGGACATCTGTCAAAGTTTCTAATGTAAGTTAGTTTGTGTCCTTTATCGTTTCTGGTTTTTGTTTGCTTATGTACTTTGATATCGCCCAGATTTCCCTCGCGTTTCATCTGATAACATTAAACTTTAGTAGATGTAAAAAATGAACCATCTAGCTGGCGTTCATATTCTGAAATTGAAAACGGTGATTTTAAATAAAGAGTCAGACAACCAGTCCCCTGAACTCGATCACTCCCAGGAGAAGCTTTGCCAGGAATACGTTTTGCTACTCTACAACATTATTAAGCATGTCCAGTACTCATAAGTCGTTACCTTGAAAGGAATGATGCAATATTTTGACCTAGTGGAATATTTGTGAACAGTTCTCATAAAATTTTGAGTATTTAACTTTCTTCATTTGTAAAAAAAAAAAATCGAGAGTACAAAATTCCTGTTAAAAATTTTCATGTGGTAGTCTTGCCTTCTTCTTTACAATTACGTCTCTTCTTATATGCAATACTATTTCCTGAAGCCCAAAGTAGAAACAAATTTGTGCAAGTCTTCTTTTGATTGAATGCACAAAAGCATGTTTTGCCTCCAGATTTATGTTGTTAGACATAGTGCAAAAGAAATGCGCGTCCTTTTGACACTTCCTAAGCTTTCATGCTCCTGTTTTCAGAATTCAAACAGTGGTGGAGCCACATAATGAAGCATGCTTTCAATTTGCCCATTTAAAATTGTTGTGTGTGTAGGTTAAATCTTTTATAGTTGTTTATTTGGCTCAGAACTTCCCCTATGAATTGTAGACCACTGGTAGCTCTGCCCCTCTGTGGTAGTGTGCATTATACCTAACATAGTCCTACCCTGTTTATTGAGATTGACAGCATCTTGTGTTATCATCATACTCTATCATGTGCATTGAAAAGTTGCCCGTCTCTGTTTAATCTTGTTTCAACCTACATTGATTTTCTGGCTCTTCCACTGGTTTCAACTTCAGAGTTACATAAACCTCATTTTGAACTTTTTTCATATTGGCAGCCTGCCGGAGGTCAGAGTAACATCCTATTTGGCGAAGAACCAACAGTCAAGACTGCAAGGAAAATACATGACCAAAAGTTTGCAGAGCTGACGGGGAACAACATCTTCAAGGGAGATGTTCCTCCCGGGTCAGCTGAGAAACCACTGAGCACGGCTAAGCTCAGAGAAATAAGTGGCAATGATATATTCGCTGATGGAAAGGCGGAATCTAGAGATTACCTCGGAGGCGTTCGCAAGCCACCTGGTGGCGAGAGCAGCATTGCCTTGGTTTAATGTGTTACCTTTATTTCCTTATGCATTTGCCACGATGTTTGGTCCCTCTATTCCCCAGTGCGCCCCTTGACAGACATTTTTTATTGGTGAAACGTACTTGGACCAGTAAATGTAGTTTGTTGTATTAAAAACAGTTTTAGGGCTCTAATCTTGGTTAAAAAGATGAAAGATGCATGACCTCCATCATTCTTCTAGAGGAATGGAGTGACCTAACCACTGTGCCACAACAATCGGAGGCCATGGCATGTGTTTGTCTTCTTATTTTGTTGTGCAGAAAACTATCATATGTCCGGATCCGGAATTCTAAGCACCGTCTACCACATCAAATGAAGCTAACAAAAATGATACTAACATTTTGCCACATCCCGTATGAAACAGATGGAGTACTTGTGAAACATACTCAGATCGGTGGTACAGGATAGATGCAGAGGGACATCGTACCTGACTCATTCTGTTAACGTAATAGAACAGGAAATGTGTTTTGCAGGTACATATTGTGCATTTTTATTGTTTTAGTAGAAACTAATCAACAATCAACGTGCCAGTACAAATCCATTTTGCACCCACTATCATCTGAATTCCGCAGATTTTATGGGAGAAAGAGAAACAGTAGGGGTTCACCGTCACATTTATACTGTCATTAGACAACATTTTAGTAGAGACAGAGTCAGAATAAAATCCGCAGAATTAGACAAAACAGAGTCTGAATAAAACCCGCAGAATCAACCAACCGTTTTCAGAGGGGAAGTAGCTCTGCCTACAACCAGGAAAGCTTGTTTAATTATTCCCATGCCCTATCAGAGCTAGTAGCATTTTCTTGTAGTCCCCAGAAGTGTCACCGGAAATGGCAATATCCAGAGTGACACTGTTCCTGCGGTGGAATTCCTCCTTGATTCGTTGCATGTCAACCTCAGCACGAGTTGCAACAACTCGAGTGAGAGCCCATTCGTCGGTCCCTAGCTTGTTGATTGCTGATCGAAGAACTTTCTCATAGTACTTCTCAGGGAAAGTCAAGCACTTCACTGTTGCTCTGAGAAGAGTGAGGTATTCATCCTTGGGGTCAGCCTTTAGATCCTGAAAAATACAGCCCATGACAGAATAAACAAGAAAATTCTTATCCACATCCTTGAGCAGAGCCCTTCTGTTAATTTATTGTTTTGAACAGATCCTTAACCAGAGATCAAAGGGTGAAATGTGAACTTAAAATGGCACCCTCTCCGTACTCTTTTCATAGATGGCTCTCTGTACTCTTTTCATAGATGGCTTTGGGCTCTAAGCTAATTTATGACAAGCAAGAAAAACTTGGGAAGTATTTTCTAACAAAACCACACACGAAAAAAGAAAGAGAGGAAAGTTCCGAGTTTAGATGTGGTTGCTCACTATAAGGTGGTAAGGGTGTAAATGGCTGCATAAAACCTTACCACCAACAACACGAATAGTATCGATTGAGTTGAGTCCCCACTTTTTTAAGCTTTTCAAACTATGGAAACTAAGAACATTTCAAGACTAGATTGCTTTTCAATGTTACGTTGTAATGGATTTCATTTTTTGTGGACTCGGAGAAGATGCACAAACCTTGTTGATCGCATTTCCAAATTCATTGTTATAGTAGTTGAGGGTTGCATTCAGCTGTGCTTTACTCCGTGTAGTCAGAATCCTAATAAGCTCCTCATGGTTATATGCCTTCTCCAATATCTTCTCATGAAGTATCTTGGCCTCTGATTTTGCCACTGTCATGTTCACCTCTTCCCCTTCATACCGGAATGAACTCAGGAGGGGAACTAAAAGCTGTGTCAAAATTAAAACTATAAATAAACAAACAGCAACACTATATTTGCAGTCAAAGGAAACACAACTTTTCATTTGAAGTAACTTAGGAAATGAGCAGGAATACATTAAAAGTGCAATGTACTGACTTTCAGAAAAGCCTATGTTTGGATGCCTGCAATCTTTTGTGGGACAGAATCTGATTACAAAGAATCGAATACCCAAAAATCTGATGTGTTCAATTTATACACGTCACTGGAAACACTTTTCTGTTCCAGTCTATTTCAAATGTAGGAATCAAAGGTATTAGTAAGTTATTTCACTAGTACTACAAATATACCATCATTCTGTTTCCTGGATTGCTCAATACGCCCCTCTAGTTAGATTAGCAATTCTCCTCAGGTCCTTTGCTCATCATCCATTGATGATCCACAACAGTAAGTAGGAAAGATGGCTCAACATTGGGAGATCATGCTCGAGATGGAATTTAAAAGAGCATATTGTGCACCACATGAAAGCTATGCCCAACCTCTTTCTTTGGCATCACTCTTACCAGTAGAGGCCGGATATTCACCAAACTTTATCATAGCAAATAGTAATCACAAGAACCAAATGTAATGACCAGGAAGTTTATGGAGGTACCTTACGAAAGTCCCCAGTTGTGTGATACGAAACATCTTCTTCAACGGATCTCTTATAACGAGCATGATATGCCTGCCTCGCCATAAACAGGTCATGTGAAGATCTGGTACATGCAATTTCCATAAGCACCCAGTTGCTTGCACCTAGCCTCTTTGTCGCTTCATTAGCCAAGAATGCATCACGCTCAGCTGGATCCATTGTCCAGAGCAGAACTACCCGCTGTGTAACAGAAGCAATAGGACAGTAAGCATTAACAAAAAGTAACAATGGGGAAATGCTTCCTCACTTACCCTCAAACCAATAAACAGGAAGCCAAACAAGGTAAAGGAGAATAAAAGTCATAAATAAACAACATGAAGACTTATGTGGAACAATTAATTAAACAGCCCTGGGAAGCATAATAATTCGATCAGTTGAGGGACCAAGATCCTCTGCCTTACATCAATGTAACGGAGGTCCATTATGGATGTAGATTTGCCACCGCTAATGGAGAGTAAAACAATGGTCTAAAGCCATATACCCCAGTTGAATAAGATCTAAGAAAATGAGGGGGAAATTTTAAACTAGTTTAATAAGATTTTAGAACCGGTGGTAAATTTTGAAATATAGGGTCTTCATCTAGACCGTAGTTTTACTTTCCAGTTACGGTGGCAGCATTTTAGGTGTGTAATGGAACTGTCCATTGCATTAAATTAATGGAGAGTATCTCATACGTACAAAAGGTACATGCAAGACTGACCTCAAAGTCATTTGAAAGTTCTTTGTCCAGTTCTTTCAATATGTCTTCTTCGAAAAGGTCGGCATAAGTTTGCCGGATTAACTTGCGTTGGGCTGAATTCCTGTGTGCCAAAATTTGAATAATCAAATCCTCATTGGTTCCCCATCCTGCAATGATATGGATCACAACAGCAGATCATTAATCTGTCCAATACATCTCTGCAGAAGCTAAGGAACAAGTCAATGCAAATTAGATAGCCTAACAGCTAACAGTAACAGTAACAGCAATTGAAGTCAACCACTTCCAGCTTCTCAATCGGTTCCCCACATTTGAGTTGTAAGCGGGGCCAACTGGTAAACTATAGACCAGCACTTCAATGGACTTCTGCAGCGGCTTCGGGCAGAGGCTATTTATGTGTCTTTGGAAATCCATAATACGCCTGTCCTCGAGCTGCTATCAAGGCCATTTCAGGCAGGGCTTATTGAAGTGCAAAAGAACAATCTTGGCCGAGCCGCTCAACATGGAGCCTCATGAAATGTGTACATAGTCTTGTTTTGCAATCTTGATCAAAGACAAGGCGTAAAGGCTATTTTTATGCAATTCATCCTTTTTTTGAACAGCGAATGCAATTCATCCTTTGTGACTTGTCTGTCAATTTTCCCACTATCACCCCCCAAAACCAAACTTTTGTCTTAGGTAAAGTTGCCACCATAGGGTTCTATTAAAGAACTAGATACGAATTGCAGGGAAACACTCTCCAGAATCATATTCTGAGACATTTCACTACTGCAAATTGACTAAATTATAAAAGACAGCGATGCTGAAACCAAACAGTGAAAGATATTATTGTGTAGATTGTATGGAACGATAAAGCATATTTACAATCTGATAAAAGCATCGTCCAGTTCTTCGTAATGACCTTAAAAGCTAGGTGACACTAGTGGTCAATAAAGTTCCCATAAACAAAATTAAACTTAATAACGAGAGGCCAATCATACACAGACGAAGCTCCCATCCAGTTTGCTTATGGTCTAGTCTGGTCAAGTTTGGACCTTTGTGAGCCCAGGATACAACAATGATTGGAACTGTTCATTTTATAAGCTCATCCATCCAATAGCTCATTCACGTAAAAAAAACTATCCTGATCAAACATGGATAACTCCGTAAACAAAATAAATTTGTGCATGAAAAAATGGACGGTCTAAGTTTCAAACATACACACACAAGTTAATACCTGGATCAATTACAGCAAAACCATGTCCTATGTAATAGTTTGTTGAAAGAGCTCATGAAATTAATCTATTTAAATGAAACCAGATTACTCACGAGTCCCAGTGTCAGATTCTTGTAAATAAACAACAATCATCTGAAATAGTTAATCTCCTTCCCCTTTGGGATCTTCGTAAGCCTATTTCTTATAGTTGTTCTACAATTTATTTGTCGGTGACGATCTCATTATGGAGTGGCTGATCATTCCTTTGTGGTTCAATAACTATATGAACACCATTTCTTTTAAAAGTTATGGGCAAGGGGGCCTGCACCCTAACTTCCTGAAAAATCACCTCTCGTGGTTTATCACTCCCACTGATTTCACCATTCTCAATGAATATGGCATTTCTGGTTTCTACAATTCTCTTCCTATGGTTAGAACAATAAAATCTGTAACCTGAGCCTTTGGATTTTCCAGGGTAACCTATATAGTCAACACCGCTCATCATTGTCTCCTCAATCCGAGTTAGTCCAGATTAACTATAACACTATGAATGACAAGTGGAATATGAATGACTTGGCTAGTATGCTTATTCAAGAAGAGGCAAGACTTAAGCAAATTAATGAGACATCATTCGCTTCATTAATGAATGCGCGCAGGTTCAAGGGTTCAAGCTCTTTGAATCACCTATTACATAGAACATGATTTCTCTATAATGGATCCGGATTTCTCTATAATGGATCCGGGTATGTAACTTGTGTGTGAATGTTTTTCGCATTATGTTTTATCCTATGATGCACGGACACAGATACAGACACTGACACGGACACGGGAATTCTAAAAAAATGGGGACACGGACACGGCGGGGGACACGCCACGTGTATATTTATTTATATTTTTTTTCAAATTTAAATGACAAAATGTGGACAAAACGAAAATTCCATAGTTTCAATACATTTTAAACAAAACAAGACATCCATAAGTTCAATACAACTCTATTGAAAAATTACAGTTTAACCCTTGAATTTTTTTTAAAAATTTACAGTTTGATTCCCAAAAATTTTAAAAATTACAGTTTGACCCCAATTTTTTTTAAAAAATTACACTTTGACCCCGCCGTGTCCCCATCGGTGTCCCGCCGTGTCCCCCTAAAAAATTTATATTAAATTATGGGACACGCCACGTGGCGTGTCCCATACGTGTCCCCGAGGTGTCCATGCGTGTCCCCGTGTCCAGACACTGCGAAACGTCGACCCCTAGAAGTGTCGCTACTTCATAGGTTTTATCGGCAAAAATCATGATAGTCCTAGATCCTATTTGATATTAGATAATTACGATGAAATCCCATAACAAATTATCTCATATATGGTACGTTGATTCTTTCTTATAAATATCTGTTTTGTTCGATCATGCTAGTTTTTTTACGTGAATGATCTATCGGTTGGACGAACTCCACAAACTGAACATTTCTGACCATTGTTGGGAGTGAACTCTTGGATCCATAATCAAGCTAGACGGGAGCTTCGTCCATCATCCACACTGTAGATATTTTCATACCGTACGTATGTGGTGATGCCGTGATGTGTATATTCGTTATGCACTATGATGAGGAGATCCAATGCGGAAATCACCCATCTGATGATGACGAAGCTAACAAACATCAAAATGTCTGCGAAATTCCGCAGTGATCGAAACGAAATTAGAAGGAGGTTAGAAAATGGAGACCTGCAAAGGCTTTTCGGAGAAGTTCACAGTCTTCTGCTGGAGATGGAACCGATGGAGGTATCGTAACAGTCGCCATTGATCTCTCTCTCTCTCTCGCACACACAGAAAGTCGGTTTTCTCTCACTAGAGGGACATGGAAAACGCGATTGGAGATATTACTGACGTTTGCGGTTTTTCTCTAATAAAGGAAACGGCACTCACGTCCAAATCCACGTTATTATCATTGACCAAGAAAGAGTCCACATGTATGGGGACCACTGTTTGATAGGGACGATCCGTTGAGGCGACTCAACATCGGGTCACCCAATCAACCTTTGTCAGACGTGTGAAATACAATTCCTGACAAGTTCACATGTATGGACCACTGTTAGATAGGGATGATCCGTCATCCTGAGGCGACTTAACGTCGGGTCACCCAACCAACCTCTGTCAGAGGTGTGAAACACAATTTCCGACAAGTTCACATGTATGGACCACTGTTAGAAAGAGTTCACATGTATGGACCATTGTTAGATAGGGACGATCCGTCATCCTGAGGCGACTCAACGTCGAGTCACCCAACCAACCTCTGTCAGACATGTGATACACAATTCCCGACAAGTTCACATGTATAGACCACTGTTAGATAGGGAAGATCCGTCATCCTGAGGCGACTCAACGTCGGGTCACCCAACTAACCTCTGTCAGACGTGTGAAACACAATTCCCGACAAGTTCACATGTATGGACCACGTTAGAAAGAGTTCACATGTATGGATCACTGTTAGATAGGGATGATCCGTCATCCTGAGGCGACTCAACCACTACTACAATAAACGATAATCATCACAGTTATTAACCGTGATCGTATGTTTTTAATCACGGTTTTAAAACCGTGATCTTTCTTGGTGTGATTGTAAGTCCAATACTTTAGATCACGGTAATAAACCGTGATTAAAAGTTCAAAATAATCACACTTGTTAAGTGTGATCGTATGTCATTAATCACAGTCGTAAGACGTGATCTTTTGGGGTGAGATCGTAAGTCTCCTGCTTTAGATCACGGTTATAAACCGTAATTGAAAATTCAAAATGATCACCCCATAAACTGAGATAGAAAACCATTGTGTGTGATCTTTTGTTCGCATCTACTAAACCATCTTTTCTTGTCATTGCCGAGTTTCGAACCCACGCAGCCTTGGTTGATTTTTCAAGCTCTTACCACTAAGCTAGCCAATAACTTCAGTTGTATTAGAAAAACAAAAATATTTAAACTTACTTTCTAAAGTGAGAAAACGTGTTTATCTGTTGTCTGGTGGCCAAGGGCTGCAACCGTGTTGCACATTCGGTGGCCTCGGATAGGCCTGCATTTTTTTTTCTTTCTTCCCAGTTTTGGGGTATCCTCTTCTCCTTCTGTTTGAGTTGTCTATTTTGCTTAGAAAGGATAAGGAAAGAGCCCACATTCCACATTTCTCTCTTTTAAGTTCTCTCATCAGTTTGTAGTTCTGTTGCTTCTCCGTTAATGAATTGATGTCCAAAAACAAGCTAGACGGGAGCTATGATAGGGACGATCCGTCATCCTGAGGCGACTCAACGTCGGGTCACCCAACCAACCTCTGTCGGACGTGTGAAACACAATTCCCGACAAGTTAACATCCTTCTTTATGATTCTATGGCATGTGGTGTTATGTTCCATCAGAATGGTTCTGAACAATCATTCAATTTGTGTACTATCATTCAAATAGCCCAACCAAATGGTGACACACGTAAGTTTCTCCAAGAAACTTAAAAGATGAGTAAAACAATGGACCTGTGAAAAAAAAGAGAGTAAAGCAATAGACATATAGGTTCATCGTATATAGTTTTATATCTCTCTTAGACTAGTTGTTAAAAAAATTAGAAACTTAAAAGATTGAAGCCTAAATTTTAGATACTTTGATCTCGCCGCAAGAGTCAGTCTTTTATCACACCGCAAGAGTAAGGTCATTTTTAGGCTTAGTTTTTTATCTCGCCGCAAGAGTCAGTCTTTTATCACGCTACAAGAGTGAGGTATTTTTTAGGCTTCACATGTATGGACCACTGTTAGAAAGAGTTCACATGTATGGATCACTGTTAGATAGGGACGATCCGTCATCCTGAGGCGACTCAAACGTCGGGTCACCCAACCAACCTCTGTCAGAAGTGTGAAACACAATTCCCGACAAGTTCACATGTATGAACCACTGTTAGAAAGAGTTCACATGTATGGACCACTCTTAGATAGGGACGATCCGTCATCCTGAGGCGACTCAACGTCGGGTCACCCAACCAACCTCTGTCAGACGTGTGAAACAAAATTCCCGACAAGTTCACATGTATGGACCACTGTTAGATAGGGACAATCCGTCATCCTGAGGCGACTCAACATCGGGTCACCCAACCAACCTCTGTCAGACGTGTGAAACACAATTTCAGATAAGTTCACATGTATGGACCACTGTTAGAAAGAGTTCACATGTATGGACCACTGTTAGATAGGGATGATCCGTCATCCTGAGGCGACTCAACGTCGGGTCACCCAACCAACCTCACTTACGCCGGCCTCTGATCGATCTGTCTTGGCAGTAACGTGTTGGGAGCTTTGTGTTCGCCATTAGGGCTTAGGCATTAGTTTACCTCTTTAGGCTTATTGTTTATCCTTATCTCTGTATTAGATGGATCATATAGATGTCGTATGGCTTTTACAATGACGTTGCTACTTCGGATAAAAAAAACAGTGCAGCATGCTGTTGTGTGTGAGAAATTTTTTAGTGCCGGGTGGCACGGGCACTTGGTGCCCGTGCACACATCTCGGTCGTCCAAATATTTTTTGAACGACCTAGATTTGTTTGGGTAATTTTTTAGTGCAAAATTACCAAAACACCATCTCAAACCCAAATAAATTTGGGCCATTCAAAACACATTTGGACGGTCGAGATGCGTGCACGGGCACTGGAAAATTTCTCGTTGTGTGTAGCCTTTTTGTTCTGATAAGAGATTCATGTTTGTTTTAACTTTTGGAACACTTAAATGCAAAAACTAATTTTCAGGAAATTGATTTTCAGTTTCACACTTCCTTTTCTAACAATCATACTCTTCTTTTTTTAAAAAAATTAGGCATGTGAATTTTCTACATTATCGCACGTGTAAAAAGTGAACTATTAAAAAGTTGAAATTGTAGTTTCAAATGAGTTAAAAAAAATTGAGGTAAATAAAAATTGAGTTGATCCTTAATAGGAATTAAGTCTTGATTTTCTAGACTCACAGGTAATTTTTTTATTAAAAAGAGGATACTGACCTTTCAATGTATCAATCTTAACTATTCTAAAAATAATGACTTTCGCTGATCAAATAAAAAGAGTACAAGCAGTAAATAAAGAGAGTGCAAAAATCACTACCTTTTTTAATACCAAAATTTGTAGAGCAAAATCTTAAGAAGTTTGGGCTTGTCGTAATTTATTCTTTCAGTTGATTCATTCTGCTGTTAGTATTTTTTCAAATTTTTTTGGAATTATATATTTTATAAACTTGTTTGGATGAGATAAATTTTAAAAAATTAAAGTATATTACCCAATTTTAAAAAATAAAAATCTAAACCAAGTCAAAAAATTATCTTGGTTTATAATATTTTTTTATCTCTTCAATTATTTCTTTAGCCTTTTAATCATACTTTCTTACTTCTTAAACTTTTCTTGTCAAGATGAAGAATAATCTAAACAGTTTTAATTCAAAAGTAATAAAAACTTTTGAAAAAATAGAAGTATGCCATAATGAATTTTTTTTTTAAATATGGTGCCTAAAGTTTTTGAAATTCCACAAAAAAGAAGTAAAAAGTTATCCAAAAGCCATGTTACCTCAAACTGAATTCTTACTGAGATTAAATTATTTCCACCGTCGGTAGAAACAGTGGGTTTTCCTCCACCGCCGTTGTGGTTCTCATTGTGTGTCTATTGTTATAATTATTGTTCATCTTGTAGGGTCTACAGAGTAGTATATTCACGTTAAAAATCAGCTTGATTAGGCGTCAATAAATGTATCATCAAAAGTTGAATTTTAGTTTATAAAATAGACGGTCTAATTTTGTCAATAATTTTAAAGTTAAACAGTTCATGACCATTGATTTTATAAATCAAAATTCAAATTTTGATACACCTATCAATATCCGACCAAGCTAAATTTTTAAGTGAACGTACCACTCTGCATATGATAGAATTGTATTAAATGTTCTATTACACTCTACTTTTCATGGGGAATGTAAAGGTTATGGTAGAATAATAAATTGTTTCCTTTAGAAAATATTTTTGTTCATATGAGTCTTGTGATGAAAGTACCGTTAGAATGGCAAACAACACGGTGAACAAGATTGTTGGAATATAAATGGTACGATTTCGAGTGGCCGATGGAAGGTTTATACGGTTAACCGGAGTCCGACATGTGCCGTGATTGAGGAAAAATCTAATTTCTTTGGAAATGTTAGATTCAAATGGTTGTAGCTTTGCATCAAGGGATGGAGTTCTTGAAGTTTTCAAGAATGATAAAAGTAGTGTTGCAGAAAAAATGGTGGAAATTTTGTACAAGCTTCAAGGGCGTGTTGAGATAGGCGTGCAAGTTTTGGATACCAAGCAAGCAAAAAAGATAGGCGTCGAATTACACAAGTGTGGCGTGTAAAGGCGCAAGCAAATGAATCTTTATGCGTGGAGAGCACTATTGAAAGTGGTTCAAGTGATGAATTTTGAAATGGTTGACGAAGTGAAAATGTGTTCGAGAAAAAGAATTTCTTTTGCAACCAATTTGGTTGCCGATGTTTTCGGATAAGCATCCAAGTGAGGGGGTGCAAGGCACCCGGGTGAGGGAGTGCGAGGAACCTCAGTTAAGGAGTTATTTTAAAAAAAAATTGCATTGGTTAGTTTTAAAAAATTGCATTGGTTATTTTTTGTCTTTATTTTAAAAAAAAATTGCATTGGTTAGTTTTGCGTCAAATTTTTGTGACTTATTGATTCGTCTCGGCGAGAGGAATCAGAAAAATAAAAAAATTTGATCGAAACTCATTATTTTTTTCAAAAAGACAAGAATAAATAAATAAAAGTTGACTTATTGACTTATTTTTGTCTTTATTCAAAAAATTATGAGTTTCGATCAAAATTTGTTATTTTTCCGATTTCTCTCGTCGAAACGAATCAATAAGTCACAAAAGTTTGACGCAAAGCTAACAAATGCAAAAAAAAAATTGAATAAGGACAAAAAAATAAGTCACTCAACTTTTTAATCCAAACTCACCCACTAGGCTCAAATGATTCTTTTTTGGGGGGTCATTTTATCAATTATTATACACACACTCACATCTTTTATTAGGTCCCACACATACTGAATGTGTAGTGTGTGTGAGCCCCAATGTAAATATGAATGGGTTATTTTAAATATTTGTGTAAGTGTTTTTTTTTTGTAAGTGTTTGTGTAGAACTTGGGGTGTGTGTTGTCCGCAAGGGACAACATGCGTGTTGTCCCTCCCAAAACGACGTAATTTTGGAACAAGCCCACATGAAGAACCGGATTCCGTTTGGCAATCATTTTTTGCCTTCCACCCACCAAAACAACCACTGCATGAAATACATACAGATTTTGGTTTGAAGGATTTGGGTTTTGCAATCAACGGCATATCTGCTATGAAAGTGTTCAAATTTGGTAAAGAAAAAAGCGTTATTTGCTACTTGTTTTTACCAAAATATCAACGGCATCTTCCATTTTTCAATCAAAGTGTTCAGATTGAAAACCAATTTTTGACTGGTAAAAAATATTTTTTACCAGTCAAAATTAAAAATACATCTCAATCATTGATAGCTGAAATGAACGGGCGAGATTTTGCAGAGATGTGAATAGCTTATTCACGGCTCCTCTATGAAGAAGTTTCTCTCTTGTTCAGATTTGGGGTTCTTTACCACCGAAGTTTCGGTGGTAAAAAAAAAAAACGAGTGCCAAACGGGGTGTTGTTCTCCATGTGAGTTTGTTCCAAAACTACGTCATTTTGGGAGGGACAACACGCATGTTGTCCCTAAGCAACACACACCCCGGATTCGTGTAGAATGATTGCAATTTTATTTGGAAGATTGTACACAACCCTTGGCACATGATTTGCACATGGGAGCCTACTATTTAGCTTCTCTTGGAAGTTCTGGGAAAAGAGAAAAACCGTGAGTGCACTGTGTGTGTTTGTGTTGTGACAGTGCTAAGGAGAAGATTAAGGCAGCCACTTTCCACTCTCTCTTGCAGCAGCCTTTGAGTTCCTTTTATGGGCTGATTTGTTCCGGTTGGTGGCCCTCTGTTTCAGCTGTGTTGGAGAGTTTTTGGGTAAACTAATTTGGGTAAGATCTTTCCACTTTGATTGTAGTTTGTTGGATATCGTATTTGTGACATCTTTTCTCTTTGTAAACCTAGGTGATAGTGAATATTTCTCTCTCCCGTGAAGTAGTCATTAGACCGAACCACTTATATTGTGTGTTGTTCTTTGTGCGTGTTTATTAAATTTATTCTCTTCCGTTGTGGGTGGGATTGGGTTTAATCCCAACACAATTTGGTGAAAGCTACGGTCAAGGGAAAAAAAAAGTGATGGAAAATGAGAAGAAAGATGAATATATTTTCTTTTTTTATCAGTTTGAAGCAATTTTTTTTATTTTTTGGGTAAGTTAATGCTATTGAAGCCATAGATACAGTTAGTTTAGAACTCTCCAGAAACTATATTTGTTTTCAAAATGCTTTGTTCGTCAATTGGGGCTTTAGAATAAGCTTTTCGAAATTTCATGGTTATTTCTGCTGTTTTATTATAACATAAAGTAGATATTTTAATGAAGGCAATTTTTGGTCTATTCGGGCTAAATTGCTTGTTTTGTTTTTTTATTGGCTTATTGCTCATGTATCTCTCTCCTATCTCCAAGTGTTTTAATTGTGCATGTACAACAAGCCGTATCACGCTCCATGCTGTGCAAAATGCGTACTGTATTTTACACAAGGTGTACGTATTTTAATGGGATGAGTTTTCCCTCATAAAAAGCTAAAGTTTCTAGTATGGCAAACACATACGTAGAATACCTGCAACACAGATAAAAGGAAAATGAATCAGTCCTGTATTTGTGTGAAGATCTTAGAGATCGAGGGAGAAATCTTCAATTTTTTTCCCTTATGAATGTTTCATGCAAAAGTTGCTGATTGGTTGAAATACTAGTAGCTCTTTAAGTAAGTGTTATTAAAAGCAATGCATGTTTGGAATTGTATACTGTTCACATAACTTGTACTCTGCAACTGTTTACTGTTATCGTACCCACAACCTAAAGGTTTGTAGGCTGGACTTTTGACCATTAATTGAACTTGTGATCACCCCTCCCCTCAAGTGGTACTTTGTCGCGCTTGTGTAGTTTACGTTTATATGGGCGGTTATGTAGATTATTACATGCAGATCTCATGAGTTGGGGCACTCATATTATACTCTGTTGCTTGTTCTAACCATAATGTGATCAGTTCCAGGTTGACAATGTAAATTTTTCATGCGTTTCCCATCGCAACTTTTGGAGAGGTCCATGTGTTTGTTCCTTTTCTCCCTAGATGGTGTTTCTGCACATTCAACAGCTTAGTTAGAAGCAGAAAAGCGCCATTGCTTATGTTATATGGTTCTTCCCTTATGGTAATTCCTCTCTACTGATGGCTGACCAGGACCTCCCATGATGTTTCGAAATGCTCCGCTGCTGTACTATGCCACTAGTAGTCTTAAACAATGTTGTTCATTGATGCTGATATTATCACTCTTTTTTTAAGAGTTCAAGATGCCAAAAATGCCTCTTAAATAACAGGTATCTGGAGCATAAAAAGTTAGCCCATGGATCGCACCGCCATAGTAGTCCAAATTTCATCAGGAAATTAATAAATACGTAGCTACTTTTTTTCCCATTGAAATTAGCAGGTAAATTATAAGTAGCAGAGGACTAGTTTTGGCGTTTCTATTTGATCAAATCGCAACAAATGTTTTTTTTTTTTTTTTTTTTTTTTTTTTTTTTTTTTTTTCGGGTGCGTGATGGGGCACGGTGATGAATCAAGGCAGCCATTGAAGCTTTGTTTCCTAAGAACCACCACCACCACCTAGGTGAGATATTCATAGAGATGTGTTTTATTGGTAGACTATATTATACAGTTAGGAGGAAAAAGGGGTGACAAGAAAAAGACTCGGAAGAAAAGTTTCCTGAGTTTTCAGAGAATCGGAAAACTCACGTCAGCAATGGAGTGGGATCCAGTGATTTTTCTGCCGGCAATTAATCAAGGGGATTTAAGTGAGTAGTCTAACTATGTTAAATTTGCGAATGATTCAAACCATTTAATGAAATCATTTAAACCATGAAACCAAAACTAATGACAGAGCGCCGACACTGACTTTTCAAGGGCGTAAAGTGAAAAATTAGGCATCTTTTGATAGACTATTACAAAGGGGGAATTGGGGATACTGTAGTGTGGGGGTGCACTACAGGGTGTAGTGTGGCATCTCAGTCGTTTGTTTTGACAAATTGTCGAGATGAGATCTAGAGCATTGATTGCCGAACAGATGGCTTGGATGTTGCAATACACCGATGCACTACAGAATTTAAGGGTATTAAAATTGGGAGGGCCCCTAGAATCTGAAAATTTTGGGGGGCCTAAAGCCGCATGCTCAGGGGAAGATGCCACAAGTGGTTTTGGTGTTTTAAAGTTGCTGCTGGTATAGATGCTGTTGGAAATTGATTTTAGCACTCCAAAAATTGATGGAGGGGCTCCAAAATGACGTCGTTTTGTGTATCAATACAGTTCAATTTTGAAGCCCCTCCATCAATTTTTGAAGTGTCAAAATCACAATCCTTTAAAACAGTCTTTTATATTAGAATTTTATGTTTGACTAGTTTTCTTTTTTCTTTTTCTTCCCTCCGGACCCCAAGAATTTGGTTAGGCTCCTATACCTATGTGGGGTTGAAGAAACCTCCTGGACGAGGTTTCGATTTCATAAAGTTGACGAATCCGAAGTTAACATTCTGGAAATTCTCGACAAGCATCCTGTTGTTGGATCCTTAAAAATATGTCCATTCTTTGCTAGTCAAAAGCAGATACCTATTCTTTTTGGCTTATGTTTTAGTATGTGCTTGAGACTAGCAAAAAACGGACATATTTTTAAGGATCCAACTATGGAATGCTTGTCGAGAATTTCGAGAATGTTGAACTTTGGATTGTCAATTTTGTGAAGCCAAAATCTCATCCAGGGGATTTCTTCAACCCCACGTAGGTATAGGAGCCAAGGGCCTGGAGGGAAGAAAAAAGGAGGAGTTAGGCCTGAAGGGAAGAAAAAAGGAGAAGTGTTATGATCGTCACACACACGCACACGATTTACGAGTATAAAACAGTAAAGAAATCGACACAGCAATATACGTGGTTTTCCAAAATCGGGTACGTCCACGGGAGCGAAAGCGGCTACTGTTCTTTTATTATCACAGTTACAAACTAGGGTTTACAACATAGAGTATTTATACCGACTCTATTCTAACCCTAACCTGGTATTTGGCCTGAATCCCAAAAATACCCTTGTACGATACCGTAGCCTTCTTTCTAGAACTCCTTAGTATCTCTTCATACTTACATATGAGCCATAGTTCTAACAAGAAGAAAACTACTAAAACATAAAATAGACGTTTCTTAAAAAGTAATAATCAATGGAAGCATATACATACTCGTTCTGGAGTTATGCTGTTTGTTTGATAGCCCTTATATGGGTGAAATTCTTCAAGTCCCACTTCAAAGTAATGAACATACATAAATGCGGTATCCGCGTTTCAAGAGCGGAACAAACCCTCGCCCTTTTTTGGCTTCTTGTGATTGTATCGGGGAATTTTTTCTGCATCTGGTTTGACATCTCTTGGAAACTTGGTCTCAACCTCGCGTGACTTCGCACTCCTTCATCGCCAACATGGTATTGACACACTGAGCAGCTGCTGCCATTGCACAATTGCCCGAAAAATAAAAAGACAAACTATTAGTATTAAACGTTCACAGAAAATTAGAAGGAAAAAAAAATTACATGCAGCTATAAGCATCAGCATCTATACCATTAAAATTTTTGAAACACCAGAACTTGTGGCATCTTCCCCTGAGTATACGACTTTAGACCTCCAAAAATTTCAAATTCTAAGGACCCTCCCAATTTTGGTATCATTAAATCCTGTAGTGCACTGGTGTATTTCGGCATCCGAGTCGTCTGTTCGGCAATCAATGGTCCAGATCACATCTCGGCAATTGCTGACACAGACGGCTGAGATGCCACCCTACACTTGTAGTGCACCCCCACACTACATGATCCCCAATTCCCCCTTTGTAATAGTCGCAAAAGATGCCCAATTTTTTCACTTTAAGCCCCCTAAAAATCAGTGTCGGCTCTGTCATTTGTTTTGGTTTAAATGGTTTCCATAAATGAACGATTCGCAAGTTTAACATAGTGGACTACTCACTTAAATCCCCTGATCAATCGCAGGATCCCACTTCATTGTTGACATGAGTTTTTCGATTCTTTCAAAACTCGGAAACTTTTCTTCTGTCACCAAAGAAATATTCCAAAATTAAGCATCTATTGTTTTTTACCATCCCCCAATTTTTAGAATGAACCCTGCTACTGGTACAGCAATCTATGCACAGTTCCCCCACAAAGGAAAAAAGGCAACAGCAGTGCCAAAACGAATGGCAAAGAGACAGAAATTGCAGCATCCACAGCAACACTCGCCTCCCTCCCTCCCTCCCATCCAACAAACCGGGCAATCTCATCCTCCATCGCATAGGGCCGGGCCCGCAAAACAATTACCCGCCTCCAGTATCCGGTGGTCCCGATCGTGGGAATCAAGGTGGAGATCATCATCATACCAAACAGGGGCGGGGACAGCCGTATTCCAGGGGGAGTTAGTGGTACTTATGAAGTGGGCCCTCCAAACCAAACTACTCCCAAGGTGGTCAATATGGAGGTTCTGGTACCGGTAGAGGTCCCAACCCGATAGGCGGTAATCGGACTCAGCAATACCATTGGCCTCAATGACGGTACATCACATGGCTGCAAGTTAGAAGATATAACGCATTTGAATCGGGGTGATTAAAAACATTGGAAGAACCATCGGCCTTTGTTTCTAATGCTACAAGAGTTTTTTGAAGCACAAGTGCTGGTTGAATTTCGTTTCGGTAACTCTCTTTGGATATCATTAAGTACCGAGCCCATATAACTAAAGGTCCATGGGTTATAGTGGATTTGATCCAGTGTTTCGGATCCATTCTTTTCAAGATAAAA
>JAOTQK010000002.1:18264556-18304861 GCA_025642025.1 Rhododendron ferrugineum
TACTTATACTTTATTTTTTAAAATTTTTATGGGGCGGGGCGGGTAAACCCGTTCCCCGATCGGGGCGGGAACGGGGGTACCCAAAAAAAACCCGGTCGGGACGGGGGCTGGGGCGGGGCGGATAATTATTTTTGGGTCGGGGTCGGGGCATGCAAAAACCCGCTCGGCCCCGTTGCCATTCCTATTTGTAGGTTGGGCTTCCGCCTGGTTCTCTAATACTAGGGAAAATGACGGCCCATGACGTATTTTGATAATTAATACCCGCCAATGACAAGTTAAGAACATTTGTTAATGCTGAAAATATCCTTGACGGATATTAATTATTAAAACACGTCATTGGCCATCATTTTCCCCTAATACTAAGTACTCCTGGGAGCCTGCAATGTCTTAATTTCATCACATCCTGTTTTTGGCAATTTGCTTGGCCAGAACTACTCTACAAAAACAGTATTAATTCACTAGATATTCAATCTCAAAATGGGTCACAATAGAACCGTCAGGCTAAAAAATTCCGAAATGGCTAAAACAAACCCCTTGTGCAATAACCTAAACCAATCTGAAATAGCTAAAACAGAGATGATCCGATTCGGATGATCGATCTGGTATATATGCTTTGCTAACTGATAAGTTAGGCAGCAAACAATTTCCAATTCAGGTCCTCGAAAAATTGCTTACCATCTTTGTACGAGAACAACATGTATGAAACAACTATTCTCTTTTGCCTATCGAAAGGCCAGCAGGTAAATTGTTATCGGGTGAAGTAAAAGGGTACGGTTGAAAACACAAACACAAAAATCAAGAGCTCTTTTAGAGAGAGAACACCGCCGCCCCATGATAAGCGTCAATTTATGCGTCTCCCAGTGTAGCACTAGCGAATTTTACGTTGACTCCACCTTGAGAACTATTTTCATGAACTCGTAAACGAAGGTACTGTAACTTATAGCAGCTGATCGATGGTAAAACCTGGAGGAGGAGAAAAGAACACAAATTTGTTAGAACCTCAGCTGTTAATTGATGTTAAAGTGAAGCATGATTTTCACATGACTCGAAAGAGAAGCATGATTTCCTTAATTCATGGTTTTACCACCTCCACTTATTACACTTATTATAAACTTTTCGTACTTAATTGTTTTTCCGTGTTTGGGTATTTCAAATTTGTTCTTTTGCAACGGAAATTGATTTTCACACTCCACTTTTTTGTATCCACTCTCTTTTTGTCTTTTAGCCAAAAAAATAAATACATACACTTTTAACACTAAAAAACAAAAAAAGAAGTGTGGATATCAAAAAATGGAGTGTGAAAATCAATTCCCTTTTGCAAATAAGAAAGTACAATAAGGTGGAAAAGTGTATTGTGCTTTCTTATTTGCAAAAGGGAATTGATTTTCGCACTCCCCTTTTTACATTTCACACATTTTTTGTCTTTATCCACTTGAATTTACTATCTTGTCTTTTTGTTCAATACACTTTTTCACACATTCAAAGACAATTTTGTAAATTCATGTGGATAAAAAAAAAAAAAAAGAAGTGTGAATGGACTGAATGGTTAAAAGGAGAGTGTGAAAATCATTTTTCTAAGGTATTAAGAACAAAAAATAGAAAAATAAGAACTAAGAATTGGAAGGGAAAAAAAGAAAAAGGATGCGACTCTGCTGGGGATCGAACCCAGAATCTCTGGTTTCGTAGACCAGCGCCTTATCCATTGGGCCACAGAGTCCTTTTGTTCTTCTCTTTCAAACAGTTATATATATCTAATAGTTGACTCACGTCCAAACCCTCAAACGGTTCGTTTACAAGCTTTTGAGTTGGTCAAGTCATGGAGTGGATGAGTCTCTCTCTCTCTCTCCTATGTGTAGGTTCTTGACAAGAAGAAGATAACCAAGAAACGGCTAGAGAGAGAAAGTGGCTCACTTAAACCACACTCTTCTCCTGCGTCTGATCCCTTGCGACCTACTCAAATATAAATTTACTTCTACTCTTGTACTCTAGTTCTAGAGAGAGAGAGAGAGAGTGAAGGGGTGGTATTAGCAAGGGAAAATGGGTAGGAAACAAAACCAAGGTGGTTCTCTGAGGAGTAAAGCTGCCCACTTTGTATCTGACGTTACCACAGTCTTCCTCAACCCAATATCTGATAAACCCTCCAAGGAAGACAAACACCCCCAATCAGTAACGTCTTCTTCTTATTCTTGTTGGATGATTTGATGGATTTCCTGCCTATTTCCATTTTCTGATCAATTCTAGGATACCCAGTTGGAAATACTGGTTTTCCCCTAATGGGTATCGATGCTGTTGGGGTTCTGTAGCTTTACAAACAATTTTTTGGGGTAATTTCTAGGTTTATTCGTCAGTATCTTTGGTGGTTGTTCCATGACTTGATGAGAAAAGTAATTATTTTCTTGATTTCACGTTCAGCTGAACTGCACGATAGATGTGTTTGAACCAGTGATTAGGATCTGGATTTAGTTGCTTATACTCTCTAGTTTACCTATGGCTTTATGAACTATTTAGGGGTTGACTACCTGTTATTTATTTATTTAATATTCAGAATACTTGGGTTTACTCCTTGGGTCTCATTACTATCCCTTGCTACTTAGCAACTAACTTTTTGCTTAGAAAATTTCTCGGCAGGCCTTGTTCTACGAATTTCCCTTATTTTATAGAGACACGATTGTAAAATTGATTTTTCGTTCTCATTTTCTGAGTATATGTTCCTTGATCACCCCTCTTGTCTCACTAACTTTAAACTTTAAAGATGAGCAATGCTAGGAACACAACGGCACGTGTGTTCTAAAGTTGAACAAAACTCTGGATACGTGTGTTCAAAGCCGTTCGATGCATGTGAGCCCATGTACGTCAATGATACCGTATTCTGAAGTTGTGTTCCTAGGCCTTTTGTTTAAAGATTTCAGTGCTTATCTCTTAGTGAGGGAAGAGTAAAAGATTACAATGAAGAAGAATGCAATGCTGGCTTTAAATATTACAAGCAAAGGATTTAGTTCAATTTTAAGGAGAAATGGAAGCATTTTCTGATCTGTTGGGCTTTCAAAAGATTCACCATGATGTGGTCATTGCTCTGTAGAATAGATAAATTAAGCCCTCAATCCCGTGGAGGTGGGAAGTTTTTTAAATGTAATAATTCATAAGTATCACTGCATTTAGTTGGCGTATCTGTTTCCAACTTATCTGTTTTATCAGGATGATGAGACTGAGCCAGAAACAAATCAACTAGAGTCAGTTACAGAAGAAGGTTCTTCGGATTCAGTTGATGAGCCTGATACATCTTCTTTTACTGCATTTCTTTATTCGCTACTATCATCGTCCAAATCTGAAACTAATTCCAACCCTGAGGGGCAAAAAGAGAATCAAGAGGGGAGTGGCAAACCAGCATCTGACTCAATAGCAATCAAAGAAAGTAGTGGAAAGAGAAGTTTATTTTCAAGGGGTAAACAATCCATCGGTAGAGCTCTTTATCAGGCTGCCAGATTAGGTGGGTATCGAAACCAAGCCTCAGGAAACAAGGGCAGTTCTGACATGACAATCAGTGGTGGAAACAATTCTACAGTTGTTGAAGATGTGGGTATTCCTGTGCAAATGATGAGTGAATCAGTGGATTTGGACGATCTTCCAGAAATTTCTGAACCATCATTGCTTCTGACTGAGAAAACACGGAGTACTCTTTATCATGCACTTCCGGTACTTGTTCAGGGGAGGAATTGGGTATTACTCTACAGGTATAATCATAGCATGGAGTCTATTTGCCAATTGGAATGTGAATCCTTCCCAGAAACTAAAGTTTCTTCTGGGACTTATTTGGTAGCTTTTCAAAGTTTGCCTCCTCATTTGATGTCCTTTTTTTTTGTTTCTGCAGCACATGGAGGCACGGCATTTCACTTGCTACTCTGTACAGGAGAAGCATGCTTTGTCCTGGTCTTAGTATGCTGGTAATCTATTTTTGGATAATTGTGGAAGCTGTTAGAATTATTCCACATCGGTTATTATAACCTCCAAAACTAGTATATAAGTCTGGAAAGCCTCTCCTCTCATTGCCTATTGGTTTCAAGTTAGATGCTTTAAAATGTAGAGCTAGGCTTTTGGACAAGACTCTCTTGATTGTTTTCCCCATTACTTATGCCTTAAGTGCACTTGTTTCGTCGTTTGTTGTGGTCCCTATGTTATGGATCCATTGTTTACCTCCCCATGTGCGGGTTGGGGGTCGCACGTGCAGGAGAGTGTTAGAGTTTGTCCCACATGGGTTAATTATAACCTCCAAAACTAGTATATGAGCCTGGATGGACTCTCCACTCATTGCCAATTGGTTTCGAGTTGGATGCTTTAACAGAAGTTACAATCTTTTACCACATGCTCTCAAATTTTTCTCATGGTCAATTTGAGTTGATTGGCTTTAAACAGATTGTGGCTAGAATGAATAAACTACCATCAATTCGAGAGAGATTTTTTCCATGCGAGGTTGTGGTGGAACACTGTTTGCTTGAAAGCATTCCATGGACAAAGGAAAGCCTTTGTTTGTGGTGAAAATTGAGTTAGCTAGAATGCATAAATGTGGTGTTATCAAATTTTAGTGCAGGCTACTTCATTTGACACTCTAAACCATTGGGGCAAATTTTGGAATGATGCAAGAGATTCCTGAATATTCTGACACTTTGTCATTTGGAAAAGATAGTACGAATTCTTTGATTACCCCACAATTAGCCATGGGTCATTTGCAAGAATCATATACGTCCTCATAATTGAAAGTACACTTGCATGGTTATTTTTTTAAAGATGACGATAACTCAATGTGGTAACTTAATGTTTTACGTTTGCATGTGTTTCTAGTTTTCTTGCAAATCCATTACTTAATTTTCCCACAACGGTTCCAAGCAACATTAGTTGTTTATAGTAGACAATGTTGATAAATTCCCCCTTTTGATCTCTTCATTACCGATTATCTTGTAGTGCACCCTTTATCAGAAGATTAGGCATTTGAAAGACCCATCTCTGAATAATGCCATTAGGTTGGGCCATTGGGGGATATCAAATGGGAACCTCGCATAGCGTATTTGCTCCTGAATTAATCTCTACACTTGTCCACTTATGTAGTAGAAAGCAGGAGTATGCCTGTATGAAATCATTTGTTTTGAAGATAATCTGCCAGTCTCTAGACTGGAAAAAATTCCATCCACTTGTTGGTTGCTTCTATGTCCTGTAGCTTCTCACAGGAATTTGCTTCAAAGGGGCTTGTTGGCCCCCGCTTGTTATATTGAATTGAATCTTCTTACATAACCTTCGGTAGCTTAAGAGTCTTTGCAAATAGTTTAAGAGGACATGATTATGTTGTCCTAAAATATTTCACATAGGTTTTGCCGGGTAACATTTTTCTAAATATTTTCTCCTTAAAAGTTTTCAATATGATGCGGCTGGGCTTTCAGATCACCCGATGTGTGTACATTCAAGTTTTTTATTCGAGGAAGCTCTCTTTACTTTGTGTTGGCCTTGTGTTGATTTTTCAGGTTGTTGGTGACCGTAAAGGTGCTGTGTTTGGTGGCTTAGTTGAGGCACCCTTGAGAGCAACAAACAAGAGAAAATATCAGGTGCTGCTGAACAATACTTTTTAAACTTCTTTAGAAAGTATTTTGTAACCTTATTTTCTGACCCACAAAATTGGAGCAGGGAACGAATGATTCATTTGTTTTCACAAATACACCAGGACATCCAGTGATATTTCGGCCCACAGGTAAGAGGCATGCCACCTGTACGTTGCAGGCAATTCCTCTTTATGCATTTCAGCTACTCTTAAAAGCACTTTATAATCTTTGTTCCTTTCTATATGGTTTAGTAAGATTCACACAATGATTCGAAGAATGGGATTATCACACTTTATCTCTTGAGAAAGTGATACTTGTCCATCGAATATTTTGGGATACATATTATTGTCGAAGGCAAATTATGTTTGGTTACCCCAAATTTTGGGGAAAAATTTTCTTTGGTCCCTGCAATTCCGATTGGAAAACTAGTCCATGTACTTTCCAATCAGTTTTGAATTGAATAATCTCTCAAATACCTATTACGATTGTTGTTCTGATGGCGTAAAACCATATTTGGACATGAATGCTTTCTTCCTACCCAGTTTTGATCTCAGACCTTCCTGGATCAGATATCAATGAGTGAAGTTTTGTATGCATTTGCAGTTTTGCACCCTTATTATGCAAGAAGCTGAAATTGAAACCTTTGAAGTCTCTACATACTCTCTTTAGGGTTGTGAAGTAAATATGTTTCTTCTAAGTATGTATCAATTTCAACAAGAATTGCAAAATCGGCAAGGACTGTAACTAGTCCACTATGTTTTTGTTTGTTTGTGAATTCGTAAACTGACAAGCTCCACGTAAGCAGGTATAAATCGCTACTTCACTTTGTGCTCCACTGAATTTCTAGCTTTGGGTGGGGGAAGTCACTTCGCACTTTATTTGGATGGTGATCTGTGAGATTTCTTCTCCCTCTTCTATCTAGTTTGTTTTCTTTCTTTCTCTCCTTGTATTTCTCTTTTCTTGGAATCTATCTAGTTTGTACTCTTCTATCCATTTGTCAATCAAACCTATAGAATTGGTGTATTGGAATCTAAGTTTCGTCTTGCCTTTCAAGGTTAAATGGATCAAGTTCAGCCTCAGATACATACGGGAACTCTTGTTTGGCATCCTCTGAAGATTTTGAAGTGAAGGAAATTGAGGTTGTTTCCACTCTAGTGCTCTTTTTTGTCTCCCACTCCTTCCTCTTTATCTCTCTCACATTTATGACATTTGTTATTCGTAATCAACAGAAGCAAGATGCATACGCTATGTTTGTTCAAAAGAGGTTTATTTTAATAACTGAAGGACCTGCGCAGCCGTTTTTTGTAGAAACATCTATGAAATCGAGCTTTAAATGACCTGAAGCATTTTTCATAGGAGATGAGGAAGGGATGAAAAATAGGAGAGAAAAAAAAGAAGAGCAATTGAGAGGTTGATAATATATGAAGCAGTCAGTTCTATAGGGAAAATTTGACCCAAAAAATAGCGTGAATACAGATTCACTTCCCCTTTATACTACTATGTATTAGATAAAACAGAAAAGATAGTATTCACGTTTTTTTGTCTTTGTTGCGCAGTTGTGGGGCTTTGTATATGCTTCAAAGTATGAAGAGATGGTCGCTTTGTTGCGGACAGAGACACCTGGAATTGCCCGGTGGTAAATGATCTTTGCATGAAGCAGAGCATGCTCTTTCAATGTGATGAATCATCTGTCTTCGGATCAGGATGTTTCAGATCGCGCACTCGTTTGCTTGACTAAATAACAACTGCAGGTGTAAGAGATAGATGTATATATCAAGCCATACAAGTTACCTTGTACAGAATGGGATCTGCTCTCTTGTGTATCTAATGAGAGTTTGTGATTGTTGAAGGCCAGTTTTGAGTATAATGTAAACTGCTTGAGCACGTTTAAAACACATCACCCCGTAACTCATGAATTTTGCACAGCTTTTTCTGCTCTAGTTCGGTTAATCTAACAAGTACTCAATTTTCCCTACTTTCTCCTTGTAATGCTGCTTTGGTCAATTCTTTTCCTCTTTTGGTTTTCTTGGTTTCTTCGGAAACCAAAGAGGAGGTTGGAATCTTAAAAGGGATTCGGTGTACACTGCAACAAACACTGCCTTTGGGACATTCTTATTGCTTCTTAAACAAGTTTAGGTCTTGAAATGGATGTTGCGAATACACTTGTGAGCGTTTGGCGAAGTGACATATGAAGCTCGGGTCTACTTTTGAGTCTAAACTGCTCATGGAACATCTGCAGGGTTTTTCATATTTGTCTTTTATATTGCTTTCAATTGTTGGTTGGGTTATTTGTGTTGAATGTCTATCTGCTTGCTGGAACAGATCTCCCCTTCTGGTAGTCGTCAAGACTCAGTGTTTGGGTAGCAGGAATCTTGAGAGAAATGGAAATACAATTGTCTCTGAATTCTTTTGTTTGGAACAGATTGGAATAGTCTTAAATCTTGAGAGAAATGAAAATACATTGTGTCTCTGAATTCTTTTGTTTGGAACAGATTGGAATATTCTTAAATCTCAATTTGGATGACAAATTTTGAGGAGAAATGTGGATGTGATACCATATTTTTGTGATTCATACGTTTAGAACTAATTGGAGTACGAATGTGGCTTCCAGGGACATTCATCTAGGAACCCCTTCCCAAACTAAGTAGAAATTTGATCCCTCTCATTTTCATAGGAATCCTAGATTCCTGGCTCAATCCACAGAAGATTATGGGCATCCAAATATAGTCCAATGGTACATTCAACAAGGAATTACATTTTCAAACTAAATGGAAATCTGTTCCCTCTCCCCACCATGGTAATCTTGGATTTCTAGCTCAATCCATTAAAAAGGTGAAAAAGTTCATCTAAAAAGTTTTCTAATGTAATGATTCCTAAATATAATTTCAGGAGTAATCCAAACATTGACATGGAAAATTAAGTATTATTGTACCAGGATCATTTTTACACAACATACTTTGAGAGTGATCCCAGATTCAACATATTGTCCTCAAAGTCATCTATGCCAGCTATTCTAAAGCTCTTTTTTGGGGGTCCGTTCATCACGGTAGCATTCTTAGCAGAGAGAGAGAGAGAGAGAGAGAGAGAGAGATCTTTTTTTGCCCCTTTTTACAGTACAGATGTTTAACACCACAATCCATAACCACGGATTAAGTGTAAGCCATATTCCTCAATACACAGCCATAAAAGTAGAAACGAGGAAAATCCGGCTATTATTTGGTCATTAGACGAATCGAGATTAAGGGAACAAAGGTTACACGGGAAGAAGCATAAAAGGTTATCATAATTTTCCAACTAGTCTTTCTAACTTTTGATCAAAGGAACGAGAGGTGAAAAAAAAGAAGAGTGTACATTGCCTACGAAATAAAGCCACAAAGAAGAACAAGCAACACAAGGATCATTATTTAGCTACAAACAACCATCTCTTTTAACACCAACTCGAGTCGTGGATTGGGAAACTTCTTCACCCAACTCTTCGCTGTGAGATCTGCATGAGGTTGGGACCAATATACCACTTCAAACATCAAATATAGTTTGGAAACATTTCCACCAATATCTAATCAAATAAAGTACCTTTCCGGAATGGAAACAGATCTTTGGAGATTGTATGAAGAACAAGCGGTAGAGTCTATGATTAAGCAACTGTAGCAGTCTTCTCTACGGTCCCTTGGATTTTCTGCTGGGGTCCGTTCATCACAGTAACATTCTTAGCCTCTACTGCTTCCTCATAAGCAGCTTCATGAACACCAAGAGCAGCACGGCCAGATGGGTCGAGGTTTTTGGACCAGGCTGCATCCCATTCCACTGCTTTTGCTGTACTGCATGCTATGCTGGGACCTCCTGGAACTGTTGACCTCGCCGGATTCTGGTCGAAAAAGTAAATTCGTTTGACATATCAAAAATAACAGGGAAAAAACAAAAATAAGAGTTTCTGAGCGTTGAAATGAAACAAATGGTCGTAATATGATAACACTCTTCAACACCCCCACAAATAAGAGAAAGATTTTAAAGACCCAGAGTTGGCCTGGTGGAGGCGGCGCTCCCTTATCAAGTGTCATGCCTGGGTTCAAGTCTTAGTATTGCTAGTTGCAGCTTCCGGCTCCCAGTTCCCCTCCAACCAATTGTAAAAGACAATAACAAATAACCTAAATTTTTACCATTACTTTCCATATACATGGAAAAATTATCATCTTGGTGAATATTTTAGCACCCTACAATGACAGACAGATGACTTGCATCTCAGAGAGCAAAAAGGGTAAATCAAAAGCATGATAAGTCAATTAAATATATACCATCCTCCAACAGACCAAACAATAGAAGAAAAAATAGGGGAAATCAATAAAACCCACCTTTGGAAAGAACCTCTCAAAAATGGTCCTGTAATAGTAAGCCTCCTTAGTGGTAGGAGTATTTTCAGGGTATACAAAGCTTGCATGCGACAACATTGAATCTGTCACCTGCCCAGTTACAAACAGAGAATAAGAAGATACGAGTTAACAATGAATTCCCAGGAAAACTTTACCACTCTCAACCAACAATCATTAGATCTGTAATTCCAGAACAATGGATTTAAATTTTAATAAGTCAAAATTGATGATCCAAATACATTCAACATCGTTTCATATTTGCACAAGTGAAGAAAATTCATACTTGTTGGTTTGCATGATCCTTTAAGCCGTCAATCCAACTGTAACCCACGCCATCACTGAACTGTTCCTTCTGCCTGTACAAAATGTGCTAGAGCCAAAATAGAGACTTTTCAACAACTGAGAAAAATATCCTGATAAAAAGTTTTCCCACTGAGACTGCCATCCAGGGAAAGTGAAGGATTTTGAATATACTAGTTTTAGACAGAAGCGATTTGAGAACTAGAATGCTTAAACCTGTACAGAAGGTAACAATAACACCAACCTTAGGTAGATATGGCTTCTGCTCATCATCAAATGCATTACGTAAAACCCACTTCTCAATCCTTCCAAGATCAGGCCTAACCTGCAATCATGCGATAAAGTAAATAAAAGGTATGTGCATCATTTGTTAATTTTAACTTTGCTAATTCTGCAGGCATACATCAGTCATTTAGTTATTTTTTCACTGGGGGGCTTTGTTACATGGACTCAAGTATGGGCGTTGGTATCCAAGCACATTGGAAAACAAACACATATTCAGCTAAGATTTATTAGACATGTCCGAGTTCAACGTGGGTAGTGGAAATTACATGGACTCAAGTATGGGTGCTCGTGTCCAAGCACATTCAGCTAAGATTTATTAGCCATGTCCGATCCAACACGGGTACGGGAAATTTATGGAAGATTCCATGAAAACTTGTTGAAGGTCGACAAATTACAGTTGAAAGTGGGAGACATTAAGGTCCCAGTGGTTTGAGAGGACAAATAGTGAAGGGACATCTCATCCCATAGAAGACATATTGTCATTGGACTAAAAAGTGGTGGGATGAACAATACCACAGCTCCCAAGGTTTTAAATATCCCACTTCTATATGAGTGTCACACCTGACCACACAAATTTCAGCCGGACATAAGCTATGTGGTCCCCACAGATTTATGTCCAATCTGATGATCAGCCACAGACGGGCCCTTCTGACACTCATGTAAATAAACAACGAGAAAATTGATCAAGCATCTAGCACTAAAATCCTATAACAACCAGTGATAAATAAGGAGACCTCTAGTCCCCTGCATTTGAACACTACAAATTTGCATCCTCAAGTTACGTAGTTTTTATTTTATTTTAAATAGCAAGCCTGATTGAGAAGGAAGGCAAGGAAATGAAAGCATGCAACAAAAAGTCGAGACCATGGGCGTATATCCTCTAAAATTATTTGGAATATCTCCTGCGTAAAGTGACGGGAATATTTTGGTAACCTGTTGCTTACTACAGCAGGCAGCAGCTCAAACTAATCTGGAGTTCATATAGAGAAAATAAATGTGAAATTAAAATTCAGGATTCCTGTAGTTTACCATCTTCCACTGCGGATCAATGTTCATTGCTAGGTTGATGAACTCTTTATCTAAGAAAGGTACACGGGCCTCCACACCCCATGCTGAAGTTGATTTATTGGCCCTAAGGCAGTCATACAGATGAAGAGATTTAATCTGATAAAACATCAAGGATCCATCAGAACTGGTATTGGTATAAACGTTAGTGAACTAGTTTATCATGCACAATATAACTACTTCTGTCAGAGAAGGAATTAAAAACTGCTTGAGAATACCTTTTGACATGTTTCCTGGTGTAGCTCCTCCTTGTTAGGTGCTTTATGGAAATACAAGTAACCACCGAAAATTTCATCTGAACCTTCTCCAGAAAGAACCATTTTTACTCCCAAGGATTTTATTTTCCGAGACATAAGAAACATTGGAGTACTAGCTCTAATTGTGGTCACATCATAAGTTTCAATGTGATAAATGACTTCCTCAAGTGCATCTATTCCTTCCTGTTATAGCAAAGAAAATCAATTGAGAATCCAGAGAATGGGCCCTACAGCGGATATATGTAATGAGTTCATTTTCTTCCGTTAATTGAAAATTCCAAACCATACCTGAACAGTAAAGTAAAATTCATGGTGGCGAGTGCGAAGGTAATCTGCTACTTCTCTGGCAGCTTTCAGATCTGGAGAACCCTGATAAGCAAAAGTAGAAAGTATGAGGAAATTTGAAAACTTTCCAAGAGTTTACCCAGAACAAGAAATTCAACAAAATTTCCGTTATAGCTCCCTCTGCTCATTTTAAACCTACCCAACGCCAACGAAAAATATTTCATGTCATGCGAATTGAAATTGTAAAATGTTACAAACAAAACACACGACATGGAGTCCACGCACTGGCTTTAATGACAAAAATTGGGACCGTCATGTTCATGCGAAGCATGCCTAATCACCAGAGTAACATCTCTGCTACGTTTCACGGATTGAAATTTGCAGAAGCAAATCCATACCTAAGAAAATTGAACTACTGAACCACCAAGATGTCCTACTTCAAGTCCATCTTTATAACAAAGACCAACATGTCACATTTTCTGAATAAAAAAATCCATTCAGCACATTATGAGCTATATCTCTGGTACAACTCCATTTACTTACCAACAAAAATCTTGGGGTTTTTAAGTGTAGCTCCGGTTTTGGACCCCTCTTCCCGCGCACTCCAGGAAAAAACAGAAATGCACCGTTAAGGATTTCTGAAATATTTCTCAAAATTGCCCCTATAAAAGTGTCTAAACCACTAAAACCCTATAATAGGAAAGTGCACCCTAAAACCCTATGAAAGTGCCTAAACCTAAACCCTAGGGTACCCTATGAAAGTGCCTAAAACCTTAAACCCTATAAAAGTGATTAATGCCTTGTTCATTTCCCTTTTTGAAAAAAAATTCTAACTCAAAAAATACTCATTACCCCTACTTCCAATCATTTCTCTCCACTCATTACCTCTATCTCCAATCATTATTCTCATTTCCCTCTCTATCGCTCTCCACTCATTACCCCTACTTCTAATCATTACTCTCATAAAAAATTTCTCAAAAACTCATCCAAACACAGCATAAACCACTAAAAACTGAGTTCATCCTTAATGGGAATTAAGTGCAATGTTTCTATCCTTAGAGGTAATTTGCTGAAAAATCTTATGAACTACAGATTATCTTAGGCATCTAAAAATTGTTTACAAAAAAATGACTGGTATCCTCCACAACATGTTATTTAAAATCAAGAGTCAATAGCAAGAGTAATGCCTATGAATAGGCATTGTATCAGTTAAACGATTAAGTGGGACCAAACATATATAAGAAGCGTGAAAGTGAAGGTATTGCAAGAATTGATGAGCTCAAGGTAGCCATTATTTTCATTAGGAAACGAGATTAAGGAGAGACTGACTTCAGCAAACAGCTATACGCCATTCCATGAGGCAACATTAAATGTGCGTCTATAAAATTGGGAGGGAAAAAAAGAAAAAATAGAATTGAAAGAAAAAGGAAGACAAAGCGCCAATGGAAAAGCAAATTTCTTTTGTTGAAGGCTCGCCTAAGTGTGTGCCAAGACCCGAGGCCCAATACAGAAGCTATGTAACAGAGATTGTAACAGAAGCTATGTAACAGAGATTGTAGACAGCACAGTTAGAATGGATGGACAAACAATTTTTCACCATAAACATGAACAAGTAAGGTGAAAAGCACCAGTGATAACTTTTTAACATCAGAAAAGTATTACCTTTAGCCCAATGCAAAATGTATGTAACTGGGATCCCCATTGGCAAGCAGCTTCTGATTCAACCAAATAGCGGGAGGCCACAGCAGCAACAAGTGATGAGTCAAGACCCCCAGACAGAAGTACACCAAATGGAACGTCCGTCATAAGTCTCTTGATCACTGCCTGCACAAAAAACAGAAACATCTTAGGAAAATTGAATTTGTAAACTAAAATAATATAGTCAATCATCAGCCAAAGTAAAATGCCAACAAGTATACTAGCTTAATACTAGCAGATCTGCAGCTCCAACTCTTCTGCATATCAAACTGATCATTGTAGTACACAGAACAGCTACATTGCACCACATAAGCAGGGTCGCAGTAAACGAGGGAATGTGCAACACATAAGACCATCTAACCTAGAACAACCAATTATTAATGGAACATAATGTGTTAGATGTACAAGCTTTCTACTCTCTCCATCCCTCAATGTTAGTCCCTGTAGTCCAACCTTTTAAGGGGACATGCATTTCTCTCCTTAGAAAGTTAGCTTTGACTTCCATATTGCCTTCAATTCTCACTTTTTCTAAGAATATTTCTAATCATTTACCTTTGGAAATTTAAAATACTTTTGGCTAGACTCTTCAAAGAGGACTAATATTTTGGCATATCTCAAAATAGAATAAGAGACTAACATGAAGGGACGGAGGGAGTACTTACTTTCTAAAATTAGTAATTTAAGAGTTAGTTATCTATACAACTATCTGTATTTCACTTGCCACGGCCCTTCCCCTGACCTCCTAAAAAACTTAGTTTTGCAACAAACGAGGCATTCCTTTTCTTTTTCCCAAGTCCTAACTATCACACCAAAAAAAAAAAAATAGACACAAAAGAATGCAATTAAAGGATGAATAACAAATGCTTTTCCAGATGAATATACAATTCAAGGGGGAGAAAAGTTGCACCTTTTATAGGGTAGGTGCCTATCTTGGGTCTTCCCTCGCCAGTGTTCTAAATGGCGCTCAACGCTAGTCGGGCGGGGACCTCGGCACTAGTCGGGCGGGGACCTCGGCACTAGTCGGGCGGGGACCTCGGCGCTAGTCGGGCGGGGACCTCGGCGCTAGTCGGGCGGGGACCTCGGCGCTAGTCGGGCGGCGACCCGCCGCCAAGCGCCTAGGCCGCCTAGGCGCCGCCGAGCAATTCGGCGTTTTTTTTAAAAATATATATTTTATTAATATTTTTAAGGCAATTAAGCTCAACCTAAGCCCGCCAAGATGGCCGCCTAGCCCTGCCATGACGCCGCCTAGCTCCGCCAAATCTCTCTTAGCCGCCTAGTCGGCCGCCAAGCTCCACCAAATCTCCAAATCAGCCGAACGAGCTGCCGAGGGTGAAATCATGGCGCCGACCTGCCGCCGAGCGCCTAGGCAGCCGCCATTGGCCCATTTAGAACACTGTCCCCCGCTCATATCCCCATCCAGTTGGGATTACATGGGTACTGTTATTGTTGTTGTATAAGTTTTCTCCGGTTACTTTTTTTTTGCTAGGAGTGTCAATATCGACCCAAACCCATGACACCATCCAAACTCACCCACTCTAAGTTCAATCAAGCCTGACTCACTTATGAGATGGGTCCCAATGGGTGGTTAACTGAGTCAAATGGGTCAAACTATATTACCCAATAAGTTAATAACACAAACTACTACCACCATAGCATAATCACTACAGTCACACCAAAATTTACTAACACCACAAAAACAAAATTGCTAATGCCACACTGAAATTTACTAAAGCTACCCCACCTTTTTTGTGTGTAAACATCTTTTTCATATGTAATTGCATAATTGGATATATAATTGGGTTAAGGAGCGAGCTAGATTCATTCTAAAAAAATGGGCCGGATTGGGTATGGGTACCAATTATCTAGATAATTGGGTTATAAATGGGTTAATGAGCCATTAAAAACCTAACCCATTTACAACCCACCCGTTTGACACCCCTACTTTTGGTAGGTTCCTACGATACTTGGATTTACAGAAATGCAACAAGGAAAACTTTTTGAAAGTTCTTTGCCACCTCAAAAGTCGATAAAATTTCTCTTTCTCCATGAACCCCTTTATTCAAAGGTCCCACAAAATCTTAAAATATAGCAAACATTCATAAAACCCATGGTTACATATTGAAATTCCCAAGTCAGTACCACAATGTATATGGAAATCTTGGAAAATCTCATTCAACATGTTTTGTCTTACTTGAAACTACTTTCCTATTATAAGTTAGAACCCGATTCTTCTTTACAAGATGCCACATAACAATGAAAATGGCTTTTCCAAATCTGAATTAAAGAAAATAAGCCCAATGGCAGAACAAACCCAATAGCAATTCAATTTGCTAGAGCATTTGGGCAAGGCAACAAGTGCATGTATTCTCTACATAAACATCCTAGACTATGACTCATAAGTAGAAACTTGCAGTGATGATTATTTTGGACAAGACCTATTATGGCCTTCCTAAATCTCAACTCGAGCTCACTTGATACAAAGGCAATAAGTAGAATTGGTGTTGCATATAACAATAGTTTTCAACCAGCAATTGAAGTGCCTCGGTTATAACCTCATTAGCTACGTCATTGCCCCAAGCGCAAAAAGGTAATCAGATCTCATGATCAACAATAAGAATGGGTACAATATTAGATTTTCTCAGCCATCACTATGCTTCCTTTCTTTCATACTCCATGACAAATCAGAGCCTTTACATTAACAAAATTAATGAAGAGATAACAGGTATAGGAGATAAACCTTCTCAAAGGCCTCACGTAAGACTAGGGGGTCGTATGGAGTGGAAGGTATATGTTCCAAGAACCATGGTGGGTTATACCACCTTCTGAGCCCTCCTGAAATGTCGCATTAAGTAACTAAAATAGTTAGCATCGCTTGCGAACTCAGAACAATCAGTACAGTTCATAGAGTGAAAAACGGAGGTAGATAGCAGTAACAGTCTAACAGAGAATGATGGTGCAATCTAGAAAACCCTCTCAGTTCTTCAAAATGTCACATAGTTACCACTAAACAAAATGACTGTTGTCTTCTAGGTCCTTTTTCCATGAAGTATAGTTGCTTCCACAAACAAAATGCTGCTATTGTGCAATTAATGTGATTAAAGCTTCGTTTGATTATATGGAGTTGCATTTATTTGGGAAAGGCAAACTTCTTTCTGCACAGGAAAGAAAGACTAAATAGATCATAACATTTCCATACAGATCACTAATTGCTAGGAGAGGCTATGGAATCAAGTGCTGGACTAATGAGTTAACCATCTAAGAAAGCCTATACAATCTAAAATTTAAATGCAGAAATACTTCAATCCAGAATGAGTTAACATGTGCATACCCTGTTTGCTAGAGTATATGTGACCAGGAGGGAAGGAAATGAATCGTTCACAATCATCACTTAGCGCTTTCATTTCTGAAGCAAACCAAACAGAACCTGCAAAAAAAAAAAAGTAGCCCTTAGTCAGTGGTTGTATAGAAAAAAGAAAATGGTATGACAACTACAATCAGAAATTCGACTCAACAGCTGACAATGCAAAATCATGAACTTTGATCCTTTACACAGTCATAAGCAACTGACACCGAACTTCAAACCAACGTCACAGTCTGGGTCAAGATTGCCAACCCAAGCAAATTCATAAAAAGAGATACAAAATAAGTCGTCAAGTAAATAAACACCAGAAGATGAGCTCAACTTGATTACACGAAAATAAACATAGTATTGATACAGCAGTATAAAAGAGCAAATCGCATATACAATGACAAGATTTAATTTACATGTCACAACAAAACCATAAAACTGATGAAATACACTTGCATACCATCAAGACCCCAGCCCATGTAGAGTGGGGTAATGCCAATGGCATCCCGAGCAGCAATGAAACTTTTGTCACGGGTGTCAAGGAGGACAAAGGAGAACATCCCATCCAACATGTCCACAAATTCTTCTCCATATTCTTCATACTGAAGAGGACAAGTGATGAAATCAAAGAAACAATTGAGAAGAAAGAGAACAATTTAATCCAGAAAGTGAATGAAAAACAAAGAAAGAAATGACACAGGCTTTTATTGGGGTAATTGAGAAAAATAACCAACTACTCTATTTAGGCAATTAGGGAAGTAGACTTCTTTTCTGATATATAAGAAAAGCACCAAACATCAAAGATCTCTATAAGAATAAACAAGTGATCTTCTTCTCAACATTTAGTCAAGCACTTACAAGGTGGGCAATCACTTCACAATCACTTTCAGTTCGGAACTGGTGAGACGTCAGCTTTTCTCTCAACTTTCTATGGTTATATATCTCCCCGTTTACCTAAAAAAGGAAGCAACAGAAATCAAGCATGACTGCATGAGGACTGAGTTCATAAAGCCATAGGGTGGACCAAGAAAATGGCAATGAGAACAGGATTTCTATATTTATAACCTACATGATACACTGATAATCCTTGAGAGGACTAAAGATAGGTAGACAAAGCTGAAACTGCAATGGGTGGACAAACAAAAGGGAATGGAAAAAGAAACATAAACAACTACTGTCAGCAGAAAGCTCTGAAAAACATAGATAAAGCAAACAAAACCTTTTTCCCCATCCGACATTTGGCAGCTTGATATAGCAAAGGAAAATTCATAAAGGACGAATTTGATAAAGCAAAAAACTCCCAGAGTAGTACCGTTTACAATTTTCTTTGAACCACATATCGTAATCTTATGAATCAATGAGGTTTATAATCTTATTCTCAACTAACATGTAGATCTCAGAATTTCAGGTGGGAAAAGTTCTACTTGATTTTATTTATCAAAAGAAAAATGTATCTAAATTTCCAAATTCATGCACCACTAAAAAACCTCCAGTACTTATATTTCAGCTTTATCAAACAGGCCCAGTCAAATCAGATTGACTTAAGCATATTCTATAGACTTGGAATAACATTCATACATGGACCTCACACGTTACTCATGGTACATCACGTTAAACACCATAAACCAATAAAACTAAATCACAGAAGACAAACATCTGTCTTCAGAGCCAAAATCAGCTCCTAAAAGTAAAAACTCTTACCCGTCAAACATTTCTCCTCCAAAAATTGGCATCAAGCAGAGTTCATCTTGGTATGCAGTTACGCCACTCTCCACTAAAGACCTCTATTCCCATAACTTCCATCATTGTGGACTCCAAAAAATCCATCCATGTAATCCTTCTATTTACTGCCGAAAACAGATGCTAAATTTTACTCGTAAGTCGTATCTATGTTTGAAAATCAGCAAGGCCACCCTACAGGTTTCAGCCTTGGTATCTATATCAGTCGTATAAAAGTGTTCGTGTTACTCATACCCAACTAAATGTGTAGGGTGAACACCAGATCATAACGTGGATTCCTAAATGTCATCCTTTTCCAACAACCCGGTACTGGTACTACGTATATGCCACTGAGCTCATAAGAACCAAGAAATGACTTTTGACCTATACTTGTTCCATTGCTCTATATTGTTTTCAAGCTAAAGTGAGAAGTTAATCTTCTAAATACAAATAGTCAAGCTAGAACAAATACTATATTTATCCGAACATCAACATGTAATGTGTGACATCTGTACAAGACTCTAGATCACAAAAGATGTTACCAATAGGACTATAGAATAGGAATGCAAAATGATTATATCCTCAAATATCAAAATTGCATATCAAGAACTGCTTCTGTAAACCCAACTGGTGCAATGAGAACATGGTAAAAGACGGAAATTGACTTACAGTGACAACAACTGTCTTGTCTTCATTGTAAAGAGGCTGATCACCAGAGGCAGGATCCACAATAGCTAATCGCTGATGAGCAAGGTAACAGTTGTCATGACAATGTAAGCCACTCCAATCAGGACCTCTATGGCGCAATCTACATATCCAAAATCATGGTAAATAATAACACTAATCCCATTCTAAATTGATACCAAATCCAGCAGTAACAGCACATCCACATCCTAAAGAAAAGATACTTGCACATTTTAAACAAAAAGATCAACAGCAGTTGCAGAACATGAGAAGTCATGCTCGAGAAGTCCAAACACCCTATTTCATCCCATCGGAAACCATTGCACTCTGCATGTTATCAAGCCTTACTATATAATTTACTTTTCTCAGCCCCTTTTGCCACCAATACTTCTTAACTAAGTTCAATTTTCAGAGGTTGCCCTCAATGACATTGTTAATCACGAAAGGGAAGTCCATAGACCTGTCTTCAAGTCCACAATTCAAGCAACAGGCAAAACAAAACAGAAACAAAAGTAGAAAGCAAATTTCAGCAATGGGGAAACCACTTCAACAGAACAAACACATGAAATTAAAACAAGCACGACCTATAGTCATACAACAAGCATTATTTACCACCAAAAAATTAATCCAACAAGCATACCACGTCAACATATCTTATCTAGTACTTGAATTGAGCTTCTCATGTATCTCCAATATCTGTGTTCCTTAACCCATCAAAATTGAGGCATTTTACGAAGGGATGGACCAAGACGCAGATGTGAGGCAACCCATAGGATTAAAAAAAATTCACTATCGTTATAGGAGGATTTGATCAAAATAACCGAAATTATGTAGTGTGACCGCCCCCACATGTTTGTTACCCATTCGTTCATTAAAATTTCTGACACCACACACACATAAACAAATGCTTACGTGCAGTGTCTATGGGACCCACCACTCATGTGACTATGTGTGTGTAAGACTCGTGTTCGCTTTGGTTCACAAAACTTAACAACAAGTTTTCTATCCAATTATTACTCTCATCTCTCTACCTATCTCTCCACTCATTACCCCAAACCTCCCTCAAAACCCAAACCCAAATTTGTGTACAGTGTATGTGTGGGTCCTAGAAAGATTGTTCTTTCATTGCCTATATGTTTCCTATGAATTTTACCGTTTCCAAATTCCTATTATTTCTTTCTGGGTGTTTATAGAAAGTTCCTGGTAACTGGTAAGACAATCAAATTACTCCCTTTCATCTCCGTAGCCAAGCCAATGAACCAAACGGATAATCAACAAAAATCCGAGCTTTCATTGTTGACCAATCCACATTCCAATCAATTCTTTCAACTCGAACGACTCAATAAGTCCTAAAAAGAGAGCAAACCACTCGGCACTACTGGCCACGGTTCACACATTGGAAATGAAATCAAATAGAAACCAAAATTAGACACCAAAACGAAAGCGAATTGAAATTACAACACTGAGTTGGAAATCACCTTCGCGATAGTTCGATGATTCTGGACCGTTTGGCCTGAGAGTTGTCCACACAGCCAAAAACCGCTAGTATTCCGCACATGGCGCCTCTCTCTCTCTCTCTCTCTCTCTCTCTCTCTCTCTCTGTGTGCAAAATTCTCAGTTTCTCTCTCTCTGTCTGTCTCTCTCACTGACCTCTGGCGAGAGACTCGTAGACAACGTTAAGCGAAATGAAAGACGCAGGCTGCTGAATTTTCATGCGATATAGTAACGCTTTCTCAATTTGATCACAGCCGTCGATTAGGACCTGATTTTCAAAAGATTCCATTTACTATTTACCAATGTTTTAATTAGGGTTTAAGGGCAGTGCTTTTGAAAGATTCCTGTGGTGGGCCCGGAGATGCGAATCTGGGAATTGTAGGAAATGCTTGGGTGCAGACGTGCAGTTGAATATTTTTTGGGGGTCTTTTCTATATAGGGATGGCCATCTCGGTCGATTCGTCCGTATCCGATCCGTTATCCTTTCCGAACGGATCGGATTTTTCAGAGATTTTTCGGATATCGGGGCGGATTCGGATTTATTTTTCAAAAAAATTCGGAATTGGATCGGATTCGGAGGTAAGTCTGCCTCCGATCCGATCCGCCCCGAATCCAATATCCGATCCACCTCCGAATATCCGACTATGTAAATACCTCTTATTTTTAGGGTTAGTCAATAGTCAGTCTCCTGCCCAATCGACTTCACTTCACACAACCCTCCTCTTCCCTACCCTCTCGCCCATGACTTCTCCCCCTTCTCTCTCTCTCTCCTCCCCAACCCCCATCCCTCTCTCTCTAAAAAAATCCTCCGGCAACGGAGAGATGCGGCAATCTCCCCTCAGGAATGCGGCAGCGAGACTCCCTCCCCATGTTAGTTTTATTTGTTTTTTTTTCAATCTGTTAGTTTTTTTTTTATCAAGTTCCAATCTGTTTTTTTTTTCCAAATTCGGATTCGGATCTCCGTTTCCCGTTCGGAGCGGGGATGGAGGACAAAATTATAATCCGTTCGGAGTTCGGGGCGGATTCGGAGGGCGGGTGGAGAGTTCGGAGTCGGATATTGCAATATCCGCCTCCGATCCGCCCCGTTGCCATCCCTATTTCCATAAGATGTTTGGGGCACATTGTTTTAAATCGGTCCTGGCGCAGGAAACGGGGATGGTGTTGTGCAAGAGGTGCACAGCACCGTGTTGTGTGCCATCGAAGTCGTTCGTTCGGCAATTTAACGGTTCAGATGTTATTCTCCCTGTGTAGCCTCTGAGTCGTTCATTACCGAGATGAAATTTGAACCATTGGATTGCCAACACAGACAGCTCAGATTGTGCACAGCACCGTGCTGTGCACCCCTTGCATAGCACCTACCACTCTGGTTCGAGGATAATATGTCAATAATTTTAAATAAATACGGATATTAATACATATCTCGTGAATATTAATATACTTTCACTTTTATCAATACAATTTTCTTGTATATCAATACATCTTTTACCTAATATCCTCCGTCTTTAAAGCGGAGCGGATGTTAGCATTTTCCTACTTTGATAGATTATGACTTTTACATTTCGCACTATAAGAAATTTTTATTGTAAAAATACTTGGTTGATGTGTGAGAAATGAAATATACATAAATCATAGATGGCAGCTTCCTTCTCTTATGTTGAGAGCAAGGTCTTCCTCTTTTGTACATGTTGAGAGCAAGGATTGTCATTAATATAGATTATTTTTTTTACAAAATTAAAAAGACTATATTAATTATAACAGTCCATCGGCATTTTCATAACGAAATTCATTACAAATATCTTTGACAAAACCAAACTAATCATCAAGCACTTACATGTATTTGATTAAGGGTTTATTCCACTAAGGTTCTTATTGTTAAGTACTTATTTCTCGTTTTACAAAAAAGGTTATTCTTTAACAATACATCACATTTAATTCAAAAATAAGTACTTATTTTAAAAATTAATGAAAGGATTAAATGGATTAAATCATTTATGGGGATCCCAAAGTGGGCTCCACTGACCCATCTCTGCAAAGAATATTTGTGCAAAAAGAAAAAAGAAAATGACTGTCAAATACGTGTTTTGATAATTAATATCCGCTAAGAACATTTTCAGCATTAACAAATGTTCTTAACTTGTCCCTTGGTGAGTATTAATCAAAATACGTCATGGGCTGTCATTTTCCAAAAAAAAAAAAAGCTATAATCACTTTTGTGTGTGACATTGTTTTATGTGTAATCATTTATTAACTACTAAAATATGACACCCTACAAAAAAAAAGATGCTTCCTATCTTTTCCATTGTCTTGATTAAAAAAAAAAAAGCTTTTCCATGTTATGTTATATATAATCAAGAGAAATGATTCTCATGCTTTTCCTTATTTATGAATGTACTCTAATTCATGTAAAAATACTCCTACTAAAAGAAATACTACTACAATAGAGCGCATTTATCAAAAAGAGTTGTGAGAAAATCATTACTCAAAAGGTTCATTTGATTAGCAAGATAATAGTAGAAAATCATTACATGTCGGCTGTTAATCGCGATCGTCATCCTTCCCGGATCCACCACGTGTTGGCCCATCAGTTACTATCACAAGCCCAATGCGATCTCCTTGTTTTAGCCCAAACATAACTTCACCTGATTAGGACTCCTCACGAAACAACACAATCAAATCGCAGGGTTTTTGCAGGGTTCATTGACATTCTCCGATCGCCGGAAAACCGCAAGGAACGAAAGAGAGAAACACAAACAAGAAAAAAAAACGATCAAAGATGGGTATCAGTAGTTTACTCGACCTCCCCATTCAGCTTCTCATGCCATCTTCTCTCTCACCCATCAGAGAAATCTCCCTCAAAACCATCCCTCATGCTTCCAAGGTCAAATCTCTCTCTCTCTCTCGATCAAGTAGAGTTGATTCTATGATTTTTGTTTTGTTATTCTGCACTCGGTCAAAGGCTATAAATAAGCTTAGCTAAAAAAAAAAAGAGAGGCTATAAATCAAACTAGTAGCTTTTCTTTACTGCCTTCCCCTGGTATTTTATTTTCAACGCTGCAACGGCCACCAACCGGCCGGCCGGAACCAACGGGCACGCGTGGCCACAACGAATCCCGCACGGATGATTCGAGTCGTTTAATAATATTTTTTTAAAACCGAGTGGGACCCGCGTGCTTGCCAGTTCCTGATCCGTACCCTGGCCGTTGGTGGCCTTAGCGTTTTTTTTTTTTTTAATTGGGCTATAATCAAGTAGAGGTGGCAAATCAAGTAGAGGATACACTCGACAGAGCTCAATGGGGAAAACAGTTTGTGGAATCGAACATAACTAATTTGGACTTAAGAGTCGATTTGGTTTGGTGAGGTGTATTTATTGTGTTTCTTTGCATGATCTGATCGACAGATCGATATTAAGAATGTTTTGGAGGCCAGGTACGGATTCAAGGTCGAGAAGGTAAATACCCTGAACATGAAAGGGAAGAAGAAAAATAGGGGCGGTTGGGTGATTGCGAAACCGAATTACAAAAAGGCATACGTGACTCTGAAGAGGCCGCTGTCGACATCACAGGATTTGTTTCCGCAGAGCAGCATGATCAAGGAGTGACCATCCAAGTCGAAGTGGAACACACAGGTTGCCTTGGCTCGATAATAAGGATGGCCGTGGCAGGTTCAAGCCTGAGAAGAGTTCCGGTACTAGTGGCAGTCTGCGGTGGTGATGGTTGCGCCATGGCTTGCTGGTTCCCCCGGAGCAGCACGCTGTCCTCTTGGTAGAGTTTTTTGTTCTGTAATTTCTTGCTTGAATTGGTGTGAATTGATGAGTGACTCAAAGTGTTGAGAGCCTTCGTTCGGGTGCTATAATATCTGTTAAAAGTTTACTTGCGTCAGCTTCAACCTAAAAGCCATTTCCTTTGTCAAATGCCATAGTTGAACATAATTTCACAAAAAAATTAGGAAATTGATTTTAGCACACCAAAAATTGATGGAGGGGCTCCAATACGACGTTGTTTTGTGTATCAACACAGTTCAGTTTTTGAGCCCTTCCATCAATTTTTGGAGTGCCAAAATCACAATCCAAAAATTATCCCCATTTCTTAGCCAAAAAGTTATAACTTTGCTGAATCATGTCTTTGGCACAGAAATTGACTCAAGCAAATCTTAAGAGTGTCTACCTCTCTTGATGGGCCACAGTCTTTCTTCACCAGATAATTCTGAGTATTTCGTCATTCTAGCAATTCAAAATTTGGCATTGGCTTTGAAAAACCATTAGCAGCACGCAATTTGACCCCCTCAGGCCTCAGGTCTTCCGTATCCAAATTTCTTTGCACTCTTGTTCTGGTGCATTTTTTGACAGTTGGATCACGTGTTAAAATTTCACGTGATCCGACTGTCAAAAAATCCACCAGAACAACATGGAAATTTGTATACAAGGATTTGAACTCATGATTTGGTGCCTGGCTAATAATACTCGTAAAAATTCTTCCTCATGTCCCGGGAAGACTATTCTCTCTGGTTTAGCTAAAGATGTGTATGGCTCCCCTCAAGTCCTAGACATAGTAGTAGCATGGCTTGTAAAATACTGGATAGCGATTAGAAGAGCAATAAATTCAAATTCATCTATGTACAGGGAAGAAAAAAGGACAACTCGAGCGGGAGGCTTAAAATTGAAACAAAAAACAGAAATGGAAATGAAAATTCTAACAGCAGTCTCAGAGAAAGACTCGGTCACAAAAGGAAGATCAAACACCAGAGGGGATGGAAATGTAGAACTCATCAGTAGTGAATGGAGCCGTCACCAATCTGTCTCACTCTGAGTGTTAAGTATATGAGGATTATTGTTCCCATACTGGACCTGAAAAGAAAATCGAAAACTCAACGATCAGGAAAGGAAAGGACCGGAACTAGAGTTACCTAAACCGGAACTAGAGTTACCTAAGTTTGCATAAATGAATTCTATTCAATTAAAGAAAGAAAATACGTGTCCGGCAGCAGAATAGTCACACAAAAATGTGACCAATCATTTTCCCATGCGAATTTTCAGAGGCCTAATATTTTATTGGAAATGTTGTCTCTGCCCCCACTTCTCTTTAGTTAGTTTTGCTACAAATTCCAGAAGCTCCAACATTAAAACCTAAGCTGAAATAACAAGCTATAAAGAAGAAATAATTTCCAAAGGAGGTAGGATAAAGTATCAGTGACTTCATAGAACAGGAAAAACTGGTCTCAACTCAAGGCATCATGCTTACCCCTGCCTGTTGAGATACATATGAGACTCCCATGCAATTTTGCTAGTCTTTTTCATGTTCCATACAACTAAAGGATGTCATTGTCCTTTCATATTGCTTCTCTCCCTAGTTCCAAATGTTGAATTGGATATGCCTAAATCCGCTCACATACCATCTACACCCCTTATACTTTCGACAATTATGATTAGGGACACCAATCGCTGCCTTTTTATTTGTACAAGTCTTAATAATACTCTACTGAAGTTCATTATAATTGGACATGACTTGATTGGTTACTACTCTAGTCTACACATACTTCTGCTTTTGTCTCTCCCACCATATTTGATATTTCACACATAATCATCCTGCCCCAGTTCAAACCATTCTCATGTATCTCTCTTCATTGGGAATTTTCAACATTTCTTGTGTCTTAGTTATCTTACCTCAAAAATGCATATCCCCGCATTCGTCACTTACATACTCTGAGCTAATTCACTAGAAGTATATAATACCAGCAAAGTTTATGCACAACAAGATTTCATCTTGGCTTTATTCAAATAGTTTAGTCATAGTAATTGCACGCCTGTTCGTTTGTCTACTGATCCATAAAAATGAAAGGAGACAAAGGACTAAGGACTAGATCACACATTGTTGCCTCGTTACAGTAACATGCTCCCAACAAATTGGCACGAAAAGAAAAGAAGAAAAAAAAGCCATTACCTTTTAAAGTTCCACATCTAAGACCTAATTAAAACAATGTTCTATTCATGGTAAATAGTGTTAAAATGAGCTTCTATCATAATTAAAGGATAGGATATGATGGGTCTGAGCTTACAAGGCAGAGAAGAGGAGAACAACTTTTCTTGCATTCATCGAAACAGAACGCTTATATTTCCTTGTCCGGTTCTTGGGACTTTCATGGACCTTATCAGTCATTGATTGATCTGCAGCCTCAAACACATTATCACATACCATTAAGTTGTAAAACATAGACATGCAATGGCAATTGACGGAGACAGTAATCTGCGGAGATAGACAAGCAAGATTGTAAACTACTGTACAGTATGCATCTCTCTTAGTTAAGAGAAAACCATCAATTGACTGCCAAATGATGGCGCCTAATTGTGTACTAAACCTTTGGTTCAAGGGAAGTCTTGGGTTCAAGTCCCTCAATCTGTACTTTTCCTTGCACAATTATTTGTATGTTGAGATCTTCTTGTGCAGGAAATACCTAAATTGGGTTTATATCCATACATGCAACCACCACCAGATCCAAACCTGGTCAGTGCATGATTCTGCCGTTATACCAAAAGTTGGGAATTGCAGCGCTAGCCATTTTTCCAGTTGAGGAGCTTATAGTGTGCATATTGTGCATGGGTTAAACCATTAGGTCCACAAGCATATACCTAGTGCCATTAGTAATGTTTCTTCTTCTTCTTCTTCTTCTTTGTGTGTGCTCTTTATTTCAATTTTTCTTCCATATTTCGTACACTATTGAGGCTCCATTAAGAGAATATATACACTGGAAACACCCTTAAGCCAAGTGCAGTACTCTATTCACAGCGGCAAAAGTGATACATTCAGCTTGCTCACTGCACAATATGCCGAGGACAAAAGTTAAAGCCGCTGTGAATGCCGAGGGAAAAAAGCAGTGAGCAACCTGAATTATGGCACTTTTTGTGCCATAATGAAAATGCCATTTTTGGATTTGAGTTCCTAAAAAGATATAATCCACCAACAAAAAAGCAGAGGATGCTTACATACCTCTAGAAGAGAATTTGGGTAACTCAAGGCTGTCATTCACTAAAAGATGCATGAATTTCTTCCCAATCTGTAAGCTAATCTGTCTCTGCAGTGCCCTCTGCAAATGCTGTTTAATCACTGTCTTTAAGCCATTGTTAAAAATAGATAATCATGTTTCAAGTAAACAACATAGTAAAGCTAGAGACATAGGCTGCCTGACACCGGGACACCATGTTTAGCAAATGACTACTTGTCAAATGCTTTCAGGAGTCAGGACGCCACATTGTGAACCCAATTGTATTTTCCTCCTCTCAAAGGGGGAGTTTATAGGTACGTATAGATGTATGATTGCATGTATAATTATACACAGACAGAACTTACAATTAATGGACCCTCAATCTTCAACTTTTCCTTAGAGTCGTCATTGGTTTTAGGTGTCCCTGAATTTCCGTTTTCAATATCCACATCCACAATGCAAGGGGAATAAGCCTCTGCATTTTCCATCTCCAGACTGATGTAGTTTTGGCAATTCAATTTAGCATCCAAGCACATTTGCGTATTGGATTGGTTGAGAACTTCTGAGTCGCCTAAGAAAGCTAACTGTGATTCACATTGCAGATTAGTGGTGCCAGCATAGGGTAACACTGAAATGCTATAGGCATCTTGGCCCTGCATGAAGGGAAATTGAAATGCCCATTTTGGAGTAATTAATAGAAGGGGGATATCAGATAGGAATGTAGGATCACTAAAACTAAATTAACAACAGTAGAGCAAGAAAGTTCGAGAAACTAGAACACAACAAAAATAACAGGAGACTTTTCTTAAAATGATCTACACGTTTAGTACTAGAATGATTCACAACTTTTACAAGGGCAGCAGAATTCATAGAAAAACATGTACATAGTCTTCTTGCAGTTTCTGAGAGGGAGAGAAATAGATGGAGGATAGAACTGCGGATCTCAAAAATAGATATTTTCCACCGTTAAAGATTAAAATATCGTAGTATACTTCCTATGTAAAATAGAAAAATTTGAGATACTAGCAATGAGACCAGAATGAGAAACAGCCCCATTTGACTGTGCACTTTATCCTTTCAAGCTCACAAAGCATATAGACCAACTTCTTTGAAACTTGAACACGGACACCCGTGTCTCAACTTGAACACAGAAGGAAACATGACGGGATAAATTTATAATATTGAAAACTTATTTAGGGGTATATACACCAAAATTAAGATGAAAAGGGTACAAATAAGTGATTTTGACCAAATAAAATCCTTGTTCAACTTGTAATATTTGAAGAGGGAACAATAAGAATTGCAAATATACTATTACTTATGGCTAATTTTTCCTCAAGTGGAATGCTCCTACGAATAACTAGATAGATATCCAAATATATACGCATATTCTTCATCGTGTCCCCCGCAGTATCGGTGTGAACGAATCCGTGCTTTCTTAATAAGCTCATTTATGATTTACACACACTCACACCAACAAAAAACAGAGCAACAAGTCTACAACCACAAACAAACACAGAAACACACTTGCACACACTCATAAGCCATGCGGGCCTTGCGGGGCCCACACACACTGGGCACCCCACACCCCAGTGTGTGTGTTTGTTTGTTTGTAGTTTGTGGTTCTATACTTTTTGAACAATGAAAGAAGGAAAACTTCCTTTTCGCAGTGGAACCATTTTCCATGTGAAAATGGAACCATTTGGTTCTAGACTTTTTGAACAAACAGAGTCTTCGATAGTCAACTAGGCACTGTTTGCAACTAAATAAGCGGAACTTCTAAAAAAAAGAATTGCCCAAGAAAAGATGAGAAATCTAGATAAACAACAGCATTACTCATTGGACTAAAAATTAAGTCAACATCATAATTGCGAATGGATTTATTTATTTTTAAAATCTCAGGTATCTAGGCTAGCTTTCTCGCTAATACTAGACCAATCCTACCGCCCAATTGCAGAGATCCCAATTAATAGAGCAAAACTCTGTATGAACTGCCCCCACAGGAGGTTTCGAACTGACACCTTAGGGAGTGCGAATGGAATTTGTAGAATCCTCGAGCAAATCTCCAAAGACAAAAATGTACACGATGAATATCAACAAGCTCGCTCGAAATGCTGCTAAAATTAGAAGATCCAGGGCCCGAATTACCTCGATCAGTCAACCTTAACACAAATTCGGCGCTGAGAAACTCACCTCATCGCAGGAGTTGACCGCCATTGACGAGGAAGGACTAAGAGCGAGAGTAGAGAGAGACTATTAGATTGCTTCACTCATTCGAGATTCGAAAAGAGAGAGAGAGAGAGCTAGTGCATTTTGCATAAGATCGACAGATATGGGAGAAATGTATGTTCTGTGTGACTGACGATATATGTGCATATGTATGTATGTATGTGTATATGGAGAGAGAGAGAGAGAGAGAGAGAGAGAGAGAGAGAGAGAGAGAGAGGGGGGGGGCGGCGTGGGATGAGATACGAACGTATACATCGGGAAGGGGCTATTTTGAGTGGCGCGGCCAGGAAAGCTACTGAGTCCTGATCACGACTGCGACAATACATACTTCCTATATTTTCGTCTGACCAAATTACCCTTGATTGAAACTCTAAACTTTGATTTACGTAATGTCATTGATCTTTTATTTGGGTTTTCAAGGGCCAACTTGATTAATTTTTAAAATTATTGAAAATATAAGTGTTCGATTCAATATTTTCATTTTTTAAAATTGGAAAAAAATAAAAAGATTAGATCGAACATCTACACATATCGAATTGAGCTGATTTTTTTTTAGCCCACTTAATTTTTTTTTAAATTATTGAACGACTCAGATCATCCGTGTGAAACTCAAAATGGACCCTACAAAGTGGTCGGTGCAAAATTGGGCCACCCATGGTCGGTGACCATAGCACGGTCTCAATGGGGGTGTTTCAGTTTAGGTTCTTATTTTAAAAGTTCTTATTTTTAAACTCAAATATAATAAAAATAAAAAATAATTTTGAAATTTTTTTTGCACCGTATAAAAGATCTCAATAAGATCTATCAGATAAGATCTATATTACTAAAAAAATTATTTACATAAATACATAATTTTTGAATTTAAAATTATCTTTTTTTCCAAAAAATACTTTTTGGAGAGACTGAAACACCCCTTGAAACTATCTTCGCCATGAAAAAATATAGTAAAAAAATTCTCTCGGGATTCTCTCTCTTTTTTTTCCACACTTACCTAGGTTTTTGTCTCCAAATTGAAAAAAATTTCAGTGCCGAGCGGGTACCACGTGGTGCCCGCTCGGCCATCCGAACCGTTCATTTCATTTTTTAACGGCCCAGATTTGGAGAGAGGGAAGGAGAGAGAAAGTGTTTTGGGGGAGGAGAGAGGGTGTTTTAATCCGAGCCGTCCGAAAATGAATCGGACGGTTGAGATTCGCCGAGCGGGTGCCACGTCGGCAATACCCGCTCGGCACTGAAAAATTCCTCCTCCAAATTAACCTTGGAATTCTGAACTTTGGTTTGCGTGCTTCGTTTGTCATTTATGGCTTTCTTTCTTTATTTATTGTGAAACGGAAAGTTACTTATAAATAGGGAAAACTTCACTATACCTCCTATAGTTTGGGTAATGTGTGGTTACACCTCCTGTGATTCACATTGTTGCATCGGCAGCCCTTGTGGTTTTTAAAAATTTACATCCGCAATCGTTTTTTTTTCATGTTAACGGAAGTGTATCTCACACACCTCTTGAATGTAACAACCATATTAAAAAATTAATCCGAGCTGTTCATAATGTATTAATTAAAGAGTAGAACATCTATATATAAATAAATAAAAACTTATGTCGATCAAATATCAATAGCTCAGTAATCGGGGGTTGTTAAAAATCAAAGGTAAAGTTAAATTTGAAATTTACTTCATAATAAATTGTATTCGACCATATGGTTTCCATTTTCCGAGCGACTTGAATTTCGGTATGGATATGTATTCGTCAAGCTCTATAATATGAACGGTCCGAATCCAATTTTTTTTAAGAAGTGATGGATGGTTTAAATTTAAAGAAGAAGAATCAAAGAAGATGATGATGATGACATGTTGGATTCTTAGTCATTTCCGTTGACGGTGCAAGAATTATTTTCGTTAATTGGTTTCCTCGGCACAAATCTACAAACCGCTGGGAGTGCAGACACAACAAAGTGAACCAGAAAGAGTGTAACCGCACATAACCTAAAGTACAGGGTTCTAAGTAAAGCTTGTCTTTATAAATACCCTGGTTTATGTGTCCTTTGGCTTTGTGGCTTTCAATGGATAGCTTTCTCTTGCCTTGAGATCCCCTGTCCAACCCGCCTGTTCTATCCCTTTCGGCCGTTGATCTTGCAAATCAACAACTGAGATGGGCCGAACATGTTTTGCTCCAAAACGATCACTTTTCTCTCAAAACGACGTCGTTTTGGAGCAAAACATGTTCGGTCCATCTCAGCCATTGATTTGCAAGATCAACGGCCAAGAGGGATGAGATAGGCGGGTCGGACAGGGGGGGTCGAACAGGGGATCCGGACTCCTTTCCCTCTGGGATATCTTTCTTTGCTTTCATTTACTCCAACTACTTTGCAATTTTCTTCTCCTAACATTTATTAGTATTCACTATCATTGGCTACTACATTTATTCACTATCATTGCCCATCCTCTTTGCCGGGAGTAATATCCTCTTTTAATTGCAGGTTTCCTTCCGGAGCAATTTGAAGCTTAATTTGTCTATCAACCATGTCCACGGTGAAGCGAACAAGTGTACGGATGCTCTCACCAAAGTCCAAAGATGTGCCGATTTTAGACGGAGACTTTTATAATTATCTTTGCATTTTGAATTGTATTGTTCATTTACTTTATGAAGACTCAGTGTCTCTACGGTGGTCAAATCTCCGGGACTTGAAACGGTTTAATTTTGTTTTTGATGTAGCTTCTATCACCAGAAAAAGAAGAAGACATATACTGGCGTACAAGGGAGAAAATAAAATCGTAAACCGCAAATTCAGGCCATATTTGTAGATGCCGATGCCGTTTGATTGGATTTTTGAAACTTTTATTAACTTTGATGAAATTCTATGAGAATAAGTTTTGATTTGACTTTTTATTTATAATTTTTTGAGCGCTATAAATATTTTATAAATATGACATTGACGTGAACACAGGGCTGTAATTCAAAAGCTTGGTTTTGATTGGTCCTACGAGTTCTGCAAAGTTATAAATTTTCATTTGTTTGAATCAATTTGGTTCTTGGTTTATTACAACATTATAAAGATATTCGGTCCATGCTCACCTCCTAGCGAAATTCTTATCTAACAGCGGAATAGGTTGTACAATTTTTTTTATTTTTTTTGACACTAGAAGGATAATTTTATTGCTGGAAAAGAGGGCCATCATCTAAGGTCAGAGATAAGAGCCATTGGGGAAAGTCACCTTGCCAACACCTTAACCTGTTACAATTACGTTTCACATGAATAGGGAAGCAATTTGTAGACAGCCAGAGACAATCGGTTTTGCAATTCGCATAAGCCCTTGACTTGTGTTGTGTGTTACTTGCATGGTAGCTTTTGACATTGACCTAGCAATAGCCTCACCTATTTAAATGATGGAGAAATTAAATTTTATTGCGACCAGTAAATACGCCCACCTTATTTAAAAACATACTCTTCCAGGAATTTGCTGAATAAAATAAGTCAGCTCTTAAATTATTCTATTGGAGCACTCATTTGCATCATAAGTGCCAAAAGTTTGATATATACAAATATGAGACCTAGTTTTCACGGTTATTTCACCATCTGTACACTTGAACAGTTGAACACCACTATATCATATAAATTTGGAAAAACCATTGGAGATGCTCTAATCGAAATAGTGCTAATTTTAATGATAGATTCTATAAATGTTTGCTTGCATAGAAAATACGACACTAACAATATATTCAACCGATTTTGGAGTCGTGTGAAGAATCAGAGACGGAACTACTCTTGGTCTCTTAGGCATATGGGGGGCAAGGCCCCAGCGTAGTTTCGGATTTTTCTTTCTTTCCAAATTTGAATATTTTGAATATTAATATTAGTTGTTTTTTGTTTGTTAAGAGCACCTAGATATTGCGTTTTGTATTTGGTGTTATTTAGCCATTTAAATGCTTAAAGATTCTGGAACCTTGAAATTTCAAAATCTTGTTGTTCATATTTCGACCCCCACGTTTACGAAATCCTGGTTTCGTCCGTGTGAAGAATAAATTCCAAATGTATTTGTGTTTTGGGGGAATTTTGCTTGGGTCACTTCTACAAAATCTGAAGGGTACTTTTGGAATAGACAATTAAATCTTTTCATTGAGAGTACATAAAATATGTTGCAGAAGATATTATTGTCTGGTTGTCTCCTACCTACATGTGAATTCTGAAAGAAGCTTTACCAACAGACAAGTCGATCAAACAAAAACCAAGAGAGAGAGAGAGAGAGAGAGAGAGAGAGGAGAGTGTTCACGGGTTCTGAGAGACTTTTGATTACCGTTGCTTTAACAGACCTTTGCCCGAAAATAGACCACCATGGTCACCAGAGAATAATTATTGGTTGTGAGAGCATCTCCAACTCACCTCTATATATCTATTTGAGAGTGTTCACGTGAGTACTTGACTAAAAGAGTATAACCAGGAATGTAATCTGTCTTGAGTTAAAATGGGTTAGTGGGTGGAATGTGTTGAGCTTGTGGCTAAATTTTTGTTTTTTTCAAAGCTGACCTGGGATATAGCCCATCCTTCTATGCTTATAGTTACGCAATTAGATGTGACATATTGAAGGAAGACTTTTTAATTTATCTCCTTTTTTTTCAAACTTTTGTATTCTATGGAAGAATTTTGAAGAGATCCATTAGTCATCGTCATTTTTTGGGATTTGGTCTCCAAAATTACTTTTGGGTCTTTATATTTGAAGACCCAAAATATTATTTTGGGTCTCAAAATCTCTAAAAAGAACAAATGGATGTAGGGGCGGCTCCAAAATTTTCATCAAGGATAACAAAGATACATAATATGTTAATGATGAAAAGCTCGATATAAAAAATAGACGCTAACTTGGCGAGATATATTATACTAAGGCTCCGTTCCAGAAATCTTCTTAAAAAATAAGCAACTTATTTCACATTTTCAAACTCAAAAATAATGTAAATAAAAAATATTTTTTTAATTTTTTTTGCACCGTATTAAAGATCTCAATGAGATCTATCAAACAAGATCCATAGTGATAAGAAAATTATTTACGTAAATACATGATTTTTAAGCTTGAAATTGCCTTCTTAAAAAATAAGTTCTTATTTTGAGTTGCGGAACGGAGCCTAAGTACAAATAAAATGTACGTAGAGATTTCCTTTTTAGTATTTGTTTATCAATATATTTTTTAGGTTCCAAAATTTATTGGGCTGCGCTTATTTTGGTTTGTATGGCTACATTATAAATCTGCCTTGTTCTCTTTGCTTTTCAAAAAGCATTTTTCAAAAAATTCTTTCTAGATTCTTCCTAGTTCCAACATTTCTTTCTTTATCTCTCTCTACTTATTACCCCTACTATTTTTCAAAACACAAACCAAACACAGCAAACACTTAAACACAACTCACATTGTGGACGCAATCACTTGAACACACTCCCATTGTGGAGTGGTTGTGTACGTGTATGTGATTTTACAATTTTTATTTATTTTAACTCCACGCAAGGGATCCAGTGCCGACTATAAACTACAGTAAAAATTTATAGTGTGAAAAGATTTCTTAAAAATTTCTATTTATGGGGAAAAATCCTAAAACTTCAACTTAACAGTCTATTTATTTGTCGCATCTATAACCTTAAAAGTCGGCTACGCACACATACACAATCCCGTTTCTTTCTCGGACCTAGCAAGTAGCAATATATACATTTGAAAAATATATTTTTTATAATCAATACAAAAATACATGTGGTTCAGACTCATGCTAGGCACAAATTCTGCGTCCGCCACTTGGTTATACAATTGACTTCATGTATTTCGGCCTAGCCTTTGTCCATTTCCCAATGGCCAGACCATTAGCGGCCATTCAGTTCATCAAATAGGCCTGCTCTTCCGCTTGGCCCACGTCCCGGTTATTCGGTCCACTACATTAAAGTATGATAGAGGAACCACTAAAACTATACGAATTGCTTTATTGTCTGTGACCAGTAGGGGTGATTTCGGGTCGGATTTGGTTGGTTCGGGGTGAAATTTTTGACGATTGATTCGGTTCGGGGTAATTATTTCCAGGATTGATCCCGACTGGAGTAAAGTTCGGTTCGGTTCGGGGTGGGATTAGTCTGATCAGGAATTTCGAGGATTTCGGTCCGCCCGATATCTTATATAGTCTGAAGTTAGGGTTTGTGATTGTTGGTCAAGATTAAACACAAAATAGATAAACGGACCAGATTAATATAAAAATATATAGTCGGTTCGGTTCGATCTTAGTCGGTCCATATTATTTTGAGTTCGGTTTGGTTTTGATCTGTAGAAATTTCCAGGTAACTGAGACCGAACCAAAAATTAATCGGTTCAGTTCAGTCCAAACCGAGGCGGAAAAAACTTGCCCTTACCCCAACCGAAAAACCGAACCGATCGATCGATTTTCTTGATTTTTTTTCGGTCCGTCAATTTTTCTTTCACCCCTAGTGTCTTGTGTAATGGTAAGTTGGTAACCATGCTCCACAAGGACCTGAAATGTAATCAATGCGATGGACCTAAATCGGCTTCTTGATCATTCTATGTCATAATTATGACTTGAAATGGAGAGCTACTAGACATCCTACCACCTCTGTAGAACCTAATTCCAACTTTTCTTTAATAAAAAGTGGAGAGAGGCATATTCGGTTGTTCTTTTGTACAATTTGCCCAACTTACCATCCAACTCTCCTTCAATTTGATCACTCTCAAGAGCATCAGACCAACGAGGCACGGGTATAGTGGTTGAAAACTTGGACTTAGACAAAGGCCAATTTGAAGTCTCCATAGCTCCTCATTCGGACTAAAACATACTCTCAAACCCACCTACGTGTTAAAGCATCCACCTTGAAAATCAATTTACAACGAGGGGAGAGGCCGCCCATGATCATATTGTAGTTTTAGAGATAATAATTAACCGACGTTGGACAAATTCCAACACCAAGCGTGGTGGGGCCTTAGCTTCGGTCCCAACATAGGGATGGATCATGGTGGGGTCTCCTACGATAGTGGAGTGGTGTGGTATGACAGAGCAATGACGGAGGCGACATGGTACCATACATGCGCTTACGGTTAATGAATCCAAAAAAAAAAACGCATCAGAGACCAAATATTTGTATTACTTTATGGGTTGTACCAAAGCTTATGACTTTCATCTAAAAACTGATAGCTTCAAATTTTAAGAGAAGGATTACCAGCTAAATATGAAAATTATGTTTTTTGCGGGCACAATACTCGGCCACACCCCGACCACATCATTCTCACATACATGTAGGCTCCACATATTTAATTGTGGAATGAGACCCATGTGAGAGTGATGTGGGCGGGATGTAACCGAGTGATGTGCCCGTTAGCATTATTGACGGGAGACGGAGAAATTCATGATGAAACAACGGACAACTTTCACAAACAACGCAAAAGTTCAGTGCTTCAGAATTAAGACCAAAAATCTTTCGCAGAATTTGTGCTTGTCACCACCCCATAAGCATTGGCTAACATCGAGAATTTTTTGGGGGGGGAATTCTGTATAGAAAACATTTAGTAAAATGCTAAAGAAAAATGCTAATCACCCCCAATATGCATTGCCTAACATCGAGAAAAACTCTTAAAGTTCAAGTTGATTGAGCAACATCGATACACATTCATACCCGTAAATATGTGAGCTCCACACACAGTGTACGCACGCGTGCACTGTGTTTGAAGGCAAAAGAAGGGCGAGGCATCAAATTATCAGAGTGGTTCCGGTCAAAAAAAACAAACAAACTACAAGAGTGGTTCGATGCGCGTGAACTCGACGACTCTCCACATATTTGTGAGTGTGAGTGTGTAAATAGTTACGTAAGGTTGTAGACATTGTTTGTCCATTTGTGCAACGCATTTGGCAACAAAACAAAAAAAGGAAAGCCAGGCCAAAAAACGGTCTTTCTTTAACAGTAGTCCCTACGAACAAAATCTTTCAGTTAAAGAGTAGCGGCGATGGAAACAAAGCGCACGAATGCAGTACTCCTCCTCCGTCGTCGCTCTCACTCTCTCTCTCATCCCAATCCATTACTATTATTCCATTCTCTCTTCCCCTCCAAGCCTCCTCTCCTTCCCCATTCCCCTCTCTCTTAAAACCCTAACTCCTTTCTTTCTCTCTCTCTCTCTCTCTCTCTACAAGTATACACACACATATACCACCACTGTGTAACGGCCTTGGGTCACCTTGCTCGTCATACTATCCCAAGGCCGTTGCACATATACATACATAGCATTAAAAATTTGCAGTTTCCGATGCGGGGATTGGAGCTCTGGTTGAAGGAGCTTGTCGCATCGGAGACGCAATTGTGCAATGAATCGAGCTCGGTCGGAGGATTATTCCTCGAACCGGCCGTTCCTTCTTCGTTCGTCTCGTTCGTTCCGAAAAAGAGTCGCTCGGCCTCGTTATCGTGTTTGCGGGAGACTCGCCGGCGGCGGGTCGGTGGCGGCGGGTTTTTGTCGGTGAGCTTGGCGGCTAATGGAGGCGGGGAAGGGCATTTTGGGGAATCGGGTGAGGTTTTGGGGGAAAATGGGGAGAAGAGTAGTTGTGAGGATGAAACGGTGGCGTTTGAGGGGGTTTGGAAAGTGGAGGTGGAGAAGGTTGTGGTGGGGAGAGGAGGAGGGGGAGGTGCTTTGAACACTACAAAGCATCTATGGGCTGGTGCTATTGCAGCTATGGTTTCAAGGTTCGCTTACATTTAGCATATACATACTTTTGTATGCAAACACAAGTTCTTAAGCATATTATGTGTTTGTTTGTCATGTTTCTATTCCGATTGGCCGTTAGGAATGAATGATAAATGAGCTGTACAGGTGGTTGATCAAGCTTTGGTTTGAAAACTTAAGGAGCTTCAAAAATATGTTCGAGCTTGGCTTGATTATTAGACAAGCTTTGATCGAGCCGTTCTCGAGTAACTTGAATATGTTATACTTCATAAACTGAACGTGCCGAGTAGTAGCTTATTCCAACTTGGTTTGAAACTTAACAAGCTTAAAAATGTTCAAGCTTCGTTTGCAACAAACAGATTTTGAACGAGGTTTTAAGTTAACACGAGCTCAAATTGGAGTAGCTTGGTTCATTTAGCAGCCCTATTGGCCTTTGTTGTTGTATTATCCAACTTAGCTCATCTCTGTAGGCGTTAACTATTGTGTTTGTTTAGTCACATTTCGCTCTATTGGATTGTAGACTGGAAGTTGAGGTTGAATTGTGCAAACCTAGCTGATCTAAATCATGATTCGTATAGCATGCTGCTTCTGTGTAGTTGGTCTGAAAACATTGAACAAAGCAGATCAAGCTGGTTCAAAAGTTTGTTGTCCTTGTTTTTTTTTTTTGGTTGGACTGACTCCATGGAAGAGAATTGGGGAATCACTTGCCAAATGCAATTCCTAGGATCACGGAGGACTCTTTTTCGTTGTAGAATTAGGATGCAGTTTTTTGCTTAAATTTCTTATTAATGCTTTAGTAGTGAAGCAATGTTTGAACCCCTCGTATTTTAGGCAACACCGCAACAGTCTCATACTTGCTGGGGTCAAATATGCTGGTTATGTGGAGAATCACCAGCAGGCTTGTTGTCTCTAGTTTTTGTGTATTCTGTTCGGAAACCTCTCCTTTAGGGTTGACCCTGAAGCTTTATGGCTTATCCCCCAAGTCGTAATCATGTTTGTTCTCCATATAATGACTTTTCACAGCAATTTTCCCACAGCCCAGATGACATCGTCTTTTCTAAGCAGAAAATTAAGATTGCATCTTGAGGCAAATTGTGGCTCATGTCCCTGAAAAGATGATTCAATTTTTGTTCAATGTGGCTGACTGCTTGTTCATGTAATCTTTTACGTATGATTTTTATGATCCTCTCATGACATACAATTTTTGTCCTGTTTTTTATCAACCAAAATTAGCTTAAGTACAAGACATTGCATAAGAGATCCTCTGTGGTACCATAGGGTTCTATCACTGTTCTGAGAAGATTATTTGCATTCACACTTCTAAAGCTATGTTG
>JAOTQK010000002.1:18309429-18349743 GCA_025642025.1 Rhododendron ferrugineum
GGGGGGGCGGGTGGGGGGGGGGGGGGGGGGGGGGGGGGGGGGGGCCGGCCCGGGACTGGGTCATGGAGACTCATTTTGGCAAATAGGGAATTTATATCATCCAAAAGTCGAATATACAAACATTTTGGGACATCTAAAAGTCTAAAAGGACACTACTAGATAGAATCTGCTTTTATACAGAATTTGAATAGAGTTAGTCGCTTCTTTGTCATAAACGCTCAAGTATTCCAATCAAAATAAGTACTCGCTCCGTCCCAAATTGGATGTCAATTTTTGATATTTGCGTCAATTTCAATTCCTTATATCTTTCATTATAGATTTTAAAAAATATGCAATATGGATCTTGTTTGATAGTTCTCGATTAGTTCTATTATACAAAATTTTTAAACTCATGAAAAACATTATAGATTGAAAGATATAAGGGATGAAAAATGGCACGAGTTTTAAAAATTGTCATCCTTTTTGGGACAGAGGGAGTAATCCATTTGTGTAGTAGGATTCTCAAAACCTGTGACAACCATCACTGTGTCCAATAGCTGGGGGTGAATGCTGTCCTCCCTTGTTTGGGCCCAACTATATTAAACTATTTTCATACACATCGTCTAAAGTTGCGCATGCTAAGGCCCTTAGACCAATATGGAGGACATTTGATAAATATACATACATCTACATGTATAGATATACAAGTAGATATACATGTGTGTGTATGTGTGTGTGTGTCTATTACATTTGTGCATCCATATTTATTTTAGAGATCTTGGACATTTAATCATCCCAACCTTTTGGGACTTATAGGGAGGTTAAGCTATTTTATAACAAAGGGAGGGAGGGGGGTTGGCATTCTTGTTGGTCATTGATTTAAAACAAGCCATAGTGCCTGAAGTGCGTGACTCCAGAAATGTATGAAACCTTCTAACCGTAGAGTTTTAGAAACTGAAAATGATCGGAATCACTACAAATTACACCTCAAAACTCAATGTTTCAGATCAGGACGAAGATGGTTGCACCTGGAGGTGAAGCGTTGGGTGGTGTAATTGGTGCCTTTCGATACATGATCCAAACAGAAGGGTTCTTTTCTCTTTACAAGGGCTTAGTGCCCTCAATTATAAGTATGGCACCATCAGGTGCTGTTTTCTACGGCGTTTATGATATATTGAAGTCGGCCTATCTGCATTCACCAGAAGGGAGGAAAAGAATTCAACACATGAAGCAGCAAGAAGGGGAACTTAATGCTTTGGAACAACTGGAGTTGGGTCCCACGAGAACATTGTTATATGGGGCAGTTGCTGGTGCTTGTGCTGAAGCTGCTACATACCCATTTGAAGTAGTAAGGAGACAGCTTCAGATGCAAGTCAGAGAAAGGAAGATGAGTGCACTAGCAACTTGTGTGAAGTTGGTTGAGCAAGGTGGTGTTCCTGCTCTCTATGCAGGATTAATTCCCAGCTTATTGCAGGTAAAACGTGGATCTTGTATCAAGTGAGGTTTTCTATAAATTACATACATGGGTTTTTGGTTTATATTCTCATTGCATGCCTTAGATGGAAACTGGAGGCAGATAAATTGATGATAGGCGAAACAAGTCCCTCTTGTAGGACTAGATCTGCAGTTGAAGTATTTGGTTTGTTATCTTGGAAAGAATTACTCTGCCTGTCCCATAAAATGATGGGTTTGAATTCTTTCCCCACCAATTAAAAGAAGTAATAACTGAGATCTTTTGATTGGTGTGATCTCCTTTTTTGCACAAAATAAATTTTGTTTGATCCGTTCAAAGGCGCGACTGCTTTTAATGGACATTCTAAAATGTTATGGATGCAGTATTTTGTAAGTACAATCATAATACACACAATTGTAAGAGTTTACTATTGAAACCGCCAATGCCATATGGTTCTGTGCAAACTTGAAGATGTTATTCATACTTCATACTCATGAACCGATATGCTTAAATCTATTTTACATACACTCTGCTATAGTTATCAGGTTCAAATATCTAATTGTCTGATTTTCATGTAATTCCCATGTCCAACTCTGAGACACGACAAGATATTTGTGTATTTCTTCAATGTCTTTTGACTCTTTTCTTTCTTTGGATAATTGTTGCTGGTTTTGGTTTTGAGCATTGGTAGATTTGCTAAGCTTTAGTTGATTCGTGACTCGTGAGGGTCTATAAAGCATGGGTACTGAAAAATTGTTGCCATGCGAGTACTGGGTACTGTTATAGTAGCTAGCTATATGCCAAAAGCATATCAGGTACATTTTGGTATCCGGGTACGACAAGTAGTAGCAAGAACCTCCTATCAAATCCATCTTAGAACCTTGCTCCAGCATTCCTAAGTCAGACTCTCCTAGGAACCTCGCTCCCATCAAGACAAGAGCACGCTCCAAACTAGGATAGAATCTCTTAAGCACTTATATATCCCTATTTAACGAGAAAGAAAAGATACCAAGCAAGGGAAAATATGAAATCATTATAAGATACTATTAGAAAAATGTTAACTAAAATCTGTTCAAATACTTGGTACAAGCATAATACTGTACTTATGTCAGCTAAACACTATTTGCCATTGACACGAATTGTGAACGAACCGAATAATACTATTTTTTTTTAACAGCAACCGAATAATACGATTACTGGAGTTTTATATTCATTATTTTGTGAAGTATCCCTACACTCCCCTCAGCGCTTCCAAACGAGGAGTTTCTATGATCCTCCACTCCCTCAATCCTGCCCTCACCCCCCTTCGTGCAACCAATTTACGGGATGGGTATTTCAGTGGGTACAACTCCTGTACAACTTTTGTTTTTGTGGTGTACTAGGTGCTTGGTATTTACTTATTAACAACCAATATCTTTTATGTCTGATTACTATTAACAAATTTGAAATACCCAAACAGGAAAAACAATTAGGTACGAAAAGTTCAAGGTAGTAAATGGAGGTGGTAAATACATGAATTAAGAAAATCGTGCTTCTCTTTCGAGTTATGTGAAAAAAAATTGGGAAAAAAGGGAAGAGGATTGATTATGAAATAACAATAAATCAAAAGAAAGAGGGATTACTGAACAACAAAATTTATATAGAAAATATGAGTTTTGCTACATAGTTAAGGCACATTTGTTTAAACTTTAAACCTTTTAGTTGTAGGAGCGAACTGTGCCTTGGGCCTAGGAGGGTAGATGAAAATGAAGTATTCTTGAATTTGTTGCTAATTTATTACGTCTATTTTTGAGATATATATAAAACTGAACAATAGTAATTATATTTGATATTAAAGATGTACCCCTTTTTCTAGATTTGAACCGATGACTTACGCCTACAAGTCTTAATTTTTGAAAAAGAATCAAGTGTTTTTGTAGGTTTTGCCATACCACCGTACTCGTAACGTAGCCTCACCAGTACTGTGCTTCATAGGGGCCTGAGCCTCTGGTCTCCTTGGGAACATTTCTAACATGATGAAATTGAAATCAGATTCCAAAACAGGTTAACTTGCTTTTTTCCCATTTGGCAGTGTAGAACAGCGCAAATTCACAGCAACCATTACGTATCATGATGTTTTTTTTTATCTTGCATTTGAAGTGTCTTTTATAGCAAATAGTCATGGCACAAGTTCCATGGATGAGGCGATTTTGACAATTGTGTTTTTTTTTTTTTTTGAAAAGAAAAAAAAAACAAATTGTCAAAATCGCCTCATCCATAGACAATGGTTTGTTGAACACTCGCTTAACATCAAACAACTGTGCTTACAAAAAAAAAACACACATCAATTAACTGTTCAAGTTCTGACAAATTTGTGATCTTTTTTTCTCCTCCAGGTTTTACCCTCAGCTGCTATAAGTTACTTCGTGTACGAGTTCATGAAAATAGTTCTCAAGGTGGAGTCAACATAAAATTTGCTAGTGCTACACCGGGAGACACATATATTGACGCTTGTCATGGGGCGGCGTTCTCTCTCTAAAAGAGCTCCTGATTTTTGTGTTTGTGTTTTTAACCCTTTACTTCACCTGATAATAATTTACCTGGCCTTTTGATAGGCAAAAGAGAATAGTTGGTTCATACATGTTTTCATAAAAAGATGGTAACCAATTTATCGAGGACCTGAACTGGAAACTGTTTACTTCCTAACTTTTAAATTAGCAAAGCATACCAGATCATCCAGATCGGATCATCTCTGTTTTACCTATTTCTGAGTTGTTTAGGTAAACGCGCAAGGTTTACCATTTCGGAATGTTTAGCTTGACGGTATTATTGTGTGACACATTTTGAGATTGAATATTTAGTGATTTCAGTTTTGTAGTTCTGGCAAAAGCAAATTGCCAAAAACAGGATGTGGTGAGGTATTATTTTAGAAGACAATTTTCTATGGATACGAGATTAGCTCTGAGGTCATTAGCTTAACAAACCAAGCTTTGGTTAATTTGTGTACAAATAGTGCTGTGGATGTTTTTTGCCCCTTAAAGTTGAATATAAACTTAAATCATCCCCTTTGCTGCAAAAACACAAAAACAAATGAAACCAGTTGCAGACCAAAACATAAATATTCACAGGGAAAAATAACAATCAGAAATAAGAAAACTGGGTAATGATAAGACATTGTACTTAAGTGTCAGGAGAAAGGAGGTTAGGAATTTAACTCTTCCGAGATGTTAATCTAACTATTCTGAGAATACTGATTTCTATAAAATTAAAAAAAATTGATAAGACATTGCAGGCTGCCAGGTTCCTACACAAGACAACCACATGAAAATAATAACCCCAGAGTTGCTTTGTATTAGCAAACCAGGCCTCGAAATCCAACCTACAAAGCTTTAACCCTAACTCTCTCCTATGTTCCGAACTCAATTTCTCAAATAAATACGGGAAAATATGATAATATCTGTACATGTCTAGTCCATTGAGTTACCGAAATTCAACCAGCACTTGTGCTTCGAAAAATCCTTGTAGCATTAGAAACAAAGGCCGACAGTCCTTCCTCGGTTTTAAATCATCCCTATTCGGACGCTATGTATTCTAACTTGCATTCATACAATTTACAGTTATTGAGGCCAACCGTACTGCTGAGACCGATTACCACCTATTGGGTTAGGACCTCTACCAGTTCCAGAAACTCCATATTGACCACCTTGGGAGTAGCTAGGAGGGCCTGCTGCATAACCACTAGCTACTCCTGGATACGGCTGTCCCCGCCCCTGTGGTGGGTATGATCCTGTGGTGTAACCTCCACCTTGACTCCCACGATCAGGATAGTACCCACCACTCGGATTACCACTTGGAGGGTACCTACTTGGCCCACCACCAGGAGGACCGCGAGGCTTTCCATATTGGTGATGAGTAGGTCCACTGGATACCGGAGGCGGGTAACTGTTTGTGGGCCCGGCCCAATGCGGTGGAGGATGAGATTGCCCGGTTTGTTGGATGGGAGGGAGGCGAGTGTGCTGCTGTGGATGCTGCAATTTCTGTCTCTTTGCCATTTCTTCATTTTGGCGCTGCTGTTGCCTTTTTTTCTTTGTCTGGAACTCGTGAGATGACTCATATTTAGGCAAACTAGGTCATCGAAGAGAACAAAGAGATCAATTAGACAATCAGAGGAAGGAAAGTTGAGACACCTTTAGAAGACAAGGAGAAATCCATCAACCTAAGAAGAACAGACAAGCCCATCTGCCTCAGGAGTCCATATTGGACGCGTATAAAAATTAAAACATGGGCACGTTGAGACATGCTCTGCAAACGTGTCAGACACGCTCAAATACATGTCTATTTTTTAGTCAAACACTTTGGACACAATCAAGATAAAACTCAATTCTAAAAGTTAGGGGATGGTCAAAAACCTTGGGGGACGGTCAAAAACCATAGATGCTTAATTTTGGAATATTTATTTGGAGACAGTTGTTTTTATATCTTCATAATACCATGTGGTCCTCAACTTTGATCAAATAAAATTTTCGGTTATTCCATGAATTTACCATATATATTATATAACCATCTTATATTATTTTATTCAAGGTGTCTCCAACATGACCGGTGTCCGTGTCATGCCGTGACCTCTCCATGTCCTATGTCCATATTCATGTTTCTTAGCCATCAGCACAAGGATAGAGAAGGCTTCAACAAACCAAGATTACAGATGTAAATCCAAAACTTCTTAAGGAATGGCTTTCTATTACGAGATCTTTTTTTCCGCACATGTAGCAAACATAAAATTAGGAGGACGGGAGATGTACCTTTTTGGATCACACGGTAAGGGGTCGGTCCAAAAGTATTCGGCGTCAAGGGCATCCTTTGCAGCTATTCTCTATGTGAATTGGCAAAGACAAATGGAAATAAAAAAATCAGGGAACCCTATGCTACAGAGTCAAGTGGGTACAAACACAAAAAGAAGCGGGTACAAACACAAAAAGAAGCGCAGAGTGTAAAATTTAAATAACAAGTAAAGGAATAAAAAATGGATGCTTGGCCAACACGATCTATAACTTTGTCAATTCATTGTCTATTTTCATCACAGGCGTTTTATTTTGTTTAAGAAACGAGCAAGGCATGCACAACATTCAATTTGATATATGTTTCACTTGAGTCAATAACATAACAGGGGCGAGGTTTATATTCCTTGTATACGGGCTTGAATTCTCACTTCAACAATGGTTGTGATTGTTATTCTACCTTAAGCTAGCCAATACAAAATATACATGTATAGCATTTAATAAGAGCATCAAATAGAGGGTCTAAATTTTTTTTAAATAAGTGTCCAGATTCAAAATTTGAGTGGCATACTATGGAAGTTATATACACGATGTTTAGAGATATTTCTTCCCTCAAATCTGAGAATCAACATTACCTGAGAAGGATCAAGAGAGAGCATTTTCTCAAGTAAATCCAGAGCATGTCGGTCAAAACTGCAAACCAAAATAACAATAATCGACATCAAACTTCAGCCACTAAACTGGGCACTGAAAGTCGAAGAGGCCTGATGATTTCAAAATCAGTTTACTTACTGTTGAAAAACCTGTCTCACTCGCTTCTTCATTTGCCTCGTTGGCTTGAACTTGTTGTACCACGGAATCTTGGAAACCCCAGGCCAATTTATCTCATCAGGAGATCCACAAAGCTCAAATATCTTGTTCAATTGTTCCGGCTGTAATAAACCGTAGACAAATTAGAAAACTGTTTTTTGGAGAATTAATTAAAAAACTGTCGCTAAGCAAAAAGAAAAGGTAACAGTAACAACATGAACCAAAATACAACAATTAATTTTCCTTATTAATAATCATTTTTTATCACGTAAAATGTATCTTCCACTTCATCAATTGTGAAATAATAGGGTACTAATTCATTTTCAGGAAATAATAAATCATAGGGTACTCATGGTTAGTTATAAGGAGCATCATAGTAGTAAAACCACATTTTACACATTACCAACTTAATTTGCAGCAACAAAAACTTCTAGAATGTTCCGAGATATGATAGTTATGGGCCTCACTGAAAACTTCTAGAACATTTGTTCTACAGTTGTCTGTTTCGGTACTTGGAAACACAGCTACAACAATTTTTCGCTACATTTACCTTGTCCTAATACTTGGAAAGACTTGCTTTGGTACTTGGAACCTCCTATATATCACAAACAGAATAACAATATCCAAAAATAATGCACCCATCACAAAAGTAATCATGAGAAATACCAGACATGGAAGTCCTGGAACTGAAGCATATATCAAGTTATTGTGTCCGTATAGACAATGAACCATTCTTTTGTGAACCATACGTGGGAAGAACACAATGATCCGAAAGATTCCTAAGATGTGTAACATAAGATTGAATAAGGCATTCTAACCTCATTTTTCCCAGGTAAGATAGGTTTCCCATGCAAAAGCTCTGCAAAGATGCAGCCAACTGACCACATGTCGACAGCCGGGCCATACTTTGTGGCTCCAAGCAGCAACTCTGGAGGTCTGCTCAAGTCACATTAGCATTAATCAACTAACTAAAAGCTGGGTTGTGCATTCTTAAGAAATGGAACTAGTTCCGAGACAGTCCATTGTACTGGATGGCACTTGACCATAGTTGCCAATTACAATCTAACACTTTACACTTACCTATACCACAAAGTAATAACACGATTTGTAAGATTTCCATTGTGGTCATTGGAAAATGACCGTGCCAACCCAAAATCTGCAAGCTTGAGAGTTCCCTCATTGTCTATCAAAAGATTAGAGCCTGCAACGACAGGTGCCAAACGCATATAGCTCTAATTGCAACCACAAAAAAAAAACACCAGATCAAAAAGGAAATATGTTTGAATTTAGGAAACAACCTTTTATGTCCCGGTGAAGTACTTGGTTGACATGACAGTAATGGAGCCCTGTCAATAGTTGCTTCATGTAACACTGAAGAATATTGTGACACACTGTCAAATATAAGCTGAAATGTATATACATAAAGTTATGCACATATTCGTAAGCACATGACAAAATTGTTCCTGCTTATTTGAAAATCAGGTACCTTAATCTGGGGGATTGTAAATCTCAGTCCAGGACGATCAGAAAGACCAGTCAGGTCGTGGTCCATGTACTCAAAAACCATATAAATGTTGCTATTATACTTATTACCATCTGCATTGTCCAACAGATGACAACTTGTGTCAAAAACAGCCATGGGTGACAAAAAGCTACCGGTAAGTAGTAAGCAAGATGCTCAGGTATAAGAAGTAACCATGTCATAATTTCTGGTAAGTGAAATCAAGGTAAGCATATCACAACACCTAAACAAGAAGAATCATCACAGGACTATACGAGAAAAAATACCATGCACATGGTCCACTCACCTGGTTTTCCTTGCTCATCCGCCTCAGGACCTTAAAATGAAATTTAAACGAAATAGTTAATGATATTAAGGAACACAGTGAGGTAAAAACTTGGTAGGACATGACAACCCTAAGAATCTTGGAAAACAAATTACCTTGAGAGGTCACGATCTCTTTTAGCTTAATGACATTTTCATGATGCAGCTTTTTAAGGATTTTAATCTCCCTGATGGCAGTTATAGGAAACTGCAGAAAGAAGGTAACATTTCAAGACCATTTACCAGCATAATGAACATAATTTGTCTTTCTACTAAAGCAACTGTTACATAGTTGAAAGGGTCATGTAGTAGAAGCTTGTAACAGATGAAAAGTAACATGATAGATAAAGAAATGAAAATACCCCTTCTTTTTCATTGTCCATGCGTATCTTTTTCAAAGCAACAATTTCCCCCGTTGTAATTTCTCTAGCCATGTACACTTGACTGGGGAAAGGTAAAAAATATAAGGAAACAGAAAATAAATCCCAATAAATGGAGTAGTTGCAATAGTATGTTCACCATTGACCAATGTCAACACAGATAAAACTCAGAAACTATATAAAACATCCAAACTCAGCTGGGCCCACTCATGCAGAATATGGAAGTACAAGACTACCAGAGGTGAAAGTTTGTCAAAAACCTGTATAATAGCAGAAAACAAAAGGAGAAAAAGGAAAGACTATAGAAACACATGTCACTTTGTTCAAGTGGTAGTGCGTTTCTTTCAATAACAGTTAATGAAACCCAATTCAGAGTTCATTAATCTCCAAGGCCGTGCACTAGGAAGGTAAAATTAAAGACTGCATAATGACACACAAATATAACAAGAGTCTCCAAAATCAGCGTGAATTCGATATAAGGAACCACATTCTACATGCAAGAATAGTCAGCTTAATTTTCTTGTCCGACACATTCCCTTTATGTACTCTTTTTCTTTTTTATCCTGAAGGTCCTGAATATGCAATAGCTTGCTTCTCCTGTCAAAATCCACATTGTTACCCTTCAAATGTTACCGAATACTTTCCCTTATGGTTTTATCAAATGCTCAGCTACTTGTACAGTGTTGTTTTTAGCAGTAGAGTGTCAATTATGCTCGCATATGATCTCTGTCTTGTAGTTTTCCATTCATCCATCTCATTATCCTCAGGACCGTTACTATGACAACTGGATGTAGATGCATTTCCATTTTAGGCTTTTTCTGTTTCTTATGTGTGTTTACAGAATCCTTGGATAGTTGTGTCTGTTCTTAGTTAAGTTGTCACACACTGAGGCGCATAAGAAGAGCGTCTTTCCCAAGAACTTGAAAAAATGCTTAGCACAACATGAGTGCATCATTAGTGTATCCTGCAGGCTTAGCTATTGAATGATACAGAAAATGAATATAGAAGTGAAAAATGGGATCTAGCAGTCCAAAGTACAATTTTAACTTCCTAATAACTGGATTATAAAAGTTTCTATCTCAGAAGTGTATTTTAGTAAACAACGTGTTGAGTTTTGAGAGCCATAGTTCCGCAGGTTGAGTAAGCAAATCAAGGCCCTTGTCACCCTACCGATACTTACCAGTGGACATCTAATTTCAAGTACTAACCTACACACTCCTTACTCAACAAAACACAGCAAAACGGTTCATAGTAGTTCCCGTAGAAAGCATAAAGATGAGAATGCCTTGACCTTTTCTTCTTTCTTTTTTTTTGGGTCAAACGTGCCTTGACCTTTTCAAATACACTTTTTTTCTCACTTCCGTTAAATAATTATGCAGTCTATTGATGTTAATATTTCACATGTTCATGTCTAAGGACGAAATATTACCAACCACTAAGATCATTGTGGATACAGCAATGGTCTTTTCACTGTTTCATGATCACTTTCATCTGTCTGATATAAATAAGCATGGATTAACTAGGGTGCTGTTAGTGCCACGATGCAAAATGTTGGTGCCATGACAACATCAACATTTATCCTTAAAACTGACCATTGAGCCCCTTCCTCTCTTCACACCTCATCTCTGTCCCTCTCCCTCCCCAAACCCAAATTCCTTCTGATCTCCATCTATTTTCTACTTTTTATCTGTCTCTAAATGATACGCAAATTATACACAATGAAATTGCAGACACAAACGAACTGCGTAACGACGCCTTCAAAGGAAAGGTGCCCGGAGTGCATCCTTATTGGACAGGGATCGGAATCTGCAGTTTGATCAGGTACTTTGGGGAGTTAGAAAAGGGGTGATTTCAAGGGGAAAGGCTCCCAAATTTGTCAATCCAAACTTGTGGCTGTGATCACGTTTCAAAGGATTATTTAAAGTACCATTGAAACTTTGCATCAGATGGTTTGGGCATCGACTTGTATAAAGGGAAGAAGACTGGAAGAGAAGAATAGAAGTGGAGAAAAGGCTCCTGCGTTTGTGGAGAGAGATAGAGAGAGCCCAGAGAAGAAGAGAAAGGGGCACAAAAGTCAGTGCAAAGAACAATTTCAAGTTGTCATGGCACAAACATTTTTGCATCATGGCATTAACAGCCTCCGATTGATTAGGGTCATCGTTACAATGAAGAAACAAATAGGAGAGCAATGGCAACCAACAGCAATAATATAGACATCCTTACTGACCGAATTAAGTTATGAACCAACAAAAAAGGTACAGAGTATCCTAGTGATGCAATTCACACTACTTCAACAAAGTTAACTGAAAAAAGAAATCAATTGTAGCTATCTTATGCCGACACGAAGTAGAAGCGGAAGGACCCACTTCTTCACACAGTTCTCTTTGATGGCGGGAAAAAGAGAAATTATTCATTGATAGAAGGAATAATAGATGGGACCTACTTAAGACCCTAAAATCAAGTGTTGGACTTTAGCTGAGTCCTTATATGTACCTATCTTCAACTATTGTGCTCCCTGGTGGATGACATTGTGATTATCCTTCATGAGTTGTCATGACTTGTCAACATTAGTTGCTCATATTTTGCTAATTCTTGTGGTCATAGTTTATTTTCCAAAGGTTCTTAGTTCTAGCTTCCGAAAACTTTAGTTCTAACTTCCCTATTTTGAAGTTCAATCCTACTAAAGTAGGAGAAGCGAAAGTCTATTATTGGGTTAACCGACTCTTACTCCATGAGGTTGAAATGATGAAAATTAGAGATAGTTCCCTTAACCCCAATGAAAGTGTGGATTTAGGATCTTTATTCTTCTTCTCTCCTTTTTTCTACTCTCTTTGAATAAATAGCCAAGTTATTATTCCTAGGTTAGTGTCCACAGACCATCAACAACTGTACTATTACCTAAACCTCGGTTATCAAGAATAACAAACCCTAAGTCTTTTGTCTTACCATGTGGTCATTTATTTGATGTCTAAAACCTAGAATGGGCTATCGCTTAGAACTTCTGACACCTCAAATTCAGGCAAGCCAAGCAGCCTTACAATCCAAGCAAACCATAGCCCCCCTTCAATTCTGAAACCCTAAAAAGTAAAAACTTCCACGGTTTATCAATCTTTAAGTTTTGAAGCAGTATTTAACGCAGGCAAAGCAACATTGTACAACACTCATAATCCTTGGGGCGCAGCGTAGGCATAGATGATGCGCATTCCTTGGTTATGTTTCTTGTTTTTTTTTTCCTGGCCAGGGGTCAGATAAGATTATAAGCTACACAAACCCAGGAACAACGGGGGCAAACCTCCCTTACACAAATACACCCCAACAACACAAAAACCAAACTCTAGTCATGGTGGGACCTAAGCTTTGGCCCCGACATAGATGCAACGGCTCCCCTACGGATACTATGGTGCTGAGGGCAATTCTACCTGGGTTTATATGCGGAAGAAGAAGAACATATACGCATATCCATTATGCAGTAAATTAAAAGAAAACATACTTAAAGAAGTTGGCCAGATTGGTGGTTGTGAAATATATGACAATCAATCTGAAGGAATAAAAACTGATGGATAAAATTATCACCCCATACGGCATGGCAAAGAACATGATTACAGCCATCTAAAATTGGTTCTTAATTGTCCAAGCCCAACAGAAACTAACAGATACGTAAAAGAAATACTAGAAAGTAATCAGTGCCCAACAAAAAAGACCTTTATACACACATACTATAGACACAAATCATCATAAACACTGGCTTAGTCCATCCACCCCAAGGGCGTAGTCGCAGTGTTTAATCGACAGCGATTTGTCCTCGGGCGACCTCACCTCACGCAAACGCGTGGAAAGGGCTTTGGGAGGGGGGATTAGTCCGTTCATCGGGACACTCTTCGTTACCAAAACAAAGAACAAAGGTGAAAGTATGGGGGGGAAAAGAGATCGAAGTAGCTACCCATAGGTTCCTTCACCAATTTGTTCCAATTTCTCGAAGCAGTCTACGCTTCGAGACCCCCATGACGGTAACCCCTCCACATTGAGCTGACCGTAAGCCGCCACTGCCATATTCTCTCTCTCTCTCTCTCTCTCTCTCTCTCTCTCTCTCTCTCTATATATATATATATATATATATATATATGTGTGTGTGTGTGTGTGTGTGTGTATCCCTTCAATGAAATCGGAGAGAGAAAGAATCCCAGAAAGTAGAAGGGAATCGGGGAAGTTCAAAATCGTACGGCGGCAGAAAATTTAACGAAGAGGAGTAGTTCCGTGATAGCCCTTTGGATTTGTGGGGTTTGTTTGGAGTGCAATTTTGTTATCCAATTTATTGGTGGAAATGGTATAGGTCTTACCCGTGTAATACACGTTTTGGTTAGTATGATATCACTTTGCGGTATGATCTATGTCATTTCAGCCAATAGAGAGACGTGTAATGTTCACCCTTTTAAGGTGGAAAAAATATAATTTTTAAGCTTAAAAATAATAGATCTACCCAAATAATTTTTGTGTAATATGAATCTTATTTGATAGATTTATATTTCAATGAAATCTTTTGAACGATACAAAAAAATTTGAAAAATTATTTTCGTAAATAGATTATTTTTAAGTTTAAAAATTACAAATATATATTTATTTTTAAGAACCCTTAACGAAACAGGGCCTAGATAGATAGGAGTACATGAGAAATAACTAACTAACGAGCAACAAATGAATGAATATACTTGTCACTCATCCAAAAGAAAAACACAGATTTATGGGTGTTTCCGGAAGTGAAAAATTTGTAGATTTTAATTTGTGATTAATAAGTTTTTACGTGTTTCCGGTGGTGAATGAGTTGTTGATGTGTTTGTGAGTAACGTTACTGTAACAAAAAAAAAATCGTGGATAATTTTTTTGTTAGTGGAAACAAGATGATAAAATGCGTTAAGTTTTTTGTGTTTTTTATTAATGGAAACGGGGCCTATGTCCAGGATATTCACTGTAATTCAACGCAACGGGCTAATAAAATATACTACAAAACATATGCAAATTTCAAGAAGACGATTAAGGGATTGAATGCGACTTAAAAGTGAACAATTAGTCCATAAAAGTAGAGGGCGCTCCTAATAAGGGCGTCCTTATTTTCGTTAAATGCGGACGTCGCTGATAGCCGTTGGAACGTGATTTCAATGGTCCAAATTTTAATGAAACTTTTCTGGAAAAAAGTTAATTGTGATCGATCATAAATCTTCTTCAGATCCAAACCATTAAAAACACGATCCAACGACTGAGAGACAATGTCCGCACTTTACTCCACTAAGGGCGACCTTAGAGGAAGCCCACTGCATCAAAGTATTTCATCCATCTGATCTCAAATTGATGAGATGCCATTCAACCAAGCCACGTTATAATTTTGGCTTATGTTTTGATGTTGTCTTTTTCTTAATGTTTTTTCATACTTAGTACTCTGTTACTTTTACGTTTTCTGTCATCAAAACGAATTAGTAAAGTCAATTCTTTCGATCAAAATTCAAAAAAATAATCACGAAGTCAAAAAAATAAATCAGTTTTTTGTTTGAAAACAATCAGTTATTAGTTAAGACAAGCCAATTTCACTATTTATGCATACTAATAATAAAATTTGAAAAAAAAAATGTTTTCGATTGGAAAGGAGAAAGTTTTTAGGTCTCAGTCGATAGCCTCTCTTCGTTTTTTCTTGTTGGGTTTGTGTTTTGATAATTAATTTTGGCTGAAATCATGTTCCAAAAAATCATGGGTGGCCACACCTTTGGTTTAATTTTGTTTAGTGTTGGGTGAGCACTAGGTAAATGTTAAAGGTCACACCTTTGGTTTCTTCTTGGGTGGCCAGCGGTAATGCTCACCTTTTGTTTTTTGTTGGGGTGAGTTGCTATTAGATTGTCATGTTATCTTGCACTATGTTGAAGTACTTTTTTTTTTTTTGATCCGCTATGTTGAAGTACTTGGTGATGTAGTTAAAAGGACAAGCACTATGCCTTTGGCTCTTGTAGCTTGCTCGTTTAACTCTTTTGTAAGTGTCCAATGTGACTTTTGTCTCGTATAAGTAATATGTGTCACAGTGATCAATATATGGAAGAGTTGGTATTTAGTAGACATGAATTCTTTTCTGGTGCTAATGACTTATTTGCTGAAAGAGAGAGAAGCAATGAGTGGGAATTATGTAGCAATGATCAAACACTTCAACTAAACTTACAACAGAGTCGGATTTTCCTCTCAGGAGTTAGACTTGCAATAAAGGCTGATATCCTCAGGTTGCCCTCCATTCCAAAAGGGGAACTTTACCAGAAACATACTCAAGTACTGTATTCTTCTTATTTCTACAAGGCTGGCATCTGAAGATGGTGTCCAATTGAAAGAGATAACTCAGCAAAGAATGGCTAGCTAACTAGAAGTGATGATTTCAACAAAACAATGCTTCTGTAACCTATTTCTTTTGCATTCGACAAAGTTATTTCTCCTATGTGCATAGTTGTTACTCTCTACTAATAACAACTAGGATGGATTGATAATGCGTAGCTGATTTACTTCTATAGATCGAAAATGTTACTATGATTTCTCGTTCTTAGATTACTTGTTAAAACCACATAAAATACAATTGAACTTCCTCCATCATGACTATGGAACGATGACAAGAAGATGGCAGAGAGTGATGACGGTGCTATGGGGACTTGAGTAGATTTCTCAAATCAACAAAAAAGATTAAATTTCATACTCTTTTTCTGTTTCTTTATTTTTTAACAGGATTCGCTAGCTTGAATTGTCATCTGAAAGCTTCTCTTGGGGTGACAGACCAGCAAATGCCTAAGTGTAGACACCCTATTCTGAACTACTCAGATTAGTTTACTTACGGTATTTGATTCTCCGATGATGATTAAGGTCAAGAACATCCCGAGATTGTTGGTGTGTTTGAGCTTTGAGCATTCCTAACCTCATCCGAAACCTTTCAAATTCCTTTTTCAAGCCTTTCAAGCTAGAACCAAATGACCTCATCAAAACCTTACTGGCATACGCTGGTCATGAACTGGCGTGCGCTGGTCGACTGCCACGTGTCAGTCATCGACCGTTGACCCAGTTACCACTGGCGCACGCCAGTCAAGTAGCAGCATATACCGGTCAAATCCAGTCAAATCACCACTATTCAACCACGTGCTCGAGACTTTTGCGGCCACCCCAGTACGTATACAGTATCCTGATGATTGCACTTGTGCAGGGGATGTTCCCCTCCCTCCTACACCACCTCTTAAGCCAAGTCTCATGCATTTAATGCATGGAGACTTGACTCCTTAACCCAACCAGCTCCAAACCAACCTGGTTACACCCCTTCTTCAGCCACCTTTTGGCTATAAATACCCAATTGCATTCATTTGCAAGGGGTTAATCACCATAAAAGCTCTCAAGCCTTTTCTCTCTCTCTTGTTTTCTTTTGCTCCCCTTTCATCCATTGAAGGAGTGAGCCAAGAGATATTATCCCACAGCCCATAACACCCCTCTCATTCAACATACATCATCCAAAATCACAAACTCAAGTTCAAACCCATCATCGACCTCAAAATAAAGGTATACCACATTTTGCAAACTTTATGTTCTGACCCCTGAGGGGGGCTGGCAGGGTCAAGACTGGTATCTATAGTAGTCCTGTCCCTAATGCTGGCAAAGGTTCAATGATCGTGCATAGTAATAAGTGGCGCACGCCAGTTACGTTAATCCGTACGCCAGTTAGGGCAGTACGTGCACAACTGACATGAGGATCACATATCATTATTTTTTCCTGTTTCATCTCTACTTGGTCATCCTGCTGCATGTTAAAACCAATTTATTGCTTTCTGTATTTTAGAACTGTGTAGTCATCTGCTTATTAAGGTTGCTTTAAAAGGCCTCTGGGATCCCCCCTGGTCATGTTCCAGAGCCCAGATGATGCAAAGCCAAGGATGGGACAAGTAGTAAAACTGGCGTACGGTCCTTTAGGACTGGCGTACGACAGTTAGATCACGGTCCAGTGGCTAGCCCTAGTATGTTAGCTTAGTCTTGACCTCTGTTTACTCCCCCACACTGTTTATGGGGTGTCCATTTCAAGTTATTTCTTTAGATCTATTCATGCTATATGTAATTAGACGTTCGTTGTGATATAATTGTGTGGTTTGGCCTGGGTGTGCACTGATCCTTTCCAGAGCCCAGAGGGTTGAGTACAGAAGCTGTGAATTTAGGCATACCGGCGCACGCAGGTCATCCCTGTATGCAGTAGCATGGCCAATGCATACAGTCTTGCTCCTGCGTGCACCATTCCAGACCTATGTGTCCCAAAACACTCATAAGTGCTTGTTCTCAATCTATTATGTTTATTCCAATAAACCATTCATCATTTTGCCACATAAATGCAACATGTTACCGTTTTAAATCCCCTTTAATTGTTCTCCCGCCCTAACTGGCTAAAAAATGATCAATGAGAGAAAAATGCAAATGTTTTACAAAACGTCTGAGTAGAGACCGATCTCCGGATTGGGCGAGAAGGGTGCCATAAAACCATTTTCCTCTCATAACCTGGCTCCCGAACCTCAGATATCGAATGTGACGACGGTCCAGTCTACAAGCATTTTTCAAATCAAAATGTAGCAAAATGTTTCAAGTTCGGTTCCTTGGGTGTTTCACCGCTAAAACCCGAGTGGCGACTCTGAATCAAAGCGTTTCGTCACGCTTTTCCAAAAGGGGCGCACCCGATTGTACAAACAAAATTAAAAATTTTGGGGCGTGTGCCCACAAAAAGTATGGTTTTTTATTTTCTATTCTTTCATTTTGCGTTTTACTTAGTTTGTGGAGTTCTGTACACGATACTAAACAAAACGAGGCTGTTAATTTATTGGCATTGGTAACTACTCTTCTCTCACAATAAGGCACTGTAAACTACGCGAATTACTAGGAACACCATCTAGTGTGGTTGGTTCCTTACTCTCCCTCTTAAGGGAGAGATGCTCGACTCCCGTGATAATGACTAACAACTAATCCCGGCCCTAACATCCTGTCGTATGGGGGAAAAAAAAACTACGCTAACGACACTGGCTTTGGTTGGCAGACACGAGTTGATAGTGATGCAACATACTACGGGTGTAGTGTTGTTGACCTCATCAGATATCCCCTTGGCCTTTTTTTTATACATGTGACATTCCCTTAATGCCTTCTTTAATATAATTATTTACTTATCCCAAAAAAAAGAAGATATCTCCTTCTGTAATCTTTTGATGATCTATTTTTTGAGGGGTTGCTTCTTTAGCTTATCGAACGTTGATGATTCGATTACTATTTATTTTTCTAAATCAAGACCAAATCAACTAAAATGTTAAAAAAATGGAGCAAACTGCTGGTTTAGTTAGTTATGATGGCTCATTGTTTTGTTGGCTGGTATTGGGTCTATATCTAGACACATATAAAGTAAAACAATAAGATGATAAAAAATGATAGCCAAAGTCCTTATTTACAATTAGTAAGAGGCAACAACATGCCAATATTTACGTTAAAAAAGGATGAATCAACATCTTTTCTTTTCATATAATGATCCCTCACATGGTCACTTATGTTATTTCTAAAGAGATTCATCACATTTTTTTTTTACGACCTGAGCCGTTTTTTTAATAGTCCTTGGCGTGTTTATCGTTCTTGTAAAAGATCAAATTGATCGAACATCACTGGAAGTTTGACCGACTTATTTGGGTAAATAAAAAATGTATGGTCAGAATCTGACAATTTATTTTTCTTGTAACAAATATGCTATTTAATTAAATAAATATCAATGTCTGATTGTCGTAATTTATACGTAAATACTAATAAATTACCTATAACATTGTCGATTCTATTGGAATTCAAACTTTTTTTAATGCACTAGTTGCAAAAATAAAAATAAAATTCATCATAACAAATATGGGTCCTCACCACCCATAATAATAAATAATTTCAAATAAAATCGTGGTAAAATTCTATTGGAGTATTACGCATGACATGAAAGATCACAAGGAGTTTGTCACCCAAGCTGACTGTGGGTGTGGGCCCATCTTTGATTTTACACAAATAATTCATGCCGTTTAATAAGGTTCAAAATATTTTTTAAAAGTTCATATAAAAAATCATTTCAACTGAACATTTATAAGAGCTTAATGAATTAATCAAACTCTTATCGATGTTTGATTAAGATTTTTTTTCACAAGATTTGAAAAAAGTATTTCAAACAAATCGAACCGCTCAAATTATTTACACAAGATCCCAAAATTGGTCCAACACAATCAGATTTACATTTGGTGTACCCATTTTTTTTTTGGGGTAACGGAAGAATCAGCTTACAGTCAGGCCACTAAATAGACCTGACTGCGCAATCCAAACCTCATTGGGAGCTAGCACGACCCCCCACTTATTTCAGGGTAGTCATTCTATTGGGAATCGAACCCCAAACTTTAAGAAGTAATCCCAAAACTTGAACACCCACCCGAATCACTGAGGCAACCCTTGGGTGTATGGTGTACCCATTTTAATTTGAAATTTTTCGGTGCTAGATGGGTATATCCCACGTGCTACTCGCTCAGTACATCTGAATAGTCCAATACACTTTTGGACGGCTCGAATTGAAACCCTTTCTCTCTCACCCCCAACACTTTCTTTTTTTTTCTCTCTAAATCCGAGCCGTCTAAAAATGCAATGAACGGTTCGGATGCGCTAAACGGGTACCACGTGGTACCCACCCAGCTCCGAATTTTTTTCTCATTTTAATGTACTCTACCAATTACTAGTAGGGAATTGATTTTGCCACTCTCCTTTTTGTTAATGCAACTCCCATTCTCTCACAAAATAAATCATCCTATATAGACACAAAGAGGAGTGACATTAATAAAAAGAGGAGTGACAAAATCACTCCCCTTACTAGTACTCCTCCTACCTAGTTTAGGGGGTGTTCCACTTTCTTTTTAAAAGTTCTTTTTGAAAAAGAAGGTAATTTCAAGCTAAAAAATCATGTGATTACACAAATAATTTTTTTACTAATATGAATCTTAATTTTTTTTTATCATTAATATGAATCTTGTTTGATAGACCTAATTGAAATCTTTTAAACAATAAAAAAAAAGTTAAAAAATTATTTTTTATTTTCATAATATAATATATGTGAGTTCAAAATTAGTTTAGGAAAAAAGCGGAACGGGAACGGGATTGTTCGTTCCCCCAAGTGGACCTCCCGAGAGAAAGTCTTAAAAAAGTCGTCCTCTCTCTCTAGCCAGTAACACAACTGTGTTCCATTTCGGCGGCCCTTTCACACCACCCCTTCCTCAGAAGCTTCCTCACCCCCCCAACCTTTTTCCCTATTACAGTAAAAACCAACATTTTCCTTCTACCCTTCCCTTTTTTCTCTTCCCTCTCTCTCTTATCCACGATCCCGATCACAATCGCACGAATTCCGATTCAATTCCGCTCGGTCGATCACCAGTGGTTCCAGTTCACGATCGAGCTCTCAACTGATGTTTCAGTTCAATTCCTGAGATCGGAGCTGAATAGAGAAGAAATAAGAAGGTTAGGTGAGAGAGAGTGATTTCATGGCGGACTCTCGGCGGTACGGGCTCGGCACTCAATTAGGTGAGTTGTTGAGGAGTGGACTTTCGAGGTTGACTCTTTGTGGTTCCGATTTGATCGTTCTCATGTTTTAGGGTTTGTTTTTATGTTTATGGTTGCTAGGAAAATTTAGTTTATTTGATGCTTATTCGGAATCTTTCTGTGTACGTGAATATACTAGTATCCCGTGGTGGTGAAAGTTATTGGAGAATCAGGACTAGGTTTCGTAGTGGAAGTTGTACGGACCGGTTTTGGCCATGGTTTTTGTGTCGATATTTCTCGAGGAATAGTTGAAGCTCGAATTACGTGGAGCATATGGTAGAATTATTATTTGTTTATTACTAAGTGTCTGGGCCAGCTTAATCTTGGGGGACCAATCTCTGGGCTAAGGCCCGAGAGGCGTGGGCCGTAAGCCCCCCCAAAATGTCAAAAAATAGGGCCCACTTATTTTTAGGACCTAGTATATATGTGTTGTTTTAGGGCCCAATTTTAAACCCAAGAAGACATTTTATACTTAAGCCCCAATGGCCCAGAAAAATAGAACACGGAATGCAGGAAAAAACAAAAGAAAAAAAAACATAAAGGACGAGTAAAAGGTCACGGGATCGCTAAAAATATCTGGGGCCCTTCAAAATTATTCAGTGCGGTGGGTGTATGGATGCATCTTTTTCCCCCCTTAAACGCTACTACTCTGGTACTTCTCATTGCAAACAAATACTATATCCGAATCAAAATTATTCAGTGTGATCGACTTTTTATTTGATTTTCGTTTACAATTATTAAGGGCCTCACTTTCGAAGATCGTCTTAGGCCTCCAAAATCTCAGAGTCGGCCCTGAATTCCCACCACCCACTTGCGGGGGTCCCAATTTAAGATAGGGCAAAGCTCTATATGGATTGACCCCAAAGGAGTTGATAGCACCTAAGAGGTTTCGAACCTGAGACCTCAGGAGGGAGCAAACCCTAAGTCCCAGGCCTTGACCACTAAGGCCAATCCCTTGGGGTTGAGCATATGGTATTGTGGAAAATGAGTAGGTTGAGTGAAAAGAGAAGTCACCACTATCCCGAGGTGGTGAAAATTAGTGGAGAATCAAGAGGAGGTTTTTTATTGGAAGACATAATGATCAAATTGGACCATGGTTTTGTGTCGATGTCTCGGTTCCCGGAAAATAGCTGAAACTGGAGTTACGAGGATCATATGTTTTTGTTGATAGGTTGTGCTGAAAGAGAGAGCTTGTATTCACTGTCATTCTTGGTGAGTTAGGGTTGCCAAACAAGTTGAATGAAAAGAGAAATCTCTTAGTCACTTTTATTCTTAGTGAAATTGGGCTGCTGTATAATTTGAAGACACACCATAAGCAAGTGAAAGTGTCACTATAGGTTTTGTTCCTTGAGGTTGGCCACATGAATAACGCTTTACTTGTCTGAGGTCATCGTTAGGGTTTTTCTTCTTCTTCTGATTGATATATCTCAAGTAACACTGCAGCAGTTTTCAGTTTAGCTATTTATGTTTGATCCCTCGTAGGATAAGCAAAGGGGATTACTTAGACCTGTTATGGCTTTTTGATTTAGAACAAGTGGCCGAGATGTTTCTAGAACAATTGGACCATGCCAAGTCCAAGAAGAAATAATTAACTTTGGGCCTTTGGCTATCTACTTAATTTTTACTGGTAGTTTACTAAGCTTACATTGTGCATAATCTCAGTCGTTATTAACTTATTATCTAAACCTTCTTTGCACGGGAGCATTTGTCGAGTTGTTAGTATGGACGTGAAATCATTGATCATCTTTAGTCTTCTGTGGAAAACGAGTATTAAACTATCGCAGAGAATTGTAGGGCATAGGGTGAATTAAAGAGCCAAAGTTAATGCAGAACTAGTGGCTTAGAAGCACTGAAAGTATCCTTTTGGTGAAATGTTCACTATGTTAGGTTCACATTTAAAATAGATGAATATGTGTTTCCATAGAACTGGGTGATTTAAGCACATACTACCTGTTATAAAAGACAGTTTGAGGTATCTATTGCGCACATGAAAAGGCCAATATATCCTCTGCCTATCATAACATTACCAAAACACCCCAAAGCTAGGAAACCTCCATGGCCATCCACCGACCGCCTCAGGCCCTTATATTACCTTTGTCTGTCCGCATGTGCTCTCTTCTCCACCGCTTCAACACACCATATACAGCCGCCTCCAAAAAGAGTGGCTACTCTAACTGCTGCGATCCAGACTATTGGTCTGGTAATCAGCAACCGACATTATTTCCGTCTCCTCCAAAGTAGAGTACATTAAACTTCAGATTAGTATTAATCCGTAAACTCACAGCCGAGATTCGCAACACTAAACTTCAGATTATTAGTACTCCCGCCCTTGCATTTTGTTTGCTCATATTTTCTTTTTGAGCCGTCCCAAATTGTTTGAAATTTTTGAAAATTAGCGACCACAAAAGGCCAAACTTCCAATTTTACCCCTTTATTTTTGAGTTGGAGGAAACACAACTAATTAAAGTTATTTTATTGTGGAAAACTAAACACATTTCACACCAAAGACTTTGAGTCAATAGAAAATTGAAATTCCTGTAATGAGCAAACAAATTGGGATGGTGAGAGTAACACTTTTCTATGGATATGGAGCCCACGGAATTAAATTTGATGCTTTCTGCTTACTGCATGTAAAGAAATCGATGATGGAAATGACTTAAATTGGTTGTAAAGAAGACTCAGAGTACTAAATATGAGTCCGATATCATGGGAGCCCACGTTAGTCCTTAGAATAGAGATACTGCGTGACGATTATACAAAGGTATAAAGGGGTGACAAAAGTTAGTAATAATGGAGAAAATTGAAAGAACTTGAACGATTTGCTAGGTTTATGAACAAAAAGCAAAGGAATATGAGACAAATAATAGGGGCCACTGTCGACGTGATTGAGGGGTCGACCCTACTAATCAAAAAAATAAAGATAAACTTTCAACAAAATTGAACATGCAATATCTTCATTTAATTAAATTAAAAACATTTGTAGTATATAATAATGTATTGGAGGTGACGAAATTAGTAATAATGGAGATCATTGGAAAACTTGAAAAATTTGTTAGGTTTATGAGAAAAAAGGAATACGGTAAAGGCTACCGGCGAAGTGATTGAGGGTGTTGACCTAATTAATCGATATGAACAGTGATAATTTAAAAAAAATAAAAATCGAACATGCAATATTTTCATCCAAACCCAAAAAAGTTATGGTATATGATAATTGGTACTGAGCACGTGCAGAGCACGTCCCTGGTGCTAGTTGTTTCAAGCCTGGCAGTTTAGTGGCTTTTCTGTTACAGTGTTTCTTTCCTGTTTGGGTATTTGTCCGCAGCAGATTACTAACTGAGTTTGTGGCTGAATGCAGATATTGAGCAAATACTCATGGAGGCCCAGCATCGATGGCTCCGGCCCGCTGAAATTTGTGAAATTCTTCGAAATTACAATAAGTTTCGTATTGCTCCAGAGCCTGCAAATATGCCTCCAAGTATGATTCTTAGCCACTATCAGCCGATCTACAATCACGGAGCAAATTGTACAAATGCTTTTTTTATGTTCTCGTGATCTTCTAGACGGATAGGAGTTTTGGAAATTATCGTTTGGTGAAATTGCTTGTGGACGTAGAAACTCTCTTTTGGGTCAAGTAGTTCTAGTTCATTCGTATTTCGTCCATTTTCCATATTTGCTTTTTCTTCTGCCTTCAAAAATACTAAGCCCTGAAGTTCACATCCGATGATAATTATTCAAGCGCATCTCTAATATGCGCCCTAGATGGCCAATCTTTTATCACGTTAACAAAAATTGGAGAAGTTTGGGATGGGAGAGAAACTAGATGTTTGGGTTTCATACTTATTGTCAATTGGTTTAAACTCAATACTTACCTTGCAGTCTGTCTAATGCACATTGTCTAAGACTCTAAAAGCCAAGGCTATTCCTTTCTATAGTTCTCTCTCTCTCTCTCTCACCCAAGTTTGTTTTACTGATATCTCTATTAGCTATCCTGCATTGCCTATTAATGTGCCATCATCTCCTTTTCTTCGGTCTTTATATCCAATTTTTTCAGTTTCCACTCTCTGTTCCTTTGTGTTTTGTCATTGTCAAGTATTATTTGCCTAATTGCCTTTGTTCAAATGGACTACCTGATGGAGGTTCCTGTTAAAGCCTTACAACTTGAAATAGATTCACTACTGAGTTTAGTGGTGCATCAGTTGTTCCTTTTCAATGATTTTGTTGACATTCCTTTCCTTTTTACTGTTCTTCGAATGCATGGGGAGTTTACATTATGTTGGGACATCATTCTCTGGATTGGGAGTTTGCGCATTTCTTATATTTTTTTACTTCTGCAGATTGAATTGATGCTTATTGTTCATTTCAACAATTTTAATCTGGGTTCTTGGTTCTTTTAGCTCCTGTCTTTCATTTCTGGAAGTATTTGTTCATGATTTTTTAGTTGACTAAAGAGCCTTAAGTTTACATTAGCATCCTTTTGGTTGGTCTTGGGCAAGGGGTTGTCTTTAAATCTTCATGTTTAGTTTATAGTTAAGAGCATGATTGAAATGTAGGTGTCCAAGGGGTTGTCTTGGGCAAGGGGTTGTCTTTAAATCTTCATGCTTGTCCTTATGTTTATTTTTCATTTTAGGGCATTTTCTCCATTAGATTATGTTGTGATGTTTTTTAGAATTGAACCGTTTAGAAGAACAGGGCAATGTACCTTGTCTTGACAAGCATGGTCCTTTTCAGGTGGTTCACTTTTTCTTTTTGATCGGAAGGTGTTGAGATACTTTAGAAAAGATGGCCATAACTGGAGGAAGAAAAAAGATGGAAAGACAGTTAAGGAAGCTCATGAGAGGCTTAAGGTTTGTGCAGAAGGATGGTGCTTATATATCTATGGAAGACAAGCTTTGTTTCTTAGTGGATTATGTCTAGACGAGACAACATTTTGCTGATTTTATTCCATAATTTTGCACTACCAGTGATAATGAGAAGTCCATGCTATATGTTATGGTTAAAACTTAAATACCAAAATTACTAATCTGTATAACATATTCTCAGGCTGGAAGTATTGATGTGTTGCATTGTTACTATGCACATGGAGAAGAAAATGAAAATTTCCAAAGGCGCAGCTATTGGTTGCTTGAAGAGTAAGTGTTTAAAACTTTTTCTCATGTTAATTGCAGCCTTTGTATTTATGTACATGTATATATTTGAGCTTTGCGCGCTCTCTCTCTCTCTCTCTCTACACACACACACTTTTTATCTATGTACATGTATGTATACATTTCATATATTTTCATTTATATATATTTATATAGTCCCCTTCTACTAAGGATGCCCTTAATTTATTAAATGCGGGCCTCCCTTTTCCCGATCAAATCTCGATGATCTGAACCGTTCAATGTGATCAGAATGTGATTTTAAGGGTCCCTGCGAGAAATCAGCAAAAAAAAAAATGACTGGGAAGTGCTTCATCTGAGCAGTTTTCATTGAACGGTTCGATAAAAAACTGCTCATATCAAGCACTTCCCGGTCATATTTTTTGCTGATTTCTCGCGGGGACCCTTAAAAGCACATTCTGCACACATTGAAATGTTCGGATCATCAAAATTTGATCGGGAAAGGGGAGGTCCGCAACTTAGCAAGTTAAGGGCGCCCTTAGTAGAAGCTTGGTGTATATGTACATATTTATGTCTGTCTATGTATGTATCTACCTCTCTGTCTGTTCCTTTGTCTTCCCTTCTTCCCTCTCATGTAAAGGCCTATTTTCATCTCCGTATGCATAGTCTAAATTCTAAAGAATTGACACTTTGATACTCCTTTCAAAAAAAAAAAAAAAATACTTTGATACTGGTCAGTTTTAACTTGTCTAATAGGCTCTGGGACCAATTTTGTCTTATTATCGAACCACAGATAATTCTATGTACTCCCTGGATTTGGAAGTTCCATTAGTATTTTCTTTATGAGAGGAAGGAAAAAGTAGTTTAGGTTTTCCACCCGATTTCATCGTCATGGTAATCATTATGATTGCTGGAATTACATCCACATCCTTAGATGTAAACGTATCTAACTTTTACACAGTTCCTGAAATTGGCTCCACGTTGAAACTTGAAAGTGGACAATTTTATAGATAGGGCCCTTATCTTTTTCTGAGATGTTCTTTTGGATGGATCTTTCTTGCAAATTCTCATTTACTTCCTATTTGGATGACACCTGCTACAGGGAGCTCTCGCACATTGTTCTTGTCCACTACCGGGAAGTGAAGGTTACAAATTTTCTGTCTCTGCCCTTTAGTACAGATAATAGCTACTCCCTCTGTCCCATTATTTTGTCCTTTTTTGACAGCCGTGCCTTTTTGGATAAAAATTTAAAGACCTTTCATGCAAAATTTGCAACCAATTTAAAGAACTAAAGCCAAAAAATTATGCACAGAAGTACTTTATTTTTTACTAAAAAAATAATGACTTTCAAAACAGGACCAATTATGGGATGGAGGGAGCATTAGTCATTTGTTTATCATATCGTATTATTCTGGATTGGCAGATCGAAGGTATTTGTATGTTATCCTGTTTAATTTGGAAAAACATAATCTTCTGGCTTTGATTTCAAGCTTTCTTGTGCGTAAATAAATGCCTTTTATTGGAACGTTGCTAAGAGAAATAGTGAAACTTTTATATCATTGGTAGCTTCTTTTTCGGCTAATGGTGGTTACAATGTTCACATTTCTCTTAAAATTCTGTATTTTGGACTTCTCTAATATATAATGCTCCTCCATGGGTTTTAGTAGTTCATGGTTTCATATATAATGTTATCCACTGGCTTTGTTTCTTTCTGTTTCTTATTTTGTTCATTTTTCAGTCACTAATTAATGTTACACTTCTTTCTTTACAATTTGCTACTTTGCATTGTTTGGCATTTTTTGAAAGTAATTGGTTGGTTAAAATCTTTGAGAATTGCTGCAGCTTGCTGATATAGAGCATCTACTGTAGTTAGTAGCTCCAGTTCTTCTACTGTGATTCATGCATTCTGAACCAACTTATAATTTGTTATGTTGATTGCTGTAGTAGGCGATGTTTTGAAATTTGATCCCCTCATCTGTTTGGTCAATGGATTTGTTGAGTTCTACTGGGTTGAATGATGAAGAGGAATGAATTGGTTATCTAGTACCTTGGGAACAGATGCCTCTTTAAGGGCTGCTTATGGTTCTTTTTAAAATGAGTCTTCAAGTTTTCAACCTGAACTAAGGAATCGAACGAAGGTTGGGATAGCCAAATCTGTCACGCCCAAGACTAGGTGTTCTTTTAATACCTCATCAAGAGCGTTGGTGTGGCATCTCCATCTAACTCTATGACAGAACTACAAGAATAAAACCTTAACACAGGCAAAACCAAATCACTAAAATATACAATGTAGCATTATGATTCAAAACATTAGGGTGTTCTACTTTGGACCACAATCCACATCATCTGTAAAATAACTTCTTCCACTTGCTGTACAATATGGATCATGGTATAATGGAGCAACTCTAGACTCCAACAACTGAAGCATAAACCATATAATTGTTTAACTAACTAACAGAAAGGATCACGCTGGAACACAAATACCTTCAAGCTAGAGGCATAAATTGCTTTTGGTATTGCTGCATGTTGGGCCTCAGAGTATCACTTGAAATTAGTCCTCCCACCTATGATTTCCCTTGCTTGTCATCTCTTCATTAGATTTGCTACATTTTGGACGCAATATCAAATACTTGTTTTGGTATGGACTTCTTCTTTTGCTATAAAATTTGTACTTCATTTTTTTGTTTTCTAGGGACATAGGGCAAACTATAACCGCATTAAAGAGGCTGAAGAAGCTATTCCCAATTCCCAAGAAAGTGAAGAAGTTGTGTCAAATTCCGAGGTGTATAGTTCTGTATCCTCTAAATTTAATCCACACAGCTACCAAGTAGCGTCACAGAATACCGATACTAGCCTGAACAGCCCTCAGGTGTCGGAGTATGAAGATGCAGAGTCAGGTGAATATATGATTGTCGCCTTTTCTCAGTTCTGAATCATTAGAAACAGTGAATGTCATATTGACAATTTAGTGTTACTCTGTGGACAATAAATGTATCTGCAGCATATAATCACCAAGTAAGTTCAGGATTCCACTCATTTCTCGACTTACAACCACGTGGAATGGAGAAGATAGAGGATGGACCGTCTGTGCCATACTACCCAGTGCCTTTGTCAAGTATTACGCCTTCTCCCTTATTTCTTATTGCTTCGCCAGTGTATTTTGGAAGTCTACTTGTACTAAACTAAGTATGTAATGATAGGTATCAAGAGTTGTAACACTCATTTTTTTTACAGATGATTATCAAGGAAAGTTGCCTGCTATTTCTGGCATGGATTTTGGCCCACTCGTTAAAGGTGACAAGGGTAAAAACAGTGTTAATGCTGCTTTAACATACCCTAGCCAGAAACACCTTGACTTGTTATCATGGGAGGATGTTTTTGAAAACAGTAGCGCTGGATTGGAATCTGTTCCATTTCAGCCGTCACTCTCCTCTCACCGGCACGACACGATGAGTTTTAATCCTGGAGACGGAAATGAGCTTCTAGGGGCATTTTTTGCGGATGGCTTTGTTAAACAGGTGGAGGTTAGAAGTTACCCACATCTCCAAGATGAGTGGCAGGTATGTGTTAAAATGTTTATCCATGCGTTGTATGTGATATAGTTGTACTAGTATTTTCTTATGCCAATATATGCTGCTATATACTAGAAATTTGATAAATGCTATTCTTTGTCTTTTCTGCCTAAATGACCTAACTTCCATCATTTTGCGCAAGAAAGGGGCTGTGCAAAGTTCAATTCTCTGAGTCTACTGTTACAGTGCATTCATTAAATCGTGTGTACACTCCTGCTTCCACGGGCTTAGAGTCTGAGTCACTTGTTGAAGGCCCATCCGAAAACCTAATTTGCCTGATTTAACCATTTTACCAAAGCCAATCCAAACTTATTTCATAAGCACCACACAATAGGACTTTTCACAGTTGCTCTAGGATTGGCACCTGTGTCCAACTGTCTTTTGCCAAAAAACGACCATCTTCAGTGTCCTTCTCAGATCTGCTTTCTACCATTCATCACTACTCTGCTTCGTCACAGATCCATTGTGATGCTGTCGCCGCACTCGTCGGAGATCCATCTCTGCAGCCATCCCTAGTACGATCACCATTTGCTGTTATTCACTTTTGCCAAGGGTTCTCATTGTCCAGGATTGTCTTGTTTTTACTGTTTTTAGTGACCAGCCACCACTTTCCTCTCCTGAACCTTGGGGAGTCCCTTCTTTAGAGCTGCTACTTCAGGTTACGAAGGGTTTTTCTTTATTATTTTTTTGAAAGGCAAAGAAATTTTATTAATCTTTGAGTAAGCATTACAAAGACTAAAAGGAACAAGGTTAACGGCATCACATCCCTAAACAAAGCCTAAGAACAATCCTGTGCCAATCCAAGACCAAAGAGAGAGAGAGAAACCGAGATTGGCAAGCTGCCAACCAAGGTAACACCAAATGGGCCAAGCCCAAAACACCTATTGGGTCAAGCCCAACCCTAAATGACCTAAAACCCCAACCCTAGCATCATATCAAACAATGTTCTAAAAGTCGCTAGGCACTAGTCGGGCGCTTGGCCACCTTCGAGCGATTAATCGGATTAATTGGTGCATATTAATTAGTATTCGGCGATTAATCGTTAGTCGGACCTAATCGGGTAGGCCTCGCTTGCGATTAATTCCTTGTTTTAGAACACTGATATCAAAACAACCACAGCCGCCCCACGCCCACACCGCCTGCCATCCGATGTTCACACCAGATGCCGAGACCAAAACTGCCATGCTTCCTCAACAGCCACACAAGCATTCGTCTCTACTTCCAGAACCAGCAGGAGAACCCTCCATAGGCACTAGTCGGTTCCAAACAGTAACCGAAAAGAAAACGACAGCACCCACCGGAGATGCAGAGAAGGACGGAAAAGCCCCGGAGCCCAGCAAACCTCGAACCGCAACACTCAACGAACACCACCAGCCACCGGGATCTCACTTCTCCGTTAAAGCCCCCCTTGCCGGAAACACCCAACAGTGTAAATTGGCGGAAATCCACCAGACTGGAAAAAGCTATCGAAGAGAGGGGGAGAGGGAAGCAGAAATGGATTAGGGAAAGGGAGAAGAAAGAGGAAGAAGAAAAAAACAGAAAGAGAAGATCAGGAAGAAGAAAGGGAAAAAGAAGAAAAAACAGCGGAAACCCTAGGAGCTTTCAACCCTTGATCGCTACCCAAATATCAACCTAAACCAGACCCATTAGATAATTTAGATGTATGAAGCCAGCCTAACTTCCCAACTGCCCAGGAAAAAGAAGAAAAAGGTCCAGCGCAAATACTAAACCATCTTTAAGCCCAAGACCTCAACTCAGCCCAATAACACAGATGAACTGTAGCCAGGCAGCCGAAGAGGAGTGTGGTGGTGGTAGGTGACTTTAATAGGAGTTTGAATAATTGGATGGTGGTCGTGATCATATTGTCATAGAGACGGCTCGCTTTTTGAGAACATGGACTGTGTAGTCGCCGTTTGAAACTTGGTTGTGACATCTTTAAGCATTCGTGAAATAGAGAAAGAGAGTCAGATGAAATTTTTTACCTGTACATGTTTGATTTTTTTTTTTTTTTGAAATGGCAAAAACATTTTATTAAGGGGGGGAAAGGGGAAGGGAATTCCAACCAAAAGTTGAAACAAACAGCAGTTGGGAACAAAGCCCAAACACTCCTAGTAGGACAAAGCCCAAAACACCCATGGGTCTAAAACCCAGATAATACAATCAAAGCACATAAACAAAGGGCCTAAAGTGCCCAAAATAAACAATGAAGCCCAGTCCAAAAGAAAACCCAAAACCTAACCCTAGACATTTGAGAAACTTCGATCACAGCCGTAGATCACCATCACCATCATCACCAGAATCAGAACAGATCACACCCACCACCACCATGCAGCCGCCACCAACCACCACGCCACCACTGGCCACCACCGGAGAAGCAGCACGGAACCCAACAGAAACAGATCTGCCGCGGGAGCTCAACCTTGCTGTTAGGCGAATACCGTGCCACTCAACAGCGGAACACGGCGGGAGCCACGCCGGCCATGCCACCACATCCATCAGCGACCCCTTGCCGTTGGCCCAAATTAGTTAACCCAGCAGAAAACTAACTGGAGAAGCTCAAAGAAAAGGACAACAAAGCCGTGAACGGTAACAATGGCGAACCAGATTGTAACGAAAGAACTCAAACGGCAAAGGGTACGGGGTCAGAAACAAGAGAGGGGAGAGGGATAAGACAGAGAAGAAGAACCATACCAGAATGCCAATCTCGTCGGACGTCCGAAACCTCATCAGATGCCGCCGTGAAGCACGCTACTTCGGCTCCCAAAAACGACCAGGGGTAAATGGGCGTTGAGATCCTTAACGCTAGCACCGTCCACCATTGCCGCCTCCGCTAACCATCTCAATGCTGATGCCGCTCCAATTTTGAGTAAGGAAAAAAGAGAAAGAAAAGGAAGGCGGGGAAGAAGAGCCGGAGATGGAGGAAAAGGGAAGGAAGGAAGGAGAGGGGGAGTGAGAGATTGACAGAGGAGGGGAGGAGAGAGAAGAGGAGGGGCGCTGCCTCCCCCAAACGGAAACCCTAGGAGTTTTTCTTTTAGAGAGAGAAACTGTAGAGAGAAGGGAGAGAAACTGTAGGGGGAGAGGGATTTTACAGCCAGGTTTCAGATGTTTGATTTTACAGCCAGGTTTCAGACGGCGGTTATGCAGTCCACGCCCCCTCAAGAAGTGAGACCATCTCTGTGCAAATAGAATCATCACCACCTGAACTGCTCCTATGGTACCTCCCTAGGATACCTTGGTGACACCGGTTCTATCAGATGGTGGTCGAATGCACTGGGGCAACCAACATCATGCACCTGTTCAACTGCCCTTCTTCGGCCCCCAACATCCCTGGCATACCACGTAATCGGAAGGAGAATCAAATGGTTCCAAGTCGCCCCCACTTAGAAAAACCCCAAGTTATCAGGAGCTAGTTGGGGGCAAGGGTTCTGTCTGCAGGTCCTTTAATCTGCTCATGTCTCCATGGTCTTGAACATAAAGTTACCTAATTGATCATTGTCGTTGTTGGCTTAACCATTTGGCTTTCTCATGTCTTGAAAGTTGAAACCATGATTCCTTGAAAGGAATTCGTCCATGCATCATGTCAACTAGGAACTTTGTTAGGGAGTTGTTTGATTTACTATTTTTCTTCTGCATATGCCTTTCTTTGGGGATTTCTATTGTCATTTGCACACTCCATTTGCTCATCTTATATTGCAGGTATTTAGGATCTTATTTTGGTTTCATAATTAAACTTTTTTAACGAAGTTGCAGATGCAATATGTCTGCTTTCTCGGCAGTTTAATCTATTTGCTCTGTAAAATGATCTTCTGGTACAGCCCACGTGTGCAGAAGATGGAAGTGCGCTGAAATCGGAATTAGAGTGCAATTCAACAGTAGAGGGAAAAGCTGAACCTTCTCCTTTGAAACAGCCTCATCTTGATGGCGTTCTAAAACAAGAGCTAAAGAAGCTTGATAGTTTTGACAAATGGATGAGCAAAGAATTAGGAGATGTAAATGAATCACATGTGCAGTCCAGCTCTGGGACCTACTGGGAAACTGTTGAAGCTGAGGATGGAGTAGATGATTCCAGCATTTCCCCCCAGGAAGACTCAGACCCCTATATGCTGGGTCCCTCTCTGTCGCTGGATCAGCTCTTTAGCATTATTGATTTCTCACCAAACTGGGCATATGCAGGCTCAGAAATAAAGGTATTCTATAATCTTCTGTAGTTTCAACGGTGATTTCAACAGGGTTATTTACTGTCTCACCTTTTCAGTATCAATAAAATGAACGACCAAGGGATGTTGTATCACTAAGTAATGTAATTGTTTTTTGTCTCATCACGTGGTTGATGCTCAGGTCTTGATTACCGGAAGATTTCTGAGGAGTCAGCATGATGTGGAGAACTGTAAGTGGTCATGCATGTTTGGAGAAGTAGAAGTTCCAGTTGAGATAATAGCAGATGGTGTGCTTCGTTGCCATACTCCATCACACAAGGCTGGGAGGGTACCCTTCTACGTAACATGTTCCAATAGGTTAGCATGTAGTGAAGTGCGAGAGTTTGAGTACCGAGTTAATAACAATATTCAAGATGTGGATATTTTGGATATATATTGTGGCAGTACGAATGAAATTATTCTTCGTATGCGATTTGGGAAGTTGTTATCCCTGGAATCTGCGAGTCCCCCAAGTTCTACTGTTGAGAATTCTCATCTGAGTAGTAAAATCAGTTCTCTACTAAAAGAGGACAGCAATGAGTGGGAGCAAATGTTGATGCTTACTTCAGAACAAGAATTCTCTGCAGAGAAAGTAAAGGAGCAGATGCTACAAAAGCTGTTGAAGGAGAAGCTACATGTATGGCTCCTTCAAAAGGTTGCTGAAGGAGGAAAAGGCCCAAGTGTATTGGATGAGGAGGGCCAAGGTGTGCTACATTTTGCGGCAGCACTTGGTTACGATTGGGCTATACCTCCCACACTAGCTTGTGGTGTTAGTGTCAACTTCCGTGATGTGAATGGGTGGACAGCACTCCATTGGGCAGCATCATGTGGCAGGTAAGTACCTTGATTTTTGTATTGTTTATTTGCGTTTCTCATAAGCGTCTTGCCCATTCACTCCCTCTGTCTCACTCTCTGTGTTCATTTCTTGCATCATTTTGTTTTTTATTTTTGGCTGCTGTGGCCTTTAATCGGATCACCGAGTAATCTAATTATGAAACTTGTAAACCTTTTCCACCAATCAAAGGATCTCAATAAGTACTACTGGACAAAGTTTCAAATTCATCGGTGCCTTTTGATTGGACCAAACAAAAGATCTCAGTTAGTTCCAAAAAAGGAATAAAAGAGAAAATATGGACGAACATTTGAGATATCCAGATTCAAGAATAGTTAAAATGCACAAACAAAGTGGGCCAGGGTGAGTATATGTTTCTTTACTGTACGTATCTTGTCTTCCTATGCTGGGACAAGGGAATGTATATAAATTATGTTTCTTTGCTTTTTTGGGGAAATCGTTCCTTGCATTTCTTCTTATTTTTGGGGTAGTAACGTCCTTCCTACTTTTTGTTGATACTAGGGAGAGAACAGTTGGTTTCCTTATGTCCCTTGATGCAGCTCCTGGTGCATTGACAGATCCTAATCCCATGTACCCCTCTGGACAAACAGCAGCAGATCTAGCTTCCAGCAAAGGGCACAAAGGGATTGCTGGTTATCTGGCAGAATCTGCCTTGAGCTCTCACCTTACAACACTTCAGTTGAAAGATAACATAGAGGGTGATGCCGTTGATATTTCTGGCATAAAAGCTGTACAAACAATTTCAGAACGAACGGCTACTCCAACCAGTGGTGGGGACATGGCACATGGGTCACTGAAGGATTCATTAGCTGCTGTTGTTAATGCTGCTCAAGCTGCTGCTCGCATTCATCAAGTCTTCAGAGTACAGTCATTCCAAAGAAAGCAGCTCAAGGAGTACGATGAAAATAAACTAGGAATGTCAGATGAGCGAGCTCTTTCACTTGTTGCTCTCAGGACTAGCAGGCTGGGACATGATGAGCCTGTGCATGCTGCCGCAACACGGATACAAAATAAATTCCGGAGTTATAAGGGAAGGAAAGACTTTTTAACACTACGGCAGCAAGTTGTGAAAATTCAGGTGTGAATTTTTTTTCTGCTTCTTACAAAGTTATGGCTTTTTTAAAGGACCAAAATTATATTTTGGTACTCTTTTCGGTTAGCTAGGAAAAGGAAACAGTTTGGAAACATTTTGAAAATGTAGCCAGAACAGAATTATATGTCAAAAAGAATTGAGGAAGTGATGAAAACTTCATTGTTGGATATTTCTAGTAGGTGTCCAAAGACTCCAAACTACCCTATGTATCAGTATGTTTCAATAGAATTTCAACATGTTTCCATGTGTTTCAGTATGTGTTGGAGGAAGAATTGGAAATTCGGGATTCCTCGTATGCTTTCTTTCAGTCTCCTAGGAAACAGAAATATATTGACCTATTCAATGTCAATGAGATGAAATTCTGTTCCTTGGCTCTTTCCAATTGCTTATTCATGTATTCTTCCTTACAAATCCTTTTCTTAAGTTTGCTTTGTTTTCTTGAAATATATGTTTGTGCTTTAATGGTGGACAGGCACATGTGAGAGGACACCAGGTGAGGAAGAATTATAGGAAGATAACCTGGTCTGTTGGAATTGTAGAGAAGGTGATTTTGCGATGGAGACGGAAAGGGAGTGGTTTGAGGGGATTTAAACAAGAAGCACTTGCTCAGGGATCTAGCAAGCAAGATACATCCTCGACTGAGGATGACTATGATTTCCTGAAAGAAGGCAGAAAGCAAACAGAAGAACGGTTGCAAAAAGCCCTTGCCAGGGTGAAGTCCATGGTTCAGTATCCAGAAGCAAGGGATCAATACCGTAGGCTGCTAAATGTTGCCACTGAGATCCAGGGAACTAAGGTACCTCTACTTTGATACGTTATATGCCACTTCTCCCAAATTACTTCGGTTACCTTTATCTCTTTGCAACTTCATGAACAGTTAATGCAGAAAGAACTTGATTTCTGTGGCTTGGTGTCACACGTCTCTAGCATTTTACGTGAAGTTACAATGCAGTGAAAACCTGATTTGTGCTTGTGTGTAGATGCATTCAATGGGCTATGACGCACTTGCACTTGTTTTACTAGAACTAGAAAACTACTCATAAACCTCTTGTTCACAGTTTTTTTCTTCTTCCTCCTTTTGGTTCATTCACATTAGCATGAGAACGGGCAGTACTAATGGCTAACTGACACTACCAAGATGAAATATTTCAAGTACCAAATTACCATACTTCAGTGAAATGTTTATTCTGGGGCGGAACATGGAGATTTGGGGATATCTCACCTATATATTCTCCAGGTTTTTTTTAAAAAGCTTGTTGAGTTTGAGAGTACTGTATCACGATGGAAATACCCTTTTGATGCTAGTATAGGTAATTGACCACAATCATATTCTTAAGCCTTTAGATGCAATTTTTCCGTAATCACGTGCAATTGAGGTCTTCAATTAGTTTCTGACTAGATCCTAAGCGTTGTGTTCTTTGTAAAAATGCAAGATTATACTCTTAATTTAAACAGGATTTGCTTCACGGAAAATATGTTTCCTTTTTGTTTTTTATCCCTCTTACAGGCTGTGAACGATAAGGTTTTAAACAGTACAGAAGATGCGGCAGATTTAGATGACGATCTGATTGATCTCGAAGCACTGTTGAATGACGATACCTACATGCCTACAGTATCCTGACCTAATCTCAATCTTTCTGCCGCTTGTAAAATTGTGGTTTGCATCCGCCTCTATTGACTTCTAGACTTTTGACAGTAGGTTAAGCTGATATTAATCTGTAAATCTTTATGAACTCTATTATCTGACCTCCCTTGTATTTCTGGAGTGGGTAGTAGTTATAGCAGACAGTTGATGTGCTGCCTGTTGGATTTGCGCCTGTAAACTTATAATTCGTAATAAACGTGTGCACTTCTTGATAATAGTTACTCCATGATAGTAGTAAAGGGTATGAACAGTTGATCAAAACGTCGTTTGCATGGCCCCATTGTCTAATTTGCTAGTTAAAAATACTCTGTTTTTGTTTTTGTTTAATTTGTAGTTTTGTATTGTCTCTCCTGCAACAAACTGAAAGCTTTCAAGTATTTTAAACATCCATTTGGTACCTACCATGAACATGGTTTTATTGTATGGAATGCTTATTGTGGGGTGTTTTTTTTTTTTGTTTGTAGGTAATGTTTTTTTGTCCTTGAGTCCTCTAATGAACACACCAACTTTAGTATAAAATTAATGAGATAGCAACAAAATGTTCTGATCCTAGTGAAAATGTTGCGAATCCTAAACATTATGAGTTCTATAGTTGAAAAATTACGATTTTTTAGTATAAAAATTACTCCCTCCATTCCTTTTCAAGTGTTCAGCTTCGTAATTTCAACTTATTGAAAAGACATCATTATTATACTTTTCACATCAATTTTACCTTCACTTTTCCTCCTTACCCTCTATGGGAACATCATTATTATATTTTTACTCACTAACTTTTCAAAAAAGAATCTACTTTTAGGGGCAAAATGAAAAATTCACTAACTTTACAAAATGGGCACTTATTAAGGGACAATCTAAAATAGAATACTGGACTCTAAAAGAGGGAAAGAGGGACGGAGGGAGTATGAGATTCACAAAAATGTTATGAATCGTAGTGAAAAGTTACAAATCTTAACACCCAAAATTTATGAAATGGCCAAATATGAGTCATATAATAGGTGCATATGGTACACAATTTTAGGGATTGTATTGTAGAATTTGCCAAATGAGAAATTTACTAATTTTTACCTACTAATTTTTGAAAATAAACACTTACTCGTATTAAGGGACAACCCCAAGTAAAATACTGAACCATAAAAAGAAACAAAGGGAGTAGTAAAAAAAAAGGGTGAGAAGTATAACATAGAAATCAAAATGAGTGTACAAGAAGGGATTGAATCCTCTCTGGTTTCGGTCTGTTTTGGGCCCTTTCCAGGCCTGCAATTAGGGATGCAAAGGTTGATCTTTTTGAGAGAAAAAAATCCGAATCGATTTAATCTATTTTTAATCATTGTGTACCGAAATCAACCGATACCACCAAAAAACCGCACCCAACTGCATTGTATTTAGCCGTTTTGGTTCGGGGCGGTTTATCGATATGAACTGTACAAAATTGAGCTAATTCTCTATCATAAACAAAATCAGTAAATTCAAAACCATATATGTACAAATCATAGGTTGAAAAAAATTCAACTCTGCAAATTACATGGCAGCCACATTAGGAAACTTACGGTTTCAGTTGTTTGCAATCGTGAGGCTTGGTTAGAAAACTAATTGCAATGTGAAATAACAAGGGGTTCTATATCGAGAGGGTTATATACGGTTGGTTTCGGTGTCGAAACGGTTTTCAAGTGTATGAACCGCTGCCGAATCAATTTAGTTCGGTTTTTCAGAATTAAAACCACCTAGATCAATTAAAGGTAAAAAAAAAAGAGATCAAAATCTCCCGATTTGGTTCGGATAAAGTTTGAGCGGTTTTAATCGTATTTCCTACATTCCTACAAGTAACAATGATCAAAATCATTCACTTTTTAGAACCGGTCGAGAACATATATGATACCAAAAAATCAAGTTGATTGGGTAACATTTGATATTGTCTTAGAACACATTTATCTTGCCCCAAAAAGAGAGGGAAAGACACCCGTTAAATCCATTTATATCAAAATAAATTCATTTTGAAATAATCTCGAACGGTATCCAATCAACTTGATTAATGGCAAGACATAAGTTTTTTACGTGTCCTAAAAAGTGAACGGTTTGGATCACTAATGCAAACTTGAAAAGAGCCCAAAACCAGCCAAAAAAATGGACGGCCAGTCCATTTATAGACCGAGAGAGAGAGAAGAGAGCTAAACGTTATCTTGTTCTCTTGAAGCTCAAACGAGACTGTTCCAACTTCCAACCACGCAACGACCACCAAAAATTCCAGAGACGATGCTGAGCCTCCCCGTAGCTCCGCCGTCGACCGCCGCCTTCCGTCGTAACCCGACCCTCTTCACAAGCCCCAATTTCAACGGCATTCGAATCGCGGAAGTGTTCCCCGCGCGCTCCACTCCTTGCTCGCGCTTTATCCGGAACCCTAGGTCACTCTCAGTAGTGATGATGGCGAAGAGAGAAGAGGAGCTGCAAGAGATTAGAGCGAAGACTACGGAAGAAATCAACGAAGAGATTATTGACCTTAAGGGAGAACTGTTCATGCTCCGTTTAAATAGGTCGGCTCGCAATGAGTTCAAGTCCAGCGAGTTTCGCCGTATGCGCAAAAGGGTAACTCTCTGATTTCTTGGTTGTAAATTCAATATTAATGTGTTTATTATCGATTATTTGATCTACTGTTCAACATAATGCCATGTCTTCCAACACTTGGTGGAGAATTTGGAGTTAGGCCAACTTCAGTCCTTTTTGCAAGCTTTTACTCGAAATATAAGACCATCTTCAGCCCTTACTGAATTTTAAACTCAGAACCAAAATCTGAGTAAATCCCCCAAAAACCCACTCCAGCCTTGACTCAAACCCATATATCATTTTGAGTTTTACCCAAATTTTTTACCAAATAAAGGGAGACTCAGAGCATCTCCAGCCTTGACCCAAATTTTTACCTAAATTTGGGTAAAAAACCCATTTTGGGTCAGGCTCACTCCAATGGCAAAATGATCTCTTACCCAAATATATTATTTTTTTATAAGAGAGAGGGGGGGGGGGGGGGGGGTA
>JAOTQK010000002.1:18358391-18383180 GCA_025642025.1 Rhododendron ferrugineum
CCCCGCCGCCCACCCCAAACACGCCGCCATGCTCGAACGCCTCGCCAACCGCCACCAGCAGTCGCTCTCTCGCAAGCCCGATCCCACCTCTCCCGACTCCACTCACTCCTTCCTCTCTCTCTTCTCTCAATCCAAACTCTCCATCGAGTCCAACATCTCCCTCCTCCGCCGCCAGTCCACAGACCAAACCAACCCCGCTCTCAAATCCGACCTCGAGAAGATCTCCACCTCGATCTCCCACCTGGAGAAGCTCGTCGCCGAAAACTCCTACTCCCTGCCCTCCTTCGAAGTCCGAACCTGTCTCGAAGCCGTCTCGAGCCTCAAACAAACCCTAGATACCCTCGCTTCTGATATAGTCCCCAAAAAACGGTTCTCTTTTATAAACAAGAAGGATCCTAGTAGCGTTGTTAACGCAATTGAATCCGGAAAAACCGAATTTCACGTTTCGGGGGAACCGAGTTGTACGGTTGGGGATTTGCTGGGGTTTAAGGATAGGGAAAAGAAGGCTCCTAGTAGTGTTGTGAACGTAATCGAATCTGAATCTCGGGTGACTGAGTTGGAGGAAAAACCGAGTTTTAGGGTTTGGGACTCGCCTGGGTTTAAGGACAGGGAAAATGAGGTTTTGGTGAGGGAATTTAAGGGGTTGGAAATGGGGGAATTTTCGTTAACGGGGTTGAGTTCGTGTGAGGTGCGATTGACAGGTTGTTTGAGGGCGCTGTTCGTTCACAAGTTGAGGGATTGTAAGGTGTATGTGGGGCCGGTGTTTGGTTCGGTTCTGATTGAGGAAGTGGAGGGGTGCGTGTTTGTGTTGGCGTCGCATCAGATTAGGATTCATCGCGCTAGGGGAAGTGATTTTTACCTGAGGGTAAGGAGCAGGCCGATAATTGAGGACTGTAGTGGTGTGAGGTTTGGGCCGTATTGTTTGGGGTATGATGGGATTGAGAGGGATCTGAAAGAGTCGAATCTTGATGAGGAGACGGGGAATTGGGCAAATGTGGATGATTTTCGGTGGTTGAAAGCTGTGCAGTCTCCGAATTGGTCGATTTTGCTGGAAAGTGAGCGGATTGGCAGAGTAACTATTGTGAGTTCAGACAAGTAACCTCTCTGGGTATTTCATTTTCTTCGTTGACGAAATATTTTGGGTTTTGCATCATTTTTGAATTGCAAGTTGTGTACCTTTGTCGTTCATGGAATTCCACCAGTAGCATTTTATCTGGAAAATAGCTTGGTTCGAACTAACTGTGTAATATTTGATGTTTAGACCAATCTTTCATTTCTCTGGAGTTTGGGTACTAAACATCTGGCAGGATTGTGATTGGAACTTGATCGGATCATGATCATATTAGCTAGAGAAGGAACGTTCTTGAATTGTGGCGTTTATGTGGATGGAAATTCGAATTGCAAATAGGAGGATTTTTTTAGTCCCTTTTGATTTGTTAACTACATTTTCAAATGATTTACGGTATTTTATGAGTAAGATTGTATAATAGCCGACACAAATATGTGTTCAGGACGTTGTACCCATGCTAGCTTCGGATTCATATCCCAATATCCGAAGATTGGCGACACCCGTTATTTGCTGAGTTCATGTAACATATAGGTACAAAGGGGTATGGTGTAGAAAAGATCAAGGGGGCATACACTGTTTCATGCTGATTGTTGAGGGTACTAGATGATCAATTTATGCTATGTAATGCTGGATGCGTTATTAAGGTTCAGGGGACTTGTAGATGATCTTCATCCACAAATGCAAATGGAGAGTTGAAGCTGGTGGATACGTGGAAGAGAAACTAACCTTAGAGAATAGACTGAACGGAAAATATGATACCTGAAGAGTTAGGTGGGGATGAAACTCGTGGTAAAGAAAGAAGCTCAGTAACAGTAAGGATATAAGTGAACTCCTAGGCTCTTGCAAGAGACATTTAGGGGAAAGTGATTGACAATTATCAGATTTGCTTTGGAGACAGGACCACAGGTGAGGTTTTTTAACGTACATGTAAATGATGGGAACTGGGATATGCTCAAGAAAAATATGATGACGAGAAATGTATTTGGCACTTATAGTCTCTGTCTTACCTTAAGAAAACACGCCGAACAGAGTATGCATTGACTCACTGCGCTCTAGTCGAGGAAGACAAACGAAACATGCTGAACCAAAAGACACATGAAAAAGAATTATGATTAGGGACTTGCAAAATAAATGCTCATAATGTGAGACTGCAGAAAGAAGAGGGGTGTGCATAAAGTTTTGGAAATACTGTTGTATTGATAGCCTCATGGCCCTCATCTTAGAGACCGCAAGAACGAAAGGAAGAAGGAGAAATGATTGAGGCGTGTCAGGGATGTGCCTATGTTTCCTCTTACCTCTACAATTTTGCATTAAGTATTTGAACAAGAACATTGATTGACTGTTGATGCAGCTAAGAACTTTGTAACATTAACAGTAGTACTCACCGCCCAATTAATTTTTTTTTTGTTGGTGCTGAGACAATTGAGTTTGAACCAAGGTGTGATGTATGTGAAAGAAATCAGATTCATGGAACATTAGTCATCCCCAACTGGATTGGTTATAACCATTCCTAAAGTAGACATATTACAAAGATGTACCTTTTGTAGCAATATGGGAAGGTCCCCCAAAACAGTCTGAACTGAAGGGGAGAAATATATAGAAATAGCATTGCTTTGGTGAAAAGGCAAAGATGACCTAACGGTCCTAACCTATAATAAACCTCACCAATCCAAAAGAGGCGTTTTGTCGCAAATCTTTCATGTTGTTTACATGACTTTGTTTTCGCCATAATGCTTTGTCAAGGAGTATATTTCCTCAGCTAAATGACCTATCGACCCTTTCATGCATTGACTAGACCTTAGGTAGAATGTCGAATACGAAAGTGTGACAGATTCTGATCTAGGCGAAACATAGATTGAACTGATTACTGATTAGTGAGATTTCATTGGAACGTGCAAGCACTCTAATGTGTGCTATCCGTGGGAAACTCGAGTTTGTGACTTCAAGCCACTGAGATATCAAAACTGGATAGCAGGACACCGCTGAACACATTGACAAACTAGCATTGTGTCCAAATGATTTTCAAATTCACATCTCAAATTGTCTGGTGAGTTTGGTGAACAGCTTGTGGAAAACAGGTAGCATGCCACTGAATTTGTCTTCGACAGTGACAGAATCCATACCAAATTACATTAATAAATCTGTGCAGACTTTTTAAGAAAGATGTCTAGGTTTATTTGGCCACTCCAAATCACTTATAGTCTTGTACTAAGACTTTATGCATATTGCTGAAAATTGTTTTGGGAAGGGATAGAAATGATAGACTTGACAAGAGCTTTGACTTTAATAGCATCAGTGGTAACAGTTGTATTAAAGTAAGCCTATACTTAGAAATAGGGGCATCGCCAGCCTTAATTTGTGACCTAATACAGTTTTACGGTAGATAAAATCAAAGATTCTCTTGATGGTGTGATTACAATCCTTATATAATTCTGAGATCTATGTTTAAAGTCTGTATCTGATCTGTTGCATGTGGTTTCTTTGAAGCACTTGTTCCATGGTCAAAATGTTGGGTTGGTAATAGGAAAATTGTACTCTTTCAACCACCCACTCTAATTATATGTTTTGGATCTGAAAACTTTCCAGCCTGGCTATAATGCTTGTTTTAGGATTGCTTGTGTATCTTTGCATGACCCCGTAGACTTGCACATTATCCAGGAAAAAATGTCAGCATCAATTTTGGCAGGGAAACATTCTTTTTTAAAAATTTCTAAATCGGCATATTGTTGTATGACTGAATTTGGCAATCTTCTTTTCTCTTGTGCTGTTTTTGGATCTCCGATTTGTGAAGAGGAAGGACAAAAGAAGGGGAAAAACAGGGATAGGAAAAGTTTTCTATTTTTTTCCTTTCGTATATTGATGGCACTTCGGAACGAGAAGTTAGTGGGTGTTTCTAGGGCATTGTCAAACAATTTCCAACATGAGCATGACTAGTTTATAGAGTGGGGCCCACAATTTTTGTCTACATATGGTCCTAGTTGGTTTGGAAATAAGTTGGTGTTTTGTCCCACATACGAAGTGTTAATTGGTGATTGGTGTGGAGCATTGCACTAGTACAACAACAACAGAACCCAGGTAGTCCCCAATCATTGGGGGTATGGGTGGAGGAGGATTGGAGACAGACCTTACCTTTGGCAATATGCACAAATTGCACAAAGTGGCTGCTCTCAGAATACCACTGAAACAATGGCCCCCCTGTACCTTTTTGCTGCGGAACCATGCCCCCAAATCAAAGCCAAATGGCATTAGAGAGGGCAGGCCTAGAGACCCAATTCAATTTTTGTGAGCATTGCACTAGTAGTGAACAATTATTTTCCCTTCGAAACCATGTTGTCTCCTGTAATCTGAATGGCCCCTGGATTAGAAAAATAATGTCTTAATATACAAATTAACGTAAAGCTAGCACAAAGGTGATCTCTAAAAGTCCTGCTATGATAGTATTGTTTAGGATGGAAATCCTACCAACTACCACTATGTCATGTTCAGCTTTCCACAAAGCTGCATTACATTTTAGAACCTTTGACCAGATTCTTGTTGCTATATTATGACAACCAGAAAATTCCCCAAGAGACTTGAGGGAGATGGCATCTCTCTCTCTGTATGTGCGTGTGTTATGTGACTTATGTCGCTGATTCTTGGAAGTTTGCTGTCAATTTGTCTCAATTTTTTTTGACACGCCCAGATTCGTGAAGATTAAGCTAACAATCACTATACACTAGAGGTACGTTCTCGTGGTTTCTGTTGAGATATTGTTATAAGGAACCGTAAACGAACTTCTCTTGATTATTTAAAATACATTTGAAACCTGCAAAGTTTTTCATTGCTGATATTGCCATGAAAAGTCGATCTTGATTTCTACGCGTTTGTCGAGGCATAATTTATTTGAGGTCCAGACTTTGATGAGTTTGATTAGCATTGCTAAATAACTTTGACAATGTGAGCCTTCTATTGCACAAACTTTTTTTGCTAAGCTGCATCTTTTAGGTTTATTGTCTTCGTCAGAAAGAAAAAAGAAAAGCTGCATCTTTTACGTGATTATCTGACGTGCATGTCGTTATCTTTTGTCATGGGAGAACCTGTCATTATATTGGGAATCAGCTGCCAAAATGGTTCTTAATGTTGGCCAGGCATATCGGCTGATTTGTCTCAGTTTTTTGGCTTCAGATGCTGTTTTGCCAGGTTATAAATGAAAATCTCTTGCGTATTGTGTGAATGCCTATACATAAATGTTCACGGCTGATAAGTTTATTCGATTTCTGTAACTCTCTTTGCCCTCCGTGATTTTTAGGTATTCATGACCGCACCACCAAATTGCTGGTATGTGTCTCTTGATACTTTCGATACCGCTACGAAGGGATGATACTGCTACGTAGTTTGACAATTTAAAATGTTATGCTAATTAGAGGTGACAGTCAAAACTAAAAAACCGGACCAGATTGAACCGGCGGTTTTTCTTCCTTTTTTTTTATCGGTTCGGTCCTGGTTTCTGTTTTCTCCCCATTTCAAAACCGGTTCGGTCTCTGGTTCCTGTGGCTTAAAAGCCGGACCGGACCGGACCGGTTATATATATACTTCTTAAAACTACGGTACCCACTACCCAGCCAGCCCTCATTTTATCCAATTCCAAACCCTAAACCTACCCCTCAACACGTCGCGGTGACGAAGTTCTGAGCTGAACAGAGTGACTCTCTCTCTCTCTCTCTCCCTTCTTCTCTTTCCTTTTCCCCTTCCATCTCTCTGTTGTTTTTTTTGGTTTCGTTTTGTTTGAAACCCCAAACTCAGATCTGATCTGAGATGGAGCTCGGTGCCGGCATCGACTGTTGATGGCAGCAATGGTGCAGGTTGTTGCGGCGACGGTGAGGATCAGATCTTAATGGACGGCAATAGTGGTTAGGGATGTAGCGGCAAAGCGTCGATGGGTTGTTGCGGTGCCAGTGGGGGTAGTTGTGGTGTTGGCACTTGGCAGCGGTGGGGTGTAGGGTAATTGGGTTTGAATTGAGTTTTTTGTTGGGCTTAATTGGGTTTTTTTTGTTGGGCTTGGCCTGAAATTGAGCCAATGCAAGGAAACCGACCAATCCGGATAAAACAAACAGAAACTGGACAAACCGAATTAAACCGGACTGGACTAGTTTCGACTGGTTCCGGCTTATACTTCTCCAAATCGAGATGGTCCCAAATATATGTCCAAACCGGACCGGTATCACCCCTAATGCTAATCACTACTTGTTATGAGGGTTAGGCGTTTGATTGTGTGTAGACCTAGGTTTATTTGAGTCTGTTGTGCTTGGATCGTCCAGTGTATTGGATAGAAATGAAGACCTTGTGTAAATGCCTTTGAACTGTTTTCGCCGGCATTTCCATTTCGGGCGTCACCATGAAGTGAGCATGTTACTCTCTACAATATGCATCACTATAGAGTCTTGGATTCGAGAGTAAGATAGTAATGTCATTGGCAAGGCCAAAAGGAGTTTGTGTTGCTCAGATGTTTGTCTAGCAGCCATTCGTAGTCTGGCCGTGTTACGACCGGCTTGATCTTATTACAAGTGTGTACAAATTCACTCCCTTTGTGGAGAATTTATCATCGTATTCCCGCTTCCGATTTAGCAGTGATGTTTGAGGAGAAGTCTTAACTAGGTTTAGGCCCACCTATGCTGATTTGGGCCCAGTTCTTCAAGGCCCACATCACCTCAGGTTTGTTTTGATTTGGGTCAAATTCCTTGGAAAGGAAAAATTGAGTGGTATGGTATGTAGGCCCAATTTAGTTTCGGATTTGATTTGGTTTGGGCTGTTGTGTTGGATTGGCCTTCATGAAGACTTTAAAACGGGGCCCATAAGCCACTTCTTGTGTGTTCCCATTTGTTGTTGTGGGCTTGTTGCTGCAGTGCATGGAACAAAACCTACTTCACCAAATTTTGTTTCTTGACGTGGAATTAGTCAAAATTCGTCAAAGTAATAGTTTATCTAGATTCTTTTAACTGGTTATCTGCTTACCAAATACTAAGAGAGGTTAATTGGATAGTACATGCAGAATAATAATTAGAAAGCTCAATATAGATAACTTGTTTCCGCGGTGAACCTTTTGGTCACTTGGATGTCAGTAATTTGAAATTAACAAAAGAAAACTAAAGAAAAGAAATGGATGAATAGGTCAAAAAATTTACTTGCATGTGTTTATTCAGGTTCAATTTCTGTTGTTACTTCAACGTATTACCTAGACTAGAAGTCAATGAAGTGATTATGTACCTAATACAAAACTCAAAGTTGCAATGGAAACAAAACCGCTGCTCTAAAGACTCTTAAAGGACTAGCGCCGTGCGTAATGTAAAGTCCTTGGGTGCTCCTTGCAGTGCCCCAACCCCTTCCATAACCCACATATTTAGGTGGCGTACAAGAGTAGTGTGTGGGTCCCACATGAATATGTGACTGAAGAGAGTGTCCGCGGTGCCCTAGAACCACTGAATAACTGGTTGGAGCATCTTATATTTGGAGTGTATAGATAGGCACTCCCATAATTTTTACCTCATATAAGTGAACTCTAGTATAGGTGTTATAGAACATACCTAACTCTTTCTTATTTAAAGATGAATATTGGAAGCATTTGATGTGAGCAGTTAGCAGAACATAAGAGACTTGGGTTTTTGATATTGGAAAATGGCTTGGTCAACAGATATTGGGAGGATTTGATGCTTTCTTCCCCTCTGATTACCTACTGTAGCTGTTGATATAAGGTGGAAGTCTAATTAGAGTAATTAATTGGTTCTTCTAATAGGAACTCTTAAAATAACGATGTACGATCTGATAATCCTTTTCCTGCCAAGATCAATTCTTGTCAGAAACATACTTTCTTGCTAGTTCTGAAAAGAGGGAAATAGCAATGGAATTGTAAACAAACCACTAAATTGGTTCTTGTGTATTTGTGCGATTGTGTTTGTATTGTTGATTTAAACATCAAGGTTTACAGTTTTGTGCTTTAAAGGTTTTGTATTCTTGGAAATGGAATGGTCAACACCTACGAATAGGAATCCATGATAAATATTGTTTTTTCACCTACATGTACATATATCCTAATTTAAAATCTACTCTGATTTGGGAATCAGTAATTTAATACACATCCAGTACTATATGAGCTCACCTTTTCTGGCATATTTTCTTGATGTAGTTCCACTGGGTACGTGTGTCTCATATTGTTTCTAATTATATACTTCCTCCATCCCGATTTGTTCATCCACTTTTTGACTTTTAAGTGTCCCAAAATGTTTATCCATTTGACTTCTAATTGAATCAATTTTCCCTTTTTTGCCCTTTCTTTAGAGGAATAAAGTAATTTTTTTTAAAAAAAGAAAAGTTAAGGGTAAATGTGGAAAATTGTATCTTTTAGGTGTAATCATTGTGTTCCCTAAAAAAGTTGAATTTTCAAGGTTGGACAAACAAATTGGGACGGAGGGAGTATCTCAATCAAGCATATTTTAGGATCATTAGAAATTTGGGTTCGTGGATCGATGTGATAATAGGATAAGTGCACGGGACCATACTATTAGTATTTAGGATAATACTAGTTTTATGGTGGTCCATTGTTAATATAACACTTCATCACAAGTAGAATTAGAAAATGGCATTTGTAAGCCTAAAACTTTTAAATAGTGGGGTAGTTATTGCGTTACCACTACATAATTGGAAGATTATAGCTAATCACTTGGCCTAGTTCCTATGCAATTATTGCACTAATTGATTCTATTGAACCAATAGGCTATGGAGACTAGGGTCACTACCTACGACAGAGGGGAAAAAAAAAGCAGTTGGTAAATATGGTGGGGAAACTTGACCAGTAGGTACTGCTACATCATGGTGGGCTCATTTTAATTAGTTGTTTCTTGTTTCTTTAGCATTTGAATCCCAATAAACCTTTATATGTTTGATTCAAATGTACTTTTTTCTTGTCTATATGAGGGTTTTTATTTGTTGTATGGTGAAATGGAAAAGGATGACCAGATTGTGATAGTTGATGAAAGTATGGATGCTGTTTTGTCTCAAAACATTGAGTTGCACATCAAATTCATAGTGGTCATGGGTTGAGAACGAAGTTGAACTCTTTGAGATCTAATCTTCATGTCTTCCTCAATACCTAGATCAATGATAGAGCTGTCAGTTGGTGTCACCTTAGTGGCACATCAGTCTCTGTTTTATCTATTCGTCTTAGGTTCAAACACTACTTGAAAGCCTTGTATGTCTCAAAACTTTAAGATACAAAACAACTGATATTGGTCATGGGTTAAGAACGGGAATTGATCTCTATGAGGCCTAATCTTCTATTTCCCCCCATAAATAGATCAGTGAGAGTGATCAGCTGTCAAATGATTCATTGTTGGTTCAAATCCTACCTGGGGAGATTTGGAAACTTGGACACCATTGGACTTTGATACCCACTATATGTAGTTATGAAGTGATGCCAAATTGTCAATGAACCCTGGATCCTTGCTCTAGAGAAGTGAATATACATTATGACACTGTATCAGATGATGGAGAAAAGTATGATATTTTGAGGAATTGTCTATCGAGTAGAATACCATTCCCCTAAAGTAACTTTAAAACGCTGAGCAACTGTAGCAGGAGCAATTAGGGCGTTTCAATTTCTCTTTTCCGGGAATTTATATAGTCATTGTGAAGTCTCTCGATCTGGAACGTAGACATAATACTGATATAACTCATTGTATCACTTCGTTGCTTATTTCTACGAATAATTTTTAGTTTCCATTGCAGATGGAAAGACTACATCTTTTTGCTTTAACTCGTAGGAAGATTTCTGGCTCGTCCGCTGTTTGGTTAGTACCTCTCAACTTCGCGTTTGCTTCATCCGTAGATGCATTATGTGCATGATCTTTTTATTTTATTTGACGTTCCTTTACCACATGAATTTCTTTTCGGTGAATCACGTTTTGCCAAAATGGTGAATGAGTTGATAAAGTTACCATTTTCTAAAAGTATGAACCCACCTTCTCTTTTCTTTATTTAGGCATTACCGAGAAATCTATGACACGGTTATAATTGTGGACATTGTACACTTCCATTTTGATAGTTTCTTGATGTAGTAAATGTTGTGCTTCTTTTCTCTCAACAGAGTTTTTTCTTCTATCAGCAAAGAAGTTTTATTACTGATATTGGAGTTTGGTTTTCCTCTAACAGCATAAATATTTGGATGAGTTGGTGGACAACAATTTAGCATAGTATTAGAACATGAACAGCTTCTTGGTTTTAACGTCACCGCCGGTTGTGCTATATTTGCAAGTATTTAGTCTCGTTATGTAGAAGAGTATGACTCACATGCTGGGGCATGTTCAGAAAATAAGGCATTACCCCTGTTTTTTACGGGTTAATTGAGCTTTTAGACGTGTTAATTATGAATATTGCACCATTGCAATAGTTCAGATGGTTAGAATCGTTGTGTGAATAACCCCCAGGGGTTTGGCCAAGTGAGCATGAGAAAGCAAACAAAGTGCAACCCTTCGAATCCTACGGAGGTCAAGCATTCCAAACCTTGGGGCCACTGAAGGGTTTGCCTAGTCGTTACCTTCAGGGCTCCGGAATTAGTCGATATGTGCGCAAGCTGGCTCGGACATCCGGTTATCAGGAAAAAGAAAGAAAGAATCAATGTGTGAATGAAAACTTCCCAATACAAACGGAAGTCATATGTCAGGTTGGTAATGTTTCTGGTTGTCTGAGACTGAGACCCTGCTGTTCTCTCTAAACAAATGATTTAAATCTTGAATAAGACTGTCAACTAAGCAAAGATTATATCAACTTGCATTATTTATTTGTATAGGATAATATATAATGGTTAACTATCAAACTCATTGTCTTTCATTGTCCTTAGCTGTTAAACCTGATGTCATTGCCGATAGAAGTTAAGCCAACAAATAAGAAGGTAGTGGTTGGTTCCTAAAACAATGATTTAGTAGAGCACAAATATTTGATACAGGTTTTGTTTATGTTTTAGCATACATACATAATCCCAGTGTGTATCATTTTATAATGTATTGCTCCCTGATTGTATATGTACTAAGTGATAAACTATTCCTAGTCCCTGATGCTGGTTATAACGGTTGGGAAAACTGGGCATCGGTTTAGTCATACAAAATGAGGAGTCATTGAGAAGGTTTGAACATTGTTTCTTTTTGAAATTTTATTGATGACCATTTGTCCAAGTTTGGTTAGAGAAGAAATCAAGTTCTAGACTAGTCTTCATGACATAACAAGAAGATTTTTAGATGCCACCGGTTGATGCTGAGGTTTTGAATGGTCGTATCGGGACATATACTAGTGTCGCTGATACGGCCAGGGATAAAACCAGAATTTTAACCCATGAATGGCGGGTCTATATAGTATGTCCCTGAATAAACTAAGTACTTGTACTGTAAGCATGTTTTCACAAAGTGGTAGGGGTGCGACCGTTGCCACTTATCCCCGTGGTTCTTTCCTTGGATACAGTAATGCGTAGGCCAATATTGCAAAAACATGATTGAAGGCCTGAGATCTCGGCAAGTATGAATACGTACGTATTGTATCGGCCAGGGGATATCTTTTTTCTTGCCTCCCGAAACTAGTATACCTCGATATATTGTTTAGAGTGTAAATATCATATTGTGCATTTGCTGCTACTATTACTCTTGAACTGTCTTGGAATTTTACGAAATTCATGACTTTGATTCTTGATACCTATTGCTCAATACTCTTGACATTATGATACAGTACCCAGTATGGTTGGTATCTAAGATTGAGCTCAACACCTCACATGCTCTCCAACTATTGCAACGGCCTTTGGGTAGATATAAGCTACACACCGCTCCCCCATATCAGCTATGCACCCATCTTAGATGCCATCCATGCTAGGTATTGTATCATATTATTGAACAGAAACAGATGCTGATTTGTTCTCCGATAAATATTCAAAATGAATACCAAAAGAGTTACTATGTGATTCTTTGGGTTTAACTGCAAGTGAAGACCATTAGGCGCCGTTCAAAAAAGAAAAGAAAAAAAGGCCACTAGGCTGCTAACTTTGAGTGCTGTAATATAAAAGGAACCTCTTTTGACATTTTACTGTCATTGAACTGGTAAAGATACGATGAAATTAGCATAGATTTTCCCTGTCCCCACACATTTTAATTATTCAAATGTCAATTAGGGTTGTTGGGCTATTTGTTGTTGAGAAGGGTGAAGTTGGAATTTTGCTCTACATTATGATCACCAATTAATACTCTTCACGTGTACTAGATGTAAATAATAGTATTTCTTAGTACGGTGTTTAGTATCTTTGGTGGGCTCTTTGTTGCTGTATTTAATAGTGTAATGCTGCCCTTAATTTGCAATTGTTTAATAAAGTTCCTAATGATGCCCAGTGCAACTGTCAGTGTCACACATAAGGCTGTAAATTAATTGAGCAGTTTGTGAATTGTTCGAGGCTCGACTTGATAAATGATCATTTGTGTTTAATTTGTCTACTTAATGAACGAAATCTAAGCCTCAATCATAGGCACGTTTAATGAAGGAGTCGAATATGAACATGACAATATTCGATTTGATTAGATTAGGGTCGCGAACCTGGAGTGTACGTATATATATCTCATAATAATTTCATATATACCTATGAACACTTAGCTTCCTATGAAGGCGCCCTCAAAATAAGCAAAAGTGCGGATGTTGCTGGCAGTCTTGGATCGTGATTTCAATAGTTTAGATCTGCTGATGGTCATAAACCATTTATGACAGCTGCCTGCAATGTCTGCACTTTTGTTTATTTGAGGGCGCCCTCATAGGAAGCTGAGTGTTCCTATGAATATGTATAAACTTATACGTGTACCAACGTTCATTTGAAGGAAAAACTTGAATGAGGTAGTGGAATTGGACATGCAGTATTTATTTTCTTGCTTAAGATGAAGTTGCTTTTTTCTTCTTAAAAGAGAAACACCCTGATGCCTTGAAGGTTCCCAGATGCCTTAAAGGTTCCAATGAAATTGCTAGAAGTCCTTGAAGTTGGCCAACACTTTGAGAGTTTTATTAAACGAAAATAAAAACAGTGATGCATGTATCTAATGAATTTCTCTCAGCTCAAGGGCCGAGCAGGGGATCCCTGGCAATATACAGTAATTTTTTCCTGGGCATTGACTCTAGGGACTCTAGACCCGTGACGGGTCTTGTACGTGAGGAACCCACCAAGGGCTAGTAGGTGACAGCTGGATTGCGTCATCCACACGCCTCGAACTTGGAGCTTAATTCCTAAACCCAAAACATTGTGGGATTCTACGGTTCATGTTTTTGATGTATGGTATTATATATATATATATGTAAGTGAACTCTTCGAGGGTACTTGCGTACGTATGACTAGAGGTGGGCTTTGTGCATGGGAATTGAAACACCGGAAAAAGGACAAGTGCGTGGCAACGGAGAGAGGATATATAGTACTGTAGTAATATAAAGTCCAGAGTTTAGATTGAATTGGGTAGAAACCCAAAGGAGCAAGCAAATCAGTTGTTTAGCTGACACTAAAAACAATCATTATTTCTAATCATATAATACTTTCAATGTGACATCAGTTATCCGTTTTTTTAAACTAAACCCTCATTTTCTCCTTTATTTTTTGATGTGAGGAGGTGGTCCATCCGACAAGGAACCTTGGTTGAAGAAGCAATCTCTCTCTGTCTTCTTTTTGCACGTTAAGAGTTATTCAGTGCACTCTCATAGTCACGTTATAGTTACGCGAGACCCAAACACTTGATGGTAGGTCTACGCTAAATGTGTGACTGGAAAAAACAGTACGCTAGGAAAGTGTGATTTTTCATATATAGACACGTAGTTGTAAAATGTGAATGGATGGAACCAGAGCCGTCATATGGGAGGAGCAAGGAAGCCTAAGTTTTGGGCCTCCCCAAAAAAGCTAAAAGTTGGGTCTCTAAAATCTTAGGACCCCTATATATATTAGGCCAAAAAATATTTACTCTAAGCCTTCTTTAGACAAAATATGTCCAATTCGATTTCTGTAATGGTAAATCTTTTGTAATGGATTTTTTTTAATGTAAATCTTTGTTGGCCAACCTTTGTATGAAAAATATAGAATGAGCCTCATTTAAGGGATTCTCTTCCGGCCTCCGAAAGTTATGAGCCGGCTCTGGATGGAACCTGAAGAGGTAGGTTGAGTGAGAGTATGATAGGAAGAAAGAAGAGCACGTTTTACAAGTAGTTCTCTACCTCTTCTATTGATAATCGAGTGTTCAGGTCAATATATGCACCTCAATTAAATTCGGGACCTCAAGTCAACAAACGGGCCAACCTTGGTCACCGTTAAGTTTTTTTTGCCGGGGAGGAGTCAAACCTGCGAATTATTTGCGATGGCATGCCAAGGAGCACTGAATTATTTTCCCTGGAAGTGACTGAAACAAATCTCTCAAAGGGAAAATCTTTCACTAGCTTTCGTGAACAAGGTACTCATTTGGGTTTTTCTTTAACTTTTAACCTATAAATGAGAAAATATAACTTCTGCCGACAGCAATATGAGAGAGAGAGAGAGAGAGAGAGAGAGAGAGAGAGAGAGAGAGAGAGAGAGAGGAAATTAAAGTTTTGTCCCGAATCTTGTCGTTGCTAGTTTGACTCTGTGTGGCCATTGATAGGGATAGTTTGCTACTAAGTTTCCTATATGAATTACTTAAATATTTGAGTTTTAGGTTTGAAATATGGCATCGAATCATCAAAATAATGATAAATTAGGAAACATCTTGGGTCCTCCCTATAATTGTGAGCTACCTAGCTCTAAATAGAATAAGGAAACATCTTTTGATAGTTCCTTTTTCATGTGTGTTTCGAGACAAATATACTACTAGCTAGTTTGTATAGCTACGCATTACATGCAACTTATAGGGGTTAGGTGATATACAGTACCATCTACGACCAGACCAGTATTAGACCATCAAAATACATGCATGCGTGTGTTCTGTAGAATAAGGTTCTTTTTATTAGACCTTGGGGGTGGCCCGTACCGCTTCTCCCCGCGTATTGGCTCTAACCTCTTGAAATTTATCATAATGCAACTTTTATGTAAGGCCTGTTATGGCGGAAGGGATTATTTTTTGCAATGTGAAATGGAACGAGCCCCATTCTGATTAATTACTGTGCTTTTAAGAAAAATAAAAAATGACACTTTCACGATAAATGATTGGGAGATAATAGCTGTAACATATGCATAATCGTTTCTCTTCTTGTTAGAGAAAATCTTGTTTACGGAGGTGTTTAAACAAGTTTACAGCCGGAAACAAGTTGTTTACAGCAACAGTCCATCGCGACCGTCCAAAAGTGTTTAAGACGGTTCGGATGTTAATGAAACTTTTCCCTAAACTTTTCTAGGGAAAAGTTTCATTAACATCCAGACCGTTTAGAATACTTTTGGACGGTCGTGATTGAGCGCTGTACACTCTTGTTTACGGCTGCTCCGGTATTGTGCCTGAATTTTATTGCGTCTTCAATTAACCTTTCCAACATTTTCGGGAAATCAAAATCAGGTCATTAATTATTCTTAGGTAGTACTCCTACACCTACTCAAGGAGTAATTACTCTCTCTCTCTCTCTCTCTCTCTGATAAGGACAAAGGGTTAGAGGACAAAAAGGCATTAACGAAGCCAATATATTATTGATGCGTTCTCTGGGGTGAAACAAAGAGAGAAATTATTCTGTGAGACCCCAGCTTGGCTATGGTGCCGGCTACGAGACTGGGCTCTGGTAGACAGTCCTAATAGACATCCGGATGGATGGTCACAAGTCTCATATCGCTTAGTGAATAAAAAGTTCAGCAATATGTACAATAATCATACCTTTTACTTTGTATAGGGTTTTTGAAAGTCATGAGAGCACTATAGCTCTTTGAAACTTGGCAGTTAAAAATGCTCGTTCTGCTTGGAAGTATAGGCTTTAGGCGGCCAAAGCAGACAATAGGGTACAAGGTGGGAGGGTTATTTTTGTTATTTGTAAACTTTTTTTAGTTTTGATTTAAATTTTTTTAAATTGTTTATTCGTCTTGAAAAAGAATAAAAAATACACGTTAAGGTTCAGAAAAGAAAAATAATAAAATTATTGTCTTTTAGTAAACTTTTTAACTTTTTTTGGTCATATTTTTATACTTTTTAATAGGAAAAAACCCCTTAAAAGTGAACGCTAAACCATTAAAAATCAACGAACCAGAATAATTGTTCCACTAACTAAAATAAGAATACTTTTTTGAATTAAAAGTGATGTATTGTGAGAGAATGACATGTTTTGTAAAGTGAAAAATAAAAATATTTAAAAAATAAGAATCTTAGTGCAATGGGTTTAAGTTTTGCCAAATTTTGGCCCAAATAATTGTTGTTTGAAGGAAAAAGTAGAGGGATATATATAGGGGTTTGAAAGGTGGTGGAAATGAAAGGCGTTTGCTGCACCAACTTCACCGATCGATCTAACATGCTAGATCGATCCATCCCCTCAATGGTCAAACGGGGGTCAACATCACATCGCTCATGGCTTCCGGTTACCGTAAGGCTCAATTTTGATGACCGGAATATTCAGTAGGAATAGAAATGTGATTATTAGGAATCAAATTCCTAGAAATCTTATTGAGTGGGAATAGGAATATGATTACTAAGAATAAAATTCCTAGGAATACAATACCTGAAGTAATTTCATTTCAGTGTTTTGATTAATTCAGTAATATTATGCAGGAATCATTTTTTTTGGAAATTTATCAAACTCAATATTTTCTTTTTTTATTGATTTGAGTCAGGAATCTAAGATTCCCATGGGGTAAGAGAGGGATAAGATTTTCACTCAATCTGGTAATGTGATATGTTTCATCAGGAATCACAATCCTATTTCTGTCTCTCCCAAACATGGGAATCCTGAGAGTGTGACATCACATTCTTATTCCTGTTCCTTCCAAACGTTGGAATCATGAAAGTCCTTTATTCTGTGATGAAAACAATGTTTTTCTTCCAGACCAATTGCTGGTTTGAACATGGTTTATTGAGGGTGGGGGGTGTTTCATTTTTCAAGCATAAGTATCTTTTGCAGTGTCTAAGCTTTGAACGACAAAAATGTTTCGGTGCCTTAAGAGTTAGCCTGGTGATCAAGGCTTGACTGAGACTCAGGAATTCGGTCTCTCTTGAGATCTTAAGTTCGAAACCTCCTAGGTACTATCAACTACTTTCATGTCGGTTGGCCGGGGTTCGAGAGGGCGGCGAGCTGGCGATGGGGTCTATGGCCTGTTTGGTTGTTAGGGAAAAGGGTGTCAAGTCAAATAATAGTACACGAAAACTTTGGATAATATGTGTTTGTTTTTCTTCTTAATGAGGAATTTACTTAGCTATTAAACTATTAAACGTGTTTAATCTCAGATTAGGGTTAGAAAACCTTAACTAGTCTTGACTGATTGCTATATGGAGTAGTATATACACGCAAAGCAGGTAGCTAGGTATGTAATATCAATAATCATATTGTTGTTTTTAGTCATTGGCTCCTTGCATGCTATATATATCCCCACGACAGACCTATGAGAAAATCATTAGGAAGGTGGTAGGGAAGGTTCAGGTACTAGCTATTACTTCTTTTTTTTTTTTTTCCCGATGTTTAGGGTGTTCGGATCAGCTTACGTGTATTTCAATTAATCCCTCCCTGTTTTGGTCAATGAAAGGTCATTCACGCCAGGATTAGAGAATTTACAAGAAATTACTTTCCTGTCGAACCATGGTCAATAGAAACCATACAAAATACAGTATCCCTACTACTACTGTTTCGAGCCTGAGATCGGCCGATTTCAATAGGAGAATAGAAAAATTATGTTAACTGAACGAGTCAGATCATGATAGTGAGATCTTGGTGAAACCAATCGAAGTACACTACACTTCCATAGTGCATTGACTGATTGACACAATAAGAGACCAAAGAGGAACCACGGGGAACCTTGTCCGACCAATGTGTTTGTATTTTCTGTTGGTGCTTCTAGGCTCTATGAGCTAAGATGTATTCTCTCGATGTAACCCTTTCGAGTTCTATAAAAAAGTTTCGGTTGCCGAGCAAATTTTTTTTTTCAAAAAATCAAGATTTGTGTAAAAAATCAAGTTGTTCTTGTGCCCATACATACCTAATCAACTTCCATTAGTGTAAAATGATTCTTTTCTTTTTGGAGCCGGAGGTGGCATGTGCCACACCCTCCCTCCATATACATCCTCCCATTTATATGTATCAATATTTTTCTATAGCATAGAAGGGCTCGATTTTTAAAAACTCTATCTTTTCGTCCGTTGGATTTTCATCCCGTGGACCTCATTAGTTTTAGAACCATATGTATAGCAAAAATCTATACACACACATGCATGCACAAACACTTTTGCGCATATCAAAGTTTTTGTGATTGTAGAAAAATTGTAGTATATACATATATAGATATTTGTGTCGGCACTTTCTCACCTCTTCCACATGAAAAATGATGGCTCGATTCTCGTCAAGAGCGTGAGTGTTTGGTATGGTGGCTAATATTCTTTGGGCTTGAATCACCTGTATGTCGCTTAGTAGTACCCTTTCCCCATCCCTTAGAAATAGGTTAGACATCTACCACGTAAAAAATAAAATAAAATGAATGAGATGGTATAATTATATCCCATGCAAATTGCAATCAAATGACATAAGAATAGCCCCTTCTTGCGTGCATGGAATGCGTTCCTGTTGACCACTAGGGCGTTGCCACATGTTACCTGATAACGCCTCAACTTTGAGCTTTGATTATATATACAGAAAGTCTGCTTGCACAGCAAAGGGTGCACAGCAGCCGTGCACAGATCCGTTTTGCGCCCGTTTCGGGTCTCGCAAAGATGATCGGAGCCGCTCATTTTGTTCAAAATACTTCGTTTATGGTCCCCGTAAAAAATCACCTCAATCTGATATCGGGAAGGGTGTTTACGAATCATCTAACTTTGCTTCAAAATTTAGCCGATCATCTTTGCGAGACCCGAGACGGGCGCAAAACGGATCTGTGCACGGCTGCTGTGCACCCTTTGCTGTACCTGTAGCAGTGTTCTTATATATATACCCTTTGTTTTCTTTGAATGTGGCTGATTGGCTCAAAATCATTGTAGTGATATACCAATACTGCCCTTGTAAAGTAATCGCATTATATATAAGTACTATCATAGGACGATCTTACATAATTTTTATTGAGGCACAAACTTATGTGGACTCCAAGTTCTATTGAGGCGCGGACCCAAAACGAATTTTCAAAGTGACAAATTAATGTAAATTAAAAGTACTTATTAGACCTCGTTCCGCTTTCTCCCAAAACCTTCTTTTTCAAAAAGAAGGTAATTTCAAATTCAAATATAACGAAAATGAAAAATAATTTTTCAATTTTTTTGGCACCGTTTAAAAGATCTCAATGAGATCTATCAAATAAGATCTATATTGGTAGGAAAATTATTTGCATCAATACATAATTTTTGACCTTGAAATTACCTTCTTTTTTCCAAAACTTTCTTTTTTAAAAAGTAGAACGCCACCTTAGTATAATACAATGCTTTAGTGAAAATGAGTTTTTCCTTTTTCATATCCAAAACATTGCGATGACGGTCGCCCTGCCGCTCCCTTTTGTAATTTTTGGAATATCAGAAATTCATTTCAAATTTTCTCACGAATTGATGTCCTTGATTTGCCTTTTTTCTCACGTAAAAGCAAAAAGATCTAATAAAGTAAAGATTATAATTTCCAATCAACCATTTCTTTGGATAAAAAAAATAAAATCAAACATTTCCACAACCTTCGATGGTACAACAGTACAACTCCACATGGTACAACAGTACAACTCCATATATATCGCATAAATTTTTCCTTAACATATTGTTCACTTCTAAACTAAACTTTGAGGGTATAAATATACGAGAAAATCTTTTTAACAATGGAGTCGTGAATAGTTACTTACGGAGTCAATCGTGACTGTTCAAAAGTGTTTTGGATGGTGCGGATGTTAATGATTTAAGTACTCTTTCCCGAAAAAATTTATTAAAATTCAGACCATTCCGAACACTTTTAATTTGGACGGTCGCGATTAGTTGCTACTGTAAATAATTTATTTACGGCTGAGCCGTGAATAAATTTCCCACGTGAATATACATATCAAGTACTGATGTAGACGGATAGATCAGTCATTTCAATATGAAAAAAAAAGGGTATTTGTTGGTCTACAATGAAATGGGAGGCTCCCCACGTCAGACAACCATTATTTTATGTAAAATATAGGAGTATACAATAAGAGGACAGAGAGGACAAGGTACGAGTGTATATATATAGTAAAGCCTTGAGATTTTGGTAGTGCTGGTGGAGGCAGCCAAACCAACAGGAAACATAAGAGAGAGAGAGAGAGAGAGAGAGAGAGATAGAGAGAGAGAGAGAGAGAGAGAGAGTAAAGAAATGGGAAGGTCTCCTTGTTGTGATGAGACTGGACTCAAGAAAGGCCCCTGGACTCCTGAAGAAGATCAGAAACTTGTCAAATACATCCAGAAAAATGGCCATGGCAGCTGGAGAGCCCTCCCTAAATTAGCAGGTCTCTCTCTCTCTCTCTCGGTTTCATATTGTGTAGAGGCCTCTCCAGTCATTTTCAAATGATTAAAACACACACACACTCTCTCTCCGTCTCCGTCCCAGACACTTGTCTCAAACTGCTCGATATAGTGTAGAGGCCTCACCGGCTACTGACGATAGGTCTTCGAATAATGATTCAGAAAGTATTTCATAATCTCTCTTGGTAAGCTGATCGATCGTTGTTTTTATTTTGGCAGGTCTTAACAGATGCGGGAAGAGTTGCAGATTGAGGTGGACGAATTATCTGAGGCCTGATATAAAGAGAGGGAAGTTTTCACAAGAGGAAGAGCAAACAATTCTCAATCTCCACTCCATCCTTGGCAACAAGTAATGATCTCTAGATTTTCTTCTTCTTCTTAAAATCCTCGATAACTTTACAGAAACCAACCATCACAAGTATATGGATTTACTTAGCAAAAAAAGAAAGAAAGTATATGCATGGATTTAAATTATTCTGCGACACGCGGCACATATCAAAACTTCTAAAATTTTGGTCCAATGAGATTTTAATTTGACACACACACACACATGTTACTCTCAACCAGAATGATGTGTCTACAATATTTTTGAACTTTTGGGGCATATCCATTGGTCCTTTATTTTGATGTGACAAAATCCAAACTATTGCCACCTATTATGTACTATAATTTTGTGTTTGTGTTTTTTTCTTTTTTAGTCATATATCACACCATTTTTTACTTTGAATAACTACTCACTTTTACTTTCTCCCCATCTTTTCTTTTTTTAAAAATAAAAGGTGGTCTGCAATTGCCACCCACCTTCCCGGGAGAACAGACAATGAGATCAAGAACTTCTGGAACACCCACCTGAAGAAGAAGTTGATTCAGATGGGTATCGATCCGATGACTCACCGCCCGCGAACTGACATCTTCTCGAGCCTCCCTCACCTCATCGCTCTGGCTAATCTCAAAGAGCTCATTGAAACCCACACATGGGAAGAACAGGCAATGAGGTTGCAGACAGAAGCTGCTCAAATGGCCAAACTTCAATACCTCCAATACCTCCTTCAACCTCAGTCACCAAATTCCATGGCACCAAACAATCTCCCAAACAACAACAGCATTGATCAAATCACTTATGACAACCTCTTGAATTCTCTCTCTTCAATGAAAGATGGCCAGATTCTGAGCACATCCCAGTTTGGAAATCTTGATCACGAATCAATCCCTTTTGCTCATATGCCTGATTTACAAGTTCCTTGCCAGTACCAAACACCTATGATGAACAAGGACATGTTTGGTGAGAACTCTTCACCTACTTCCATGTGGAATATTCCTTCCACCGCTTCTCCATCTCCTCCTCCGCAACACCAGTTGGGGGCCGCGGTTCCTCCGTTCACGGAGACTTCCATTAACAATAACATGGGGGATGCTTGTAGTACTTCAAGCTACGAAGGTGGTCCTTCTTCATTCTGGCCTGAAGTTCTTCTTGACGATCACCCCTTGTTTCATGAGATTGCTTAGTGTCTTAGATATTGTGTGTGTTAAAAGTTTGGATTTGCTCTCTCTCTCTCTCTCTCTCTCTCTCTCTCTCTCTCTCTGTCTCTGTGCTTGTATACATAGTACTGTTATGATCATTACATAATCCATCTACATATATAATAGTTGCACAATGGATGAGTTTTTTCTTTTCGATGATTGTATCCATCTTATGTACAAAAGATTAATATATAATCCATGTTTCTGATCTGTTATTCGTAAGTTCATACATCCTCTCTCTGTTTGTTTTTTATTTTTCAAATGAAAATTTCGTAATCTTTTTGTTTTCATTTTCGCATCGCGGCGATTCTTATTTTTTTAAGTGTTGTTTATGGAGTAATTGTGGATATTCATATACTGAGATGCTGCATGATTGATTTCCTGGCAAATTAAAGGAAGTTAAAAAGTACGTAGTGGAACTATCAGGAACACGTATACACGTATACACATATCATGCAAATTATTAAAGTTATTAGGTGTGGATTTTATTTGGCTAAAGACAAGAAATTCATTATAATAAAAAATAACAACAGGAGAAACCTTCGTTCGAGGTGCACTCAAGTTGGCGCAAAGCACTTTGCATTATCAAAAAAAGGAGGTCACACCTGCCGCGTGCAACTATTATAATAAGATCACAAATATAACTTATTGCCAACAAGTACAAAATTAGAAATACCCCAACGGCCGCCTCTGTAAAAAAAAAACACACACACACACATCGCGATGATGAATCAGATAGATCCATTGGTGACAAATGACAAAGGCAAGGTTCCAGTCGGGGATGCGTATGCAAGACAAGGTAGATAATATGCAGTACTGGTACTGCTAGGGGAACTAGCTACCAATACTGCATATTATCCAAAAAGAAAGAAAGATAATATGCAGTACCGGACTACCGGTAGTTTCTCTAGCGGAAAAAAATCATCGCACTTGATCAAGGCCTATCGATCACTTTTTTTTTTCACTTCCAGATAAGATGTCATGGTCTTGCCATCCATTTAGTTCCTTTCGGGTCCAGGGTGGCATATGATCATCCAGTGGCTCGGGTTCCAACTTTGTTGAGATATGCTTGCTTGTAGTCGTGATGCTGCTATGCACGTGGTTCATTTAATCTTTGTATTCTCCATTTCGGAGGTTAATAAGAAAAAGAAAAGAAGATGTCGTGGTCTTGAATCACAGGAGGCAAAAATCAAATCGTTTAATACCTTGAGAATGCTTCAAGACATAGATCCTATTCGTATCGATCACGGATTACTGTAGGCAAAATCCTCGACACCCTCATCAGAAAAATGAAAGAAAGAAACAAATTGCCTGCACGCAATTTATTTTTTAGTTTTTTCTCTGCTTTAATTTAATTATTTTGTAAACTATTCAAATTGAGAGGAAGCTAGGTACATAATTTTCTTTTTTTGATGATTCCAATCATGATGTGCCTTTTCTTGTCCAGATTTAAACATATCGACAGGAGAAATTTTTGGGTGCCGAGCGAATACCACGTGGCGGTACCCATCGGCGATCCCAACCGTCCAAACATGTTTTGGACGGCCCAGATTTAGTAACTCGCTCCCCTCATCCCGCCACTCTCTCTCCTCTTTTTCTCTCTCTAAAATCCAGACCATCCAAAACACGTTTGGACGGCTGGAATCGCCGACGGGATACCACGCGTGTGGTACCTGTCCGGCACCCAAAAACTTCTCTAACAACAGACCAACAACATGAAAACAAGAACATTTCGATCCCAATATCCTGAGAAAATCTAGTGAAAGTTGTAGGGACAAAAATTTAGGCCACAGAAAAAGCTTCCTTATGTTCGCATGGGTTTTCTTAATTTCTTCTCTCTCTAACTTTATGTCTTCACGTTTCATGTGTTTTGTTTTTCTTCTATTTGTTGCGTATAGAAAATTATTTCTTAATCATCCCTCCACCTTTATATCTCTTGTGTGTTCTATTTTTCTCCTATTTGTTCACTATCGTATTCACCACCACTATGCCTTTTTAGCCACGAAAAAAAAATGTAGGGTTCCAGAGAGAGAGAGAGAGAGAGCCCCTTTTTAGCCATGAAAAAAATAAATATGTAGGGCAGTGGTGCTACAGTTCCCGACGGGAAGGGATCCCGATCGGAATCCCGACGCTGCGCAGGGCTCACTCCGGCCACCGGATGGCCGATCCGAGCCGTCCAAAAATTCTAAAAGAAAAAATCGAGTGGCCTTGCGCGAGAATCAATGTCATCCGATATGTGTAGGTGCTCGGATCAATCACTTCATGTTTTTGTATATATATGTAAGATGCCGTTGATACATATATATACAAAAAATATGGAGTGCTTGATCCAAACACCTACACATATCGGATGCCGTTGATTTTCGCGCAAGCTCATTCGGTTTTTTTTATAGAATTTTTGGACGGCTCGGATCGGCCGTTTGGTGGCCGAAGTGAGCCCGGCGCGGCGTCGGGATTCCTATTGGGATCCCTTGGTCGAGAACCGTAGACTTTTCGATATGTAGGGTTCGGGGAGAGAGAGAGAGAGAGAGAGAGAGAGAGAGAGAGAGAGAGAGAGAGAGAGAGAGAGAGAGAGAGAGAGAG
>JAOTQK010000002.1:18430168-18442623 GCA_025642025.1 Rhododendron ferrugineum
AATCCCCCAAAAAATGCGAATAAGCCAAGTAATACGAAAAAAATTTGAATAAGGACAAAAAATAAGCCACAAATAAGACAACCCCTTAATTAGGGTAATGTCAAAACTGTTTTAGTTGGTGTCAAAATTTTAGTGCATAAAACTTGTACATTGCACATGATACAAGCCTTTTGTACACTAGAGTTTTGGCATTAACAAAAATAGTTTTAGCATTATTATTTTCTATTAATTAACTATAGAGAATAGTTTAAGGTGAACGCAAATTGGTCCGAAACACTCTGCAATGCCAAAAGAAGAAGGAATTCATTCATTGTTCAACAATATACTTGTGTTATGGTGGAGTATTTAGCATATATTATTAAAAACAATTTGCAATTTCGGTCCATATTTAAAATTACTTGTGTTACGTGTAGCACTTGATATTTGTACTTTAAATCAAGTGAAGAATTGTTTTCTCATTAAGTACTTAATTTAATTTAGCATTACTCATTTGTAAATGTTGGGTCCAAGGGTTGGCCCTAAGACAAGGCCCAAAAAGTCGTCTCGGGTATCCAAAATTTAGGCCCAAATTAGCGGGCCCTTTCCTAAATATTTGCTCCAGTATATTTATATATATACACACTAAGCTTCTAATGAGGACCACCTCATTTTAATAAAATGAGGATCTCTCTTTCCCGATTGAATTTTGATGATTCGAGCCGCTCAATGTGTTCAGAACGTGATTTTAAAGGTACCCGCGTGAAATCAACAAAAAAAAAAGACCGGAAAGGGCTTCATCCGAGCAGTTTTTATTTATTTTTTATCGAACGGTTCAAATAAGCTCAAATCAAGCCCTTCCTGGTCATTTTTTTTGCCGATATCTCGCGAGTACCCTTAAAATCACGTTCTGAACATATTGAACGGCTCGGATCATCAAAATTCAATCGGGAAATGGAAGAAATGGGGTGGTCCGCATTCTGAGGTCCTCATTAGAAGCTTAGTGTGTGTGTATATATATATATATATATACACAAAGTAGGTTTCAAGTCCACACCCTTACGGTCCGCACCCGTCCGCACCTCCTCTTTCCCGATCGAATTTCGATGATCTGAGCCGCTCAATGTGTTCAGAACGTGATTTTAAAGGTACCCGCGAGAAATCAGCAAAAAAAATGACCGGAAAGGGCTTGATCTGGGCAGTTTTTTTCTGAACCGTTCAATAAAAAAAATTGCTCGGATCAAGCCATTCCCGGTCCTTTTTTTTTGCTAATTTCTCGCGGGCACCCTTAAAATCACATTCTGATTACTTTGAGCGGTTCAGATCATCGAAATTTGATCGAAAAATGTGAGAAATGGAGAGGTGCGGACCGGAGCTCCGATCCACACCTCCTGACCTGAAACCGACTGTGTGTATATATATATATATATATATATATATATATATATATATATAAAATTGATTTTAGCACTCCAAAAATTGATGAAGGAGCTCCAAAACGACGTCGTTTTGTGTATCAACACAGTTAAATTTTAGAGCCCCTTAATCAATTTTTGAAATGCCAAAATCACAATCCATATATATACATTTGGTCGAACGGAAATATACTCCACCAGTATATGATTTGTGTGTACTACTAGTATTTTAGAACAATCGTCCCTTGTGGTCGAGCTATAAATCGCCGGACCCAAGAATTCTGTAGAGCGCCTTGTAGGACAAAACTTAGCCGTCTGTGAGTGTTTTTAATGGTCCGGATTCAAATGAATTTTTTTTGGAAAAGAGTGTCCAAATTTAAATGGATGTTTTTTGGGAAAGAGTTACTTTTTCCCAAAAAAAATTCATTTGAATCTAGACCATAAAAAACACTCACAGATGTTTGTGATACGCCCTAAATGCCTTATAGTGCACCTTACACTACAGGGGTTTCCGGATCCCTCCCACAAGAAAAGTGCGAGTTCGATTCTTGGTGGGCTTTTCCATTTTTCAGTGCTTATATGCTAAAAAGAATTCCGTTGTAAACCATTTTTTGGACCTGTGATTGCTCATGTTAATCTTTGTAATTTTCGAAGACTAATAAAGAAAATTCGCCATTCAAAATAAAATGTTTTGGACCTGTGATAATGAGAGATTTATAGGGAACCCTGCTACTGGTATAGCAATCTGTGCACAGATTGTGCACAGATTTTTTTGTGGGGCCCATTACGGGTCCCACACAAGTGATTCGAGCCGTTCAGTATGTTTAAAACATTTTTTCAAGGGCCTGCGCGAAAAATTAGTTCAATCTGATACTTATAAGTGTTTGATCTAATCATGTAACTTTTCATTTGGGTTTTTAGAGAATGAAAAGTTAGACCATTAGATCAAGTATTTATAGGTATCGGATTGAGCTGATTTTTTGCGGGGGCACTTGAAAAAATGTTTTAAACATAATGGACGACTCAGATCACTTGTGTGGGACCCGTAGTGAACCTCACAAAAAATATGTGCACAATCTGTGCACAGATTGCTGTACCAATAGACTTTCTGATTTAAAAGCAACAACTTAAGCGCTAGAGCCAAAGCACTTACCATGTTCAACATGGGCTATAGTATTTATATACATAATAAAAAAATTATAATTTTGTTTTAATTATAAATATATGTAGGACTCCACTCCACGTTTTGGCCTAGGGGCTTCAAATACCATGGGCCGACCCATTCCATCTGTCGAACCCACTTTTTTGTGAGAGAGTGTGGTTTTTTTTTTCCTATCATTTGTTAACCTAATCTACTCTATTCTAGGGCTAGGAAACTTAAAAAGAGGGATGAGTGCTTACGAGAATCGAATATTGTTCATGTGCATAGGAGTATAAGAGAGTGTCGTTGAATAGTAGGAGTACGTACTAGCGTACAGTGGCGGACCCAGGATTTACGAAGAGTGAGGGCACATAACCTTAAGGAAAAAATTTTAAAATTATGCATGATCATGAAACACTAAACATGTATAACCGTCATTGAGTTAAAAAAATTAATAAATAACTTCCAAACAATCAAAAGATAAATCAAGAACCCAAGTCTATTTAACAAAAGTATGAGTAAAAAAATCCTATTTTATTTACTCACATTTAAAAAATGTACAATTTTTTAGAAGATAATTTAACAATATAGATACACTATATTTCCGGTATCTTTTGTGACCAAATATTAAAACATTCAATTGCAAATAGAAAGCCAATCAAAAGCCCTAACGTGAGTACGTGTATGGAGAGAGAGAGAGAGAGAGAGAGAGAGAGAGAGAGAGAGAGAGAGAGAGAGAGAGAGAGAGTGGCGTTGCATGCAGAAACAAAACTGAAGGATTTATCACACAAACATGTCCACAATAATTTCCGACGTACCCAAAAAACAAATATGTCCACTATGGCAACCGCAGGAGAAAAAATTCCATGATCCAATGGAGGCACGTGACCCCAGGTGTTCTATTCTGGGTCCGTCTCTGCTAGCGCATGCTCGTACATGAAGACACGATCGATTCGAAGAGTTTAGTATTCAATATGGCTTCGAGTGTCCTAATTAAGTGTGAGCCAATTGCCCATACCTTAAGGTCCGATGCAACTTTTTATTGAATTTGCAACAATTGAATCGTTCAACTCAATTACATACCAATAAGTAAGTGTTTGCGAATTCTAACCATCAATCGTCCCCAATATACACAATTATTAGAAATTAAACATCACGTTCAGCCTCAGTCATAGAATTGTTCTTGCCCGTCCTTACCTAAATGAATTGCCATCTTTATTATTGACCAATCTCACAAACAAACTTGTATCTCCTCAAAATTTTAGTGCAGTTTTTGGGGTGCTTGAACCCCCTCGACACCTAGTGTAGCCGCCCCTGATTGTGTGTATACTCCACTGCTGTGAGCATAACATTACGCTTCCGGAGATCCCCAATTAGTTTTTCCAAGAATTCTACGTGAATAAAGATACAAGTCATTCTTTATACACGGGAAAAAAAAAATTGGCTTAATGCGCTGTAGATAAAGGCCTCGTTTGATAACAGTGATAGATGGATGAGATTCATAAGAAGATGGGATTAGGATTGGGATTGATTATGAGTATGTTTGTTTGAGATGAGATTCGATGATGGGATTATTAATATTATGTTTGTTTGACATGAAATTAGACTATGAGATTGGCTTGATAGAAGAGATTGGTAATGAGAATGAATTGATAATAAGGAGTGGTTGGGATGAGATTACTAATACCATCTCCAAGATGGTATTAGAAATACCCCCAAATTGGGGTCTTAGCAATCCCAACGGATTGATAGTCCGGACCAGTTTTGGGAAACCAAACAAGATATTGATAATACTCCACTCTACTAATCCAATCCCAACCCCTTGGAGGGTTATCAAACGGGGCCAAAAGGGTTTACATGCTCAAATAATTTCATGGAGACAGTAAGAAGGAATTTATCTTTGTTCGACAACATACTTGGGTTTATGTTGGAGTGTTTCGTATGTTATTTTTAAAAAAAAAATGCAATTTCAAGTACTCGGTATTACTAGTATTTTAGTAATTATTTTGGCACTTAGTTATTACATTAAGTATAAACACTTTAAATTTGTACCTTTAAATCAAGTGAAGAATTTATTGTCTCATTACTATTTTAATTTAGCATTACTCTCTTGTAAATGGTGGGTCCCACTGTTGAACCCACTTTTTGTGAGCAAAGATGGAACCGGGGGGTCTAGTGGTAGCGGCCGCCACGACAAGAATTTTAGAAATTGCAATTATTACATGTATAAAAAAAATTATCCCCAACATATATAGTTTCGCCACTGCTAGATTTTTTCTTTATTTTTTGTTATATACTATTCCTAAATTTTCTATTTTTTTTTCAAGAAAGGAGACCCAAAAAAGTATTCCAAAACTAAATTCAATGGGCTAAAGTGAAATAATATAAAGGATGAGGTATAATTAAGGAAAAAAAAACTTCACACTTTAACTCTAAAACAAGTTATATAACCTAAAAAATTAAAGTTAGTCTTTTTTGTACTCCTTGTGCAAATAACAAATATCATTTATTATAGTTTTTGTTATGTTATGTTATTTTAATTTTTTTTGTAGAGTCGATGACTATTAATATTGTAATTCATCTTTTTATTTTTTTAGTATACATTTCGCCACTGCTAGGGTAAAATCCTGGTTCCGTCCCTGTTTGTGAGAGAATGTGGTTGAATAGTAGACTTACTGTTATTTTATTTCATATTTATTATGTGATTTTTTTATGTATGTTTATTATTTTTCAAATTACAAACAAACGGCATGTTGTTGAAGCAATACAATGAAAACCAACATTTGCTCCAAAACCAAAAACCCTTCAAACCGTTCTCCCACCCAAAACGACGACGATGATTGTATATGAAGAGGATTGATACGGTGTAATTGTATGAAATGGATTATTTTCAATGAAACAAACCGAGCTTTTGCGATCGGAAGCCCCAATTTTCATTTCACAAAATCTGGAAAATTTCCGACAGTTAGCTCAGCTTGTGCTAATCCTTTGACGACACATGACTGGACTATATATCTCCCCTCTTATAGCAGACCTTAACTTGTCATCGAGACTGGAAAGTTGTTTTTTCCCCGAGGAAGGGGAACAATGCAGCTCACGCACGAGTTGGCAGCTTGAGCTATCAAGAACAAATTTTCAGGGGACTTTCATCCGGCGCATCTTTCTTTCGCAATATGTTCACAAGGCTCCTGAGTCTTGAAGGAGATAAAAGGTAGACATCGGGATCGCCATTAAAGTACAAATTTCAAGTGCTATAGATAATGTAATAACTAAATGCCAAATTAAAATATATACTAGTAATACCTAGCTAGTACTTGAAATAAGGATTGAAATTGAAATTTTTTGTAATAATACCAAACATTCCAACAAAACATAACTATATTACTATCAAACAAAGAATGAATTACTTGTTACATACTTACATTTCCTTGAAATTATCTGAGCTAAGAAGAGAAAAACTTCTTTACGGAGAAACCCATAAACTTTGTTTACGGCGCTCAATCGCGCGCGTCCAAATTATTTTTTAAATCTTTAGTAAATCTTTTTACCAGTCTTGTGGGAAAAAAAATTTGTACTGTCACGATGCATGTACTGTTACGTTTGCATCGTTGAGATGGACCGAAAAAGTACTTTTTTACTAGTAGAATATAACAAAAGTTCAGCAAAGACAAAAAATTCAAAACTCGCTAATTGGGCAAACCAAAATGATAGGTGCACAACAATTCAAACACAATATCAACCACAATTCATCACATACATGTGGGGCCCACACACTAGTGCGTGTGGTCTGTGTGGACCCCAGTAGCGGAGCCACTCTAGCCACCGGGGGCATCTGCCCACACTGCACCCTTTGTTTTTTTTGAAATTAGTAGTTTGAGTTTAAAGCAAGGCACATTTTATTAGATTAAATACTTGTTAAAATACGAGTGACTTGTTTGAATTGTTACACAAATAAGTCCCACAAAATTAATGTCTACAATCATATCAAAGTAAAGATTCGGTGAATTTATTGAAGAGTGAGTCATTTTCAGTATGGACAGTGAGTAATACGCGCATATTCACCTAGTGTTTAGGTGTATGGGTGAACAAAATAGTACTCCAAAATTTCAAAACTCTCCTTTGTAACATGATGTAACAACCAACACGAAAATCACGCCACATCACACCAACCACCATCAAGTCAAGAGTCGGTGGGATGTCGTCGGGAGTTGGCTATCATTGGAGATTTTGTTTTTATAATGCCCCCAGTGATGTATATTCCTGGCTACGCCACTGATGGACCTCACAACCCATCACATACACGTGAGGCCAATACACTAGTGCATGTGGACTCCACATGTATGTGAAGAGTTGTTTTTGAATTGTTATGCATGTAGCATTATTGTTGAGCAAAATAACCCCTTAGTATGTATGACTTTCAATAAGTCTATGTACACAACATCCAACAACAACTCAATCACAATCCCCTCACATAAACGTGGGATTGTTTATGCATGGTTGTATAACTTTTGCTATCTTGCAATTCGGCCCAATGGTCTTGTAGCTACACTAAGGTGTGTGGTGTGTGGTGAGAGAGGTCTACGGTTGGATCGCTATGGACGAGATGTTACCCATGGTAGTAATCTACCACACTAACCACTAACGCCATCCATGTGTCATCAGGGAAAAAAAAAACGAAAATGAATTTTTTTTTTTGGGAAACATGTTAGAAATGCATTGATATAAGAGATTACAACTAACCATGTGCAATTGAAAAAGACATAATGCACATATAAAGACAAACAAACAACCAAATCAAATGAAGGATACATCTAGCGATAAATTGATTAGGTTGTTAAATGTCAGAGGATTGCATGCAGAATGCCGTTGAGTAACTGTAATGATAGTCCCACTATTGACAAAGTTTCCATATAGAACCGATCAATACAAACAAAGTGACTTTAGCACCCCAAGCGAGAGAACTACATGCATGGTTAGACATCATGCAGCTAGATGGCCAAGACCAGGATTCGGGAAGTACTAACATCATGCAGCTAGATGGCCAAGACCAGGATTCGGGAAGTACAGTGCTGCACGCATCCGGGCCGTCGGATCGTGCATCCAACGGCTCAAATCTCATCTCGGCAATGAACGGCTCCGAATCGTCCATTACCAAGATGAGATCTGAACCGTCAGATGCACGATCCGATGACTCCGAGCATGCGCAACACCATGCTGTGCACTTGGTGCACATTCCCCGGTCCCCAAGACCAACTACAGTGCACTAAAATCAGTAAAGGGAATGCAGGAAAGAAACGCAACCTCGGTTATTGAAATTGAAACTGCTAGGGGACGGTGTATCTTAAATGAAAGGGGCCGGTTTTTCCCGTAGCTTTTTCTACACACACAACCCAACTAAACCCTACTCCGCTAGAAATCTACCGGCCCACCCCTTCCCAAACCACCACCTCCAAAAGAAAAGGATTTGAATCCTATTAAATTACTGTAACTAATAAGTGACTGTTCAAAAACCTACTCAAGCCGAGCAAAGGTACACTTTTTTTTTTTTTTATAATCTTGAGCAAAGGTACACTTGACCTCGCGTTGATTACTAAACGAGCCAAACACAAATCGAGCTTAGACAAGCCCATAACAAGGTGAGATAGATCCTGCTCGCTAACAGCTCGGTGCAAATAGCAAAAACTCGATTTTATTTGCAGCCATAGTCGCAGAAGATTTCATCATTTCTCAACAAATACATACTCAGCAAGATCAATGGCCCGGACAAGAGCTTTAGCTTTTTCCTCGCACTCTCTCTGCTCATCACCAGGATCACTGTCAACCACGAATGAAGACTCTGCAAAGTCAATGGCCGGGGCAAGAGCTTTAGCCTTTTCCTCGCACTCTCTCTGCTCATCACCAGGATCACTGTCAGCATCGAATGAAGACTCTACAAGATCAATGGCCCGGGCAAAAGTTTTAGCTTTTTCCTCGCACTCTCTCTGCTCATCACCAGGATCACTGTCAGCCGCGAATGAGGACTCTGCAAGATCAATGGCCTGGGCAAGAGCTGCAGCTATGTCCTCGCACTCTCTCTGCTCATCACCAGGATTGTTGTCAGCCACAATAATGGCCCCAGCTTGAAGGTGTGCAACCCAATCACGCCGCTTGTTCGCATCCTTGTACGAGTATATTGTGCCGGGGCGTACTCCAGTTGGGAATACAATTGTCATCAATGCTAGGGCAATATCCATATCACCAGAGAAGGAAATGCTTCCGAATCCACCAATATATGGCCCCCGTCTCGTGACTTCTATCTCATCTATAAATTCCATGGCTTTCACCTGTATTGAAGAAGAACTCACAATAAGGAACACATTAAATGGACTCTCTTCGGCCATGGCTAAAATTTACGTATGTTGGCTTGTATGTTTAAGAATCACGTGAATGGCAAAATTAAGAATTCCTTCAAAAGGCGTCATCATTGGAAAAAAGGAGTTCATGTACTAGCATAGTGTTGAAGCAGGTTTTGGGAAATGTTGCCAAAAATCCAACCAATAATAGCCTCACATCCAACCTACCTGGGGATGCATAATGTAAATGAATCATTTTGACACTAGAACAAACAGTAAAATGAATTGCATAAAAGTGTCTTAACAGACTTGCCCACAAGGGCCACAACCCTGTTGAATGTGCTTTGTTCCACTTACCAAAAGACCAAGTCCTACCAGCTAAAAGCAAGTCCGCATGGGGAACTAGTTTTCTGTTTAAGAAGCAATAGTTCGGCCAAGCAGAGAAAAGGAATACAGTCCCGAAGCCCCTCAATCTCGTGATAGTAGAACACGGTCCAGAAACTTGCACAGTGGTTCTAAAATAAAATACTCCCTCCGTGCTAAAAATCGGTGTTCAGTGGTTCCAAAAATCGGCGCCTAGGCGATAGGCATGTCCTCCCTTTTTCATATTGAGGGGTTAGTCTGCCATCAATGGTAGCGGTGACGACTGGGCAATCAGGTATCCCGCCTTGGGGCTAAGGCGTTTGTCTATGCATCGGGCCGATTAATCCGCCTAGGCCGGATTAATTGGCTAGGCGTTTGTCTAGGCAGGCTATGCGATGTGAATTTAAGAAATCAAAAGCCCTAAATATCAAAACCCCAGTTGCCCTTATACAGATCGATCAACAATTTCTGGTCTACCCCTTTGGTTTGAACTTCGCATTATTACTTAGTTTCCATGTTATTTAATGTTTTGCTCAACTTATTTGACATATTTTCTTTCTTATTTTTGATATATTTTCTTTCAAAACATGGGGGGATATTTTAAAAATACTTGGAAAAAATTGGAAAATCCGCCTTATGTCCAGGCGCTGATTAATCGGCCTAGGCACTAGGCGGTGCCCGGCCGCCCAACTAGTGCCTAACGACTTTTAGAACCCCCCCTTTTTTTTAACAGCGATTTTTATTTATTTATTAATCTCTGAAATTGTTAAAAAGATTAAAGGGAACAAGGAAAACGGCATCATATCCCTAGCTAAGCTAAGGATATGATTTAGAACCTTGCTAAGGATTACTCACTGACCTCAAGGGTTGCAACTGCAAACCCCTAAATAAAATCACCTCGACCGAGTCAATGACTGAAATGACGCTTGAACACCCTCGGTCGAGGTGATATCACCATCCAAAAGAATATGGAGATCAGAAAAATAATTTGTTCTTTTAGCTAAGTTGTTGAGGATGGAACCCCGAAAACTGTGACATCACCATCCACGCATGTGTCCTGAAGTGCCAAACAATGCTGAAGAAGCCCTAAAACCATAAAAACTAGGGATTTTTGGCTTCAGCAATTTTCAGTTTCTATGGACTAGTTGAGAAATTTTCAACCAATTGGTGTAACTATCGGAATGACAACAGAGCAAGGTTCTAAAAGTCGATAGGCGCTAGTCGGGTGGCCGGGCATCGCCTAGCGCCTAGGCCAATTAATTAGTGCCTAGACATTAGGCGGATTTTCCCATTTTTAAATTTTCTTAAGATATTCCCCTACCCCCTCCCCAAGTTTTGAGAGAAAATATAACAAAATAAGTAAAACAAAACATTGATAAACTAGGGTAAATTTCAGTTAACCCCCTCTAACTATGAGTCGGAGACACTTTACCCCCTCTAACTATTATTTTTGGCACTTAACCTCCTCAAACTAGGGAAAATGCAAACCTAGCAGACTTCCGTTTGCATTCTGTTAGGTATTAGATGGAAAATGTCAATGCAAGTCTCATTTGAAAGATTAATACGTTATTGCCCTTCTCTCTTCGCTACATATATATACATAGGTATACATGTCATCAACTCCGGTACTCCCCTGAGTCGACCTGGAAAACCCAACATGCATGAAATTGCCCACGTACTTGCCGAGATTGAGAGCGAAAGACACGAGCGGGGTTTTGGGCTTGGAGTGGAGGGCTCTGAAGGCGAGGCCGCCACCGATGGAGGAGGGGTTGAGGTTGGAGATGGAGAAGGAGAAGAACATGGAGAAGTTGGCTGGCACGCGGGACCCAGATCTGCCTTTCTCCTTCACCTTGCCTATTTTATTTGGTATTATTTTCTTGTTATTTATTATTTTTTATGCTGCGCCTGGATTAAAACATTAGAAATTGAGGGATGGGATGGGTTTGGCAGTTTGGGCCTTGGATATATAGTAAGGAGAGAGAGAGACCTAATAAATTTGGCTAAAGAACCAAGTTCCTGGATGCTCATGATTCATGAACCAAGTTTTGATTTGGCTCAATGTTCATCTAGGCTAAAATTTTCCACTATTTTGAGACCTTAATTTTGATCCCGCAATTTACAAATAGCAAGAACAGAATCATTAATCAATGAGATCTATTTGATTAAGCTCTAAAAATGGGATCTGTTTGTATATTGCAAAAAGAAAGCTAAAGTAAGAAATGGAATTTCCTATGTTGCATTCTACTGAAATCGCATTAATGAAATCTTCCTTGACGGCGACTATGGCAACTGCATATATTGCGTGACCTGCGCTGGAAAACGATGGGCTTGGACTCTGCCGGCGCCGGAGTTGTGGACGGCAAGGTCGCAAGTGAGAGCTCCTGTTGTTCAGTTGGGTGTCGCTGATAAGCACCCGATAATGTAATGAAGGGTGCGCTAGTATCTAGTTTTAGTTTATTTTATCGTTTAATTAGTTTCTTTTAATTGTTTTTCCTCGTAAGGTATTCTAGTTTCGTTTTGTAGAAACTCGTTCAAGGCAGGAGTTTTTAAAGCCCAAGGCGTGCCAAAGCGTACCCAAGGCATGTCAAGAGACGAAGATGACCCGACGTCTAGCAAGGCAAGGCAAGGCCCGGTGGCCAAGGCAGTGATTAAGGGGCATCTGTCAGAGATAACTGCTCGGTATCGGTACCAAACGAAACCTTCCATCGGTACCGAGTAGCTTATGAAGACAGTCAAGCTAAGCTCGGTACCAATACCCATTTTCATCCTCCATCGGTACCGAACCCCCTATCTCAGCAGTGTAGGGCCTTCGCTATCGATACCGAGGTGCTTCGAAGGGTATTTTTGGATCTCTTGAGGAATATTCCGTGCGCGTACCATGGAGCCATAAATAGGAATGATGTCATTTTGTACAGACAATGAGACAATATCTAGTATTGCATTTTTTTAGATCTAGTTTAGATTTCAAATTTCTTTTGTTTGTTCTTGAGTGTTATTCATTTCCAGCCCTTTAATATTTTATTTTCTGCTTTAATTAGTTAGTTTTTGCTAATTTCTCCTTTATTAAAGTTGTAGACAATCTTCTGATCTATCGTTTAATATAGTTTTCTTCTAGTCTTGTTATTTCAAATTATGTTAGCTAGATTTTTGTTTGCTCTTATCTTCATAGATATGTGTGAGTAGTTTTCAAGGGTTAGGTCATGGGGTGATTAGCACCTCATGGCTTGA
>JAOTQK010000002.1:18442723-18453656 GCA_025642025.1 Rhododendron ferrugineum
ATAGGAAAATTATTTGCGTAAACACATGATTTTTGAGCTTGAAGTTGCCTTATACAAAAAAATAAGACTGTTGGTATAGTAATTGGCGCCGGCGGACGGAAATCGTACCGGCGGCCTCGCCGGGCCCTCTCCGGCCACCGGACGGCCGATCCGAGCCGTCCAAAAATTCTAAAAAAAAAAACTGAGGGGGCCTTCGGGGGAATCAACGGCATCCGAGGTGTGTAGATGTACACGGAAAAGGGGTGCTCTGATCAAGCACTCTACACACCTCGGATGCCGTTGATTCCCGCGGAGCCCCCTCGGTTTTTTTTTTTAGAATTTTTGGACGGCTCGGATCGGCCGTCCGGTGGCCGGAGAGGGCCCGGCGCGGCCGCCAGTACGATTTCCCTCCCCGGCGCCAATTGAAACCTATAAAATTCTGGACAAATAAGTGGGTTATTCTTATTTTTGTGGAATAGGGGTTCTTATTGGACAAAAAATAAAAACTTATTTAAGTTCTGGAACACAGCCGTAGACTCGTATGCTTGGAAAAAATATCATCGTTAGGCCTTGTTATGGGCTGGCTAGGGAAATTGATTGGTTATGCATTCATAATGAGACGGAAGGGTCGTTCGCCTAAATAAGCCAAGTGATTTATTTTTTATCTTTATTCAAAAAAAATTCGTATCACTTGGTTTTTTTTGGGGGATAATTATATCCTCATGATAAGAGGAATCTAAAAAGTAAAAAATTTTGATCGAAATCTAATTTTGATTTTTTGGCGGGAAAGCCAATAAGACAATTTTATTAGGCTCATTTTTTGCGAGAAAGTCAGTGGCTTATTTAGCCGAACGGGCCCAAACTCTTATACCAAAAGGACTTAGGTGCCGTTTCTAATGCATAATAAAAGAAATTTTAGGAAAAAGAATGTAATTTCAAACTCAAAAATCATGTATTTACGTAAATAATTTTCATATGAATATGAATCTTGTTTGATAGATCTCATTGAGATCTTTTAAACTATGAAAAAAAATGAAAATTTATTTTTTATTTTCATAATGTGTGAGTTCGAAATTATCTTTTTTTTTTTTAAATAAAAGTTTAAAAAGAAAGTGAAATGGGACCTTATAAACTTTCCTTAGCTGCATTCATTTATTGGATATGGAGGGAGGGAATGCTAGGGTGTCCCAAGGAATTAGCACTTCTGTTGAAAGTTTGTGATCCAAGATTGCATATGAAGTCAGAGCTTGTATGTGTTATTGGAGGAAGATAAAGTCCAACAATGAGAATAGGTTGATGGTCAGGAGCTGGAATGTGCATTTCTGTATTCTGGCTTCGAGTTAGTCTTGCCTAGAAGTTGAATATTGTTGTTTCTTGTAGCATTGATTGCTTTCTTACTTTGCTTTGTTTTGTTTTGGCCTGACTGCTCGTAAAGACTATGCCTTATGTTTGAGTTTGTTTGTGTACAATGAAATGGTTGAGTTACCAAAAAAAAACATAAGATAAGGCACGACACCGTTTAGTATTTTGTTTTCTTCTGTTTTCATCCGAGTGTTAATAGCGATTGCATCCAACGGTCAACATAAGACTAGGGCTCCCTTTTCTCATCGTCCAACGGCAGCCCGCGTATGGAATCTGAGGAGGCGTAATCTCTACACAGCGTTTGCAACAGCATATCATTTCACTAGCCAGTTAGTGGACCAAACGCCACTGTTTGATTAACACTCTTTTCATTTTTTGTTTTGTTTTTGGGGCAAGCTATTTGCAACCACAAATTTTATGAACGTAGCCTATTATCATATGCACATGAATTATTTACCATGGGTTAAACAGGCTACGTTCGAAAAATTTGTGATTGCAAATACCTCTCCCCTTGTTTTTATCAGCATACCACCTTTTCACTATTGAGGATTACTACACGTTTACATCTTTATTACTACTACATGAAATTGATTTTTACCACTCCATCTTTTGATGAATGTATAAATCCTTTTTTTTTTTAAATTTACTCTGTTTTGAGAATTGTGCACTATGTAAGGCCCCGTTCTAGAACACCTTCTTTTAAAATAAGTAATTATTTAACATTTTTAAACTCAAAAATAATGTAAATAAAAAATAAATTTTTAAATTTTTTGCACCGTATTAAAAATCTCAATGAGATCTATCAAACAAGATCTATATTGATAGAAAACTTATTTGCGTAAGCACATGATTTTTGAATTTGAAATTGCATTCTTAAAAAATAAGGACTTATTTTCCTTTCGGGAACGGTGCCTATTTAAATTGGGATGACACACACAAATTTAATCCATGCAATTAAAACGACATTATTCTCCTACGTGAATAATTCTACACATCATTCTTTTTTATTAGATGTAAAACAAAGTTGGCTTTGATTAAACTAGCTTAACTTAATGCGATGTACATAAAAGCGATTCTATGCTCAAATAACTTCATGGAAACAGAAAGAATGAATTCATTCCGCTTGAGAAATTGTTGTGGGAGGGACGGTAGAAAATAATCTGAGGTGCGCGTAAGTTGGTCCGAGACATGTACTCTGCATTAACCGAAGAGCATCGTGGGATTGAGTGTGCCGCTGATCCACTTCTTCATAGAGAAACTTGAGAAATTCTCTGTACGGAGAGCTATTCCTCCAGTGATCAATGATCTAACCATACTAACCACTAACGCCATCACCGTGTCGGGGAAAAAAAAAAAAAATGACCTAACAAGTGCTTCACACCCACGTATCGTGAAATGAAATCTCTATTCCCTCTACGAAAAGAAAAGGATTTGAATCTTATTAACTAAACTAGTAAGTGACTGTTCAGAAGTCTACTCGAGCCGAGCAAAGGTACACTTGACAGCCTAACTCAAATCGGGCTTAGACAAGCCCATAACGAGCCAGATAGATCCTGCTTGCTAACAGCTCGGTGCAAATAGCAAAAACTTGATTTTATTTGGAGCAACCGTCGTAGAAGATTTCATCATTTCTCAACAAATAAATACTCTGCAAGATCAATGGCCCGAACAAGAGCTTTAGCTTTTTCCTCGCACTCTCTCTGCTCATCGCCAGGATCACTGTCAGCCACGAATGAAGACTCTGCAAGATCAATGGCCCGGGCAAGAGTTTTAGCTTTTTCCCCGCACTCTCTCTGCTCATCACCGGGATCGCTGTCAGCCACAATACTGGCCTCAGCTTGAAGGTGTGCAACCCAATCACGCCGCTTGTTCGCATCCTTACACGAGTATATTGTGTCGGGGCGTATTCTAGTTGGGAATACAGTTGTCCTTAATGCTAGGGTGATATTCATATCACCTAAGAAGGAAATGCCTCCAAATCCACCACTATATGGCCCTCGTCTCGTGACTTCTAGCTCATCAATCAATGGCTTTCACCTGTATTGCAGCAGAACAAACAATAAGGAACACATTAAAAATCTTTTAGTTTGGTTATAAGGGGTAGATAAGTTTGGTTATAACATTGTGAGCATGTTTTTGAGCAAACATTGCTAACTTTAAAAATCTTTTAGTTTTGGTTATGCCATTGTGGATACTCTAATGTCTAGGCTAATCGGCCTAGGCCCTAGGTAGTGCCCGGCCGCCCAACTAGTGGCAGATTAATTGGCCCGGTGCCTAGACAAACGCTTAGGCCCCTAGGCGCAGCGGTAGGGTACCACCTAGTGCCGATTTTGAGAACACTGCAACAGAGTTCACCAATGATCCACACAGTAACATTATTAAACAAATGCATTATTATGAGCAAACGAGGGGAAGTGACATTTCAAACCTTTGGAACCCCACTAACTATTCCAACAGGCAGTGCAGCATGGAGAGCATCCCAGCTAGTTAAATGATCCAGCAACTCACCAGTGACCTGCAAAGTAAGGTATAGATTGTCACACAATGCATTCTATTCTGAACAGTACAAGAAGGCACAAGCTAATGCATTTCTCTTCAACATTTACTGTTTTGAAATAATTTATAACCTCTGGTAAATGATACGCATGTTTTGTACGGTTTCAGTTCCTTTAATTTCCATCCCTCTTAGAGAAAAAAATTTGTTTGGTGTCATTGATGAGGAGTTTTTGTGAAATGAGGAACATGATTAAGATTGACAGGAGTGACCCACTCTGTTAACACTTAACACATCATGAATCAGTTACCGTGGAACTGATGTGCATGACAGGGGAATAACGTTCAACATTCACAGAACCAGGTTTAAAGACCTACAGGTTATGGCATTTTACGCTAAGAATCATTTTAGCTGACCCCAATTGATTGGGACATAAGGCTCCATTTGGTTTGGTTTACACTAAAAATGCACGCAGAAATTAGAGAACTCTTATATACAACAAAAATTGGGTGATTAATGTTGCCTTGTTCGAGTAAATAAACTGATAAAAGAAAATTGATCACTCAACAATCCTTTGATTGTTCTACTTATTTACGTTCTTCACACGAGTAAGAATTTCTGGACTTGAAGCAACCAAAATACACCCTCTAGCCTGACTTATCAGAATTGTTAAAAGAATAGTCAGACTTGAACAGTGAAATAAACTTACCAAAGTTTAAGTGAAGAAGAGACAGACCTGCAAATAAGTCATATATGGACTTGGATTAACAATTATCAATGCCCTGTAGACCTCAAAAGGGTCTGCAAAAGTCCGCCGTTCAAATTGCTGACTTAATACAATCTGGAAAATATCACCAGCCAATATATGTTCTTTAGCTTGCAACACTGCCTCCTTGTATGCTTCACTCGTCATGGTTGATTTCTTCAAGGATGGGCCAAAACAGTTCGTACCTGATCTAATTGAACCCGCACCTAGCCTTGGGCTGCAAGTGACAATTCAATAAAATACTGGAGTAAATGACAAATCAACATAAAAATGTTTACTTAAGTACTAAATAACATATAGAATGGTATGACCATAAAGCATAAAAGTGCAATTACTCACGGAACCATATCATCATGCATTCTAGAGACTAACGAGTTCAACCGGTTCATCCCATCATTAAATGCCTCCTCAACAGAAGAAAATTGATCTAATTGCACCCAGTGTATGACGAATGCTTTCTGAGTTTAAACAAAAAGCAAGTAAACCGAAGTTCAATACTCTAAAGAGAAAAGCACCAAATTTGAAATTACATCAACATTTGAAGCTACAACTAGCCAATTTCACATTAAATCATATACATGGATAAGAAGGAAAAACCACGATTCAATTCATGACATGTGCTTTATGTTCCACATATTTAAAACAGTTAAAGCATAGAGCATTGCCAGCAGATTAGGCAAAACCCCATTTTTAGCTAGGCAAATGCACAACACCCTCCCCCCCCCAAACAGCCTAGCTAAAGGGCTAGTCATTTTGACATTGTGAAGTGGCTAGCCATGTTTTGCGAGCTTAATGTTTTTGTTGTACTCTCTCTCTCTCGTGTGGAAAGAAATTTAAAAAAAAGGATATAACCAAACCAGACCGAGCCTTATGTCCCAATCACTTGGGATCGGCTACATGAATCATTTTCCTCCATTGAGCTCTATCAAGGACCACTTGTTCACACAAACCCATTATACTCATATCTTTGCGCACTACAACATCTAATGTTAATTTAGGCCTACCTTTTAATGGAAATTAGCTAAAAAGGCTAGCATTGCTGGAGTGCTTGGCCACAAAATGACTAGCTAAAGTAGAAAATTTAGAATTTCACCTAGCTATTTTTGCTATTTGCTGTTGGAGTTGCTCTAAATTAAACATGTTTAGCAACAAAAGAATCCATTACGAACTGTATTTATCCAGTAAAATCACACATACATATAATAAACATACACAAATATACCCAAAACCAGGAAAAAATATTCACTTTTCTGATAAGTATCAGGGAATGTCGCTAATATCTGTAGAGGTAAGAGTTCGTATCATGAGCGAAGAGAGAATCCATTACAAACTGAATTTTAAACACCACCAGTAAAATCAAACATACATACAAACATACAGAGAAATTTACCCAGAACCAGGAAAAAAAAAACACTTTTCTGATAAGTATCAGGGAATATCGCTAAAATTTGGAGAGAGAAGAGTTTGTATCATGAGGGAAGAGAGAATCCATCACAAACTGTATTTTAAACAAATCCAGTAAAATCACACATACATATAAACATACACAGAAATGTAGCCAAAACCAGAAAAAAAATTCACTTTTCTGATAAGTATAACTGTATCAGGGAATATCGCTAAAATCTGGAGAGAGAAGAATCCGTATCATAAGCAAAGAGAGAACCTTTTCCACATGATCAAACACAATCACATCATCATAAAGGCCTAAATGAACATCGGGAAGGTTTCGGTCATCGTCAGGGGCAGCTAAGAATGGCAGCTTCTTCTTCTCTAAATAACACACTGTGTCATACGAAAAATAACCGACCCACCCACCTGATCAAGAAGGAAAAAGATTGCTGAATGAGTGCAGTAAGTATTCCATCTTGACAACAAAAATACGTATTCCATCTTGACAACAAAAATACCTACGAGGAACTACAAATCAAAGAAGACAAAACTATTTCTCTGAATAAAGAACATCACTTCGACATTCAAGTTGTTGGTCGAAAAAAGAATCAACGACGACTCCAAATGCCTTACCACAAAATGATTCAGGGAGCTCATCAAGACGCTGGGGCTTCCACTTTCCCATAATCAACCGAGGAACAACCATCGGATCCTCTACAAATTCCTCCGTACTACGCCCTTCCCTGTGGTCCATAATTGTCAGCATATTTTCTTTTGCCACAATTTCCATAGAAGGCTGAGCTCCAATCACACTATACCGGCCCTAAGATAATCAAACCAACAGTGCAAAATGCAGGTGTTCGGAAAAAAAAAGAAAAAGAAAAGAGACAACAACAAATTCCGTCACCAAGTAGCAATTCCATGAAGAAAAGAGTAGAAACAGAGACATAAAAGTTTTTTTCCAAATACTGAATTTTGCTCGAATTCTTGTGTGCTTCACATAAACAAGAAAAAGTGCTGCTTGAGTTTTGGGGAAAAGGTGGTACTCACGACGCTGGACGCCTGGTGCAATCCAGCAGGATCCACCGATTCGAACAAGAAGCTGGGGGCGTCCCTCTCATCCTCCTTAACCAGACACCGGTAGGCAAGCACCGGCGTCAGGTGATCGGATAAAATGCTCCGGTACAGCGGGATTAAATTCCCGTGCTCCGCGGCGTCCTTAAACTTGGCCGAGTGGTCGTCGTCAGCGCCGCCAGCTGCTCCTCCACACCACACCAAACCAATTGCACATAAAAGCAATCAATCAATTATAGAACAACCGGAAAAAAAAAGTCGATTAATGGAAATATATAGCTATAGATAGATAGATTCGGACGGACCTAGTGATCGAGATGATAGAGCCGAGCATCGGAGTGTGCGGAGACGGGAGAGGGTGAGAGAGGACGGGGAGTGGTGGCCGGAGAGGTGGGGGAAGGAGGCGGAGGGAATGATGGGGCGGACCTGAGAGAGGGCTAGGGTTTCCATTTTGTATGATCCGTAGCTCCAACAATATAGGTCTTGACTCTTGAGGGAAATGAAATACTCCGTAAATAATTAGAGTGAATATATATGCACACCATAACTTTTCTTTCTATCTTGTCCCATAAAAACCTCTCTTCTTTTTCTTTCTTTTTTTTCCAATTAAGTAAAATTACAATTAACAACGAAAACTACAAAGAAATCAAAATCCTCCACGCTCACCACCCTTCTCCTTCCCTGCCGGTAACAACTCTGTGAATCACACCAGACCCAATCTGTTTACGCCGCTCGCTGGCAGCCACAGCTCATTCATTTCCATTCCTTCACTCTGCAACCCTAGGCTTCGAAATCCTTCGCCACTTGGATCCCTCAAGTCATAAATTCGGAATCTTGGCAGCAAAATCCTAAATAATACATGTAAGAGAGAGAGAGAGAGAGAGCGCTCTAAGGTCGTGGATGTAGAACAGTAGAAGGGCGATGCAATTTATATGTCGTGAGGATGGTGTGTGGTGTGGTGTGGTGTGGTGTGATGAGTGAAGAGGGACTGTGGCTGAGGATGTGCCACTCGTGAGGGACGGAGCTAGAATTTTTGCGTACGGGAATATATACAATTAATTTTTTTTAATATTTTCTTTTCCAATGGAAAAGAATAATTTTTAAATTGTAGGGAGGCGACAGACTCTACTAACCCCCTCTGACTTCATTGACTTCTGGTAGCCTGTAAGCTGACCGCGAACCTTCTTGGTGTTAGGGTATGGTAGTGTCATAGAAAAAACAAAAATGCTAACGTGCACAACGTTCCGAAAACAATCACAACGTGCTGAAGAAACAACCTTAATCATAAAGGTGCAACGTTAATCGATTGAAAGAGCATATGATATGTTATTAAAAAAAAATAAAGTATCACATTGCCCACGACCACGACAAAAGGGATATGTTCCAAAAAAAATAAAAAGTATCCTCATGGAACAATATTATTCTTGAGCAAAGTTACAAGAATATTATCCTCATGGAACAATGTTTTCATTCCCACTACATAAAGTTTGAGTTAGACATCACAATGTCACCCAACTTGTTCTTATTGGAGGTAATCCATTTCATAGAAAGTGCAATACTCTATTGTACAAGGTGCAAACACTATTTGATAGGAGCAAACGATACTTCTTCAATCAAAATTAAAGTACCATTTGACCACACACTACCCACTTGTCTTGAGTTGGGTGCAATTTAGTTTCATTAGGAGTGCAATATTCTTGAGCAAAGGTGCAAAAATGTTAACCTCACGGAGCAATATTCTTTAGCACGTTATGAGTCTTATGACTCCTGTTATGTTTGGAATGTTGTGCATGTTGTTTAGGAAGGAAAAGTATGTAGGGTGTTCGATAACCCTAAGAAATGTGAGACTACTACCAATACTATATTCTAACAGTGCACGTAGCATTTTTGCAGAAAGAAATGCTAAGGCCAGTGTTGGTATATTTATGGTGTATGAAGAAATTATTTTATACTAATCTTTAAATTTTTCTTGATGGTTGAAAGAATATGGGGCCAGGGAGATTAAAGTAAACAGAACCACTCAATTAAGAAAGATAAAAATAATTACAACTATTTACCAGTTAGTTATTCGCCTGTTATATTTGTTGCTTCTTTTCAATAAACCTTAAGTATGAAATTTAAAAACAATTTTGTTTGTTTATTTCCTTATTAGCTGGAAAACAAGCCAAGAGGCTGTGTTTGGTTGGGAGTTTAGTTTAGTTTAGTTTTGGTAGTAGGTGGAGAGAGAAATAGAGTAATAATTGAAAATAGGGGAAATGATTGGAGAGAGATAGAGAGAGAAATGAAATTAATAATTAAAAATATAGGGTAATGATTGAAGAAAGATATAGGGTAATGATTGGAAACAAAACTAAAACTAAAACTAAACTAGGAACCGAACAAAGCTATTATAGTTTAGTTTTGTTCACCTAACACATTTTCCTTTCCTTCCATCACAATAATATCTTGTACCGGATATAACCACCTCACCTATGTTGTCAGTTATGCTGCAGGAGGTGATAACGTAGTATGAGATTCATGATTGCTTTTGCTATTAAATTTTCTCGCTTCTCTATCAGACTATCACTAAGCAATAATTCCTTAAACTCAAATTGCAATCAGCTACACGTGTGATTTTTTTCAAAGATAAATATAATTTTACCGTACATGCATGGAACGCGCCAGTTAAAAGTCTGAGCTAGAGGGGAAAGCCGCGAGGTTGGCTTTCTATGTATTTGGATAGATTATGAGCGGACTTTAATCAGCTAGTATTTACCATGTGGCAGAGCTAGAAACCCACATCCCAAAAGATTACAAAATGAGATCAGTTCGAACTCCTAATTGTGCAATTAGCACCCAACCAATTGACAATTGAAAAATCAAATGGCATATCTTGAAATATGGCAAGATTTCAGCCACATTTTACCTAAAAATTAGAAAATCTCCAATTAACTTGGTATGCTCTACCTCCTTCCACATCATTGTGTCTCTATATACATAAACTGAACGTAGATCCATATTTCATAAATTTTGAACAAATGAAAACTCTGTATGATCAATGGCACATTCAAGGGCCTTAACTTTGCTCCCACACTCTAATTGCTCATCATCAGGATCACTGTCAGCCACAATACCGGCCCCCGCTTGAAGGTGGGCAACCCATTCCCGCAGCTGTTTTTTGTCGTGACGTATTCTAGTTGGGAATACAATTGTTCTCAATGCTAGGGCAATATCCATATCTCCGGAGAAGGAAATGCCTCCAAATCCACCACTATATGGCCCCCGTCTTGTGACTTCTAGCTGATCAATCAACTCTAAGGCTTTGACCTGTATTGCAGCAGTACAACTATTCACCATATATGTACTTGCATGTTGTACGACCACATAAAGCTTACTTACAAAACTACGACTAATTAATTGGTCAATTAGTCTCTACTCTATGAAGGAGTAATATTCGGAAGCAATCTTGAGAAAGAATTCATCCAAATGGTGTGTTAGTTTTTATTTAAAAAGCACTTCATGTAGGATTGGGTATTCTATTGAAGAAGCAGGTTTCAGAAATGATGGCCTCACAAAATCCAATCAAAAGTAGCCCTGCATTCGACCTTCACTAGGTTCAGGACCATTCCAAAGCTAACCACACTCCAAATACATGGCTGAAAACCCCAACTAGAAGTGAACATAGAGTTCACCAATGATAGATACACAAAACCCTTACAACTTAAACCACGTGCATTATTATATGCAGAAGAGAGCAGATGATACAAAACCTTTGGTGCCCCACTGACAGTTCCAACAGGCAATGCAGCCCTCAGAGCATCCCAGCTAGTTAAATGATCAGGCAACTCTCCAGTAACCTGCAAAGGCAGGTATGAACTGTCACTAAATGC
>JAOTQK010000002.1:18471721-18490384 GCA_025642025.1 Rhododendron ferrugineum
CAAGCAGAGGAATATAGAACACTAGACCGCGCGAGACAAGCAGCTTTAGTTACATCTGACCTCATAATCTGCACTGCGTGAATATTTCATTTGCTCTAGGGAAAAAGGAGTCACACTCACAAGAATGTAGCTTTATAATCCTAGTAAGTTTTCAGGTCCAGTTGATCTGAAAGGAATCGAGCTTAGGAGCCTGATGTCCTAAACCAGTGTAAGCTTCGAGCAGATAATTGTTATTCAAGCCTTGCTTTGCAAATGTAAAATGTATGTTTTGAATGAGTTTTAAATGAGCCGAAGTGGAGTTGAGTCGAACTTGAATAAGTTGGTTCATTTACCGCACTCGTGTTTTCAGATCTTCCCAATCGCCCAAAGGCCCCGAGCAGATGATTGTTGTGTTCTGGACTATTGAATTATTTGACCTCGCGTCACAGCTTTCATCATTAAACTAAAAGCAAAGCATTAATTCATCATGCCTTTTTTTTTTGAATGGCTAAGAAAATTTATTAATCACAGTAAAATTATAAGAAGTAACGTTACAGAGATTAAAAGGATAGGAAGACTAGGCATCATAACAAACAAAACGCATCACAAATAATACTCAATCCGCTTGCTAATCCTATGCCGCTAACTACCCTAAGAGTCAGCTACAAAGCGATACAACCTGCATAAGTGACTGTAAAAGCCCGCCAAAAAACAGCCCCAATCACCACCCCACCCCACCCCGCCGTCCACCCACCATCGGCATACAACGTCGCCAGACGGAAACATCGCACCAACAACACCTGCAAGAGAACCCTCTATAAGGTTTAGGTTGAATCCCGGATCCAAACAACGGCAACAAAGAACCGACCAGGACGTCGAAAGGGAAAGACCCAGAGATCAGACACGCGACTCCACATTAGCCGTTAAGCGAAAGCCGGGTACCCCCAACAGTGTAAAACCAGCGGGAGCCACGCCTAAATCGTCATGTCTGACCTCATAATTAATCTGCACTGCAAACACATTTTATTTGCTGTTGGGGGGAAGAAAGAGTCACTAGAATCTTATTAACAATCCTGTTCAGGAGAAGATATTGACATTTGACCCACATTCTACTAACTCTCGTGAATTTTGAAAAGAAAACACAGATTGATTTTCCTTACTCCGAATTGCATATAAATAGGTTTGTCTTTTGACTGCCTTGGGTTAAAAACACTTCTGAGTCGTTCTGTTTTAAAACATTTTACCAAGATTGAAGTAACTCTTTAAAATCCCCACAAAAAAAATAAAATAAAATAGTAATCATGTTGATTTCCATGGAAGCTCTAGCAATGGTAGGTGTTGATTACCTTGATTGGGGCATGGACATGGAAGAATGGGAACGCGGGGATTCAGAGCTTCCTCCCCATCTATTAGCCGAAGAGGAGGAAGAAGAAGAAGATGAAAAGGACGAAGTCGGAGTCCAGCAGAAGAGGGAGACAATCTGTGGTTTTCCTGTCACTTGTCAAGTGAAGGGTTTCGAAAAGACGGTACCATCAAGTGGCAGAGGTGTATAGGGGGCTGGGGTCAGGCGACTCGGGCGTCCCACTTTTTTCTAAAATGGAAAAAAAATCACTTGGAGAGGAGTGTAAACTTTTTGCTTTAAGTTTTAGTAGAGTGTTATATAGTTTTTATTCAACTCCAAATATGATCAATCGTAGTAAACGAGTGCATGCTTTTTCAGTAAGGAATGTAAACATGCATATTGGCGATTGATTTTGTAGTGAACGAGTGCATGCTTTTTCTGTAAGAAATCGAACAAAATAGATTGTTGAAATGTTGCTCGTTTCAGCACCGGCCACCACCAAATCCTAAATCTAGCTCCCCGCAGCTTTCCATGAGAGGAAACTTGTCTTTTGAATGGTGATACTGCAATTCAGAAATGGGTTTGGGGAGAATCACTGAAAAAAAGATGGGAAGATTTTTTCTTCAGACGATAGGGCATTGGGGGTTTGTTGTCAGTGGCTAGTTTAATTAAGAGGGTCGAGCACCTCATCTATCAAGACTCGAACTCGGAATTTCCCCCCCTACAATGGAAAGTAATGAAGCAACCATGCTAGGTGTCGCCAATAGAATTAATTGGTAAACATAGGGGGCATTGATGTGCCTGAGTAAATTGAGAATGAATACATCTTGACAAATGATCTGTTTTGCGTTTCGAGAGTTTGAGACTAAAACTTAAATTAGTTTTGGTTGCTATCAAGTAGGGCGGCTGCAAATGAACCGAGCAGTTCGCTCGGCTCGTTTACTAAACGAGCCGAGTTCGAGCTCGAATTATCGGCTTGCTTTTAGTAAAAAAGTCGAGTGGAGGCTCGGCTCGTTTGATAAAAGATCGGCTCGTTAAGGGAGCTAGGTTCGTTTAGTAAATGATTAAGCTCACTAGTTAAGGCTCAAGCCAAGTTCAAATTTTTGGCCGGTCGTTAAGGCTCGAGCTCAAATTTTTGGTTGGTTTACTAAACGAGCCAAAGTTGAGCTCGACAAAGCTCGGCTCGGCTTGTTTACCAAGGCGTGCCTAAAATATTATGGAGTAGTAATAGAAAGAAATACTACTCCATTATACATGCAGAATTTCTACAACAGCCTCTTCAATCGACTGATGGCCATTGGCCACCCATAATCCATTCGTCAAATTTACAGTCAAATCTTTCACCAAATGGCATATGTCGATAACAAACAAACTCTTCAAGCCTTCCATGGAAGGCATTCATACCGAATGCATGGCATATGTCGAGTTTCAAACTTTTGAGCCACTAAAGTTTTATAATTGGCTCTTCCAATGATAAATTTTTGCCCCCAAAATTGAAAGGGGGTTATTTCTCATTCTATAATTTAGCCACAAAGAAATTTGGCTACAACAATAATTTATCCCTTTCAAAGAATGATCAGAAATGGCCACCACAAAACATTTTTTGGCCTTTGGTCATTCAAATGAGGGATAATTTTAACCAACACCGTCCTGGCCTTCCACTAAGAGTGGGAATGTTTTTATTCCACATTTGATTAAGGCAATAATTTGAAGGCCAGTGGAACGCAACCTCCAATAATGGAAGCATGGATATGTTCTCTGTCGAAGGCCTAACACATAAATTCATCCAATTTCCGAACAATCAAATGGCTTGTTTTGAACAAATAAATTGTTCAAGCCTTCCGTGTGTTGCCTTTAAGCTGGATAGCCTTTTCCATCTATTTGTGGCAACACACTTTCTGTCCGAAAAATTTCTACATCAAAGGCCAAACATTCACAGGCTGTTCCATTAATGGAATAATTTATAAGCACTTATTTTGAACAAAAGTGAATATTCAAGCCTCCATGTGCCATTGTATGGCTCTAATGCATGGCCACAGTATGGCTCAAATTCATGGCCATTTGGCTGAAATCTCTGTCGATTTCAAAGGCTTCTTATGCAAGGCTTTCGTTTTAACAAAGCCAAATGGCTGCTTTTGCATGAGTAAATTGTTGAAGCCTTGTGAGGCTTTCGTTTCACATTACACTTGCTTCTCAGTCTATCGATTTTTTTTTCTTTCTCCAGAATGATCCCAAAGTTGGCCAACAAATGGCTGTTATTCCATTTCCGCAAAATGTTCAAGCCTTACATGCAAGGCTTTCATTTTCACATTTAATCTTTGTCATTACTTCTGATTTAGTAATGTTTGCCCTCCTTCTAACGCCAAAAATTGTTTACCAACATTTTATTTCTTCGAGGCAACTTGGCAGAGAAAGGAAACAAAGGCAACAAGCCAACAACAAATTAAAGAAAAGGGCGATGCAGCTTGTCTCCAAAGGCGGACTCGTGGTTCCGTGCAGTATTTCACGACTTCACCAGAATAGAAATGACAGTTGAGTCAAATGTAAAATTGGTAGTAAGAGAGAAGCGTGTCAACGCGTAAAAAAAAAAAATCGTTGATGCTAGGCATGCCGCTCTTCAAGAACGAAATCGACACAAGAAGTGAGAGAGAATCTAGTTTACAAGTTGAAGAAGAATGAAAGAGAATCTTCCATCAATCTTCAACAATATCGATCTATCACTAGGAGCGATACATCGAAGATCCTAATTATAACCCAGAATTGGGTTAGTAAGACAAAATTTAAGAACAAATAAAGATAAAGACTTTGATTTGTTGGAGAGAGATTACAATGAGTCTAAAAAGACTATTTATAGAAAACAACAAATGTGTGGGAAATACTCCGTAACTTTCTAACTTCCAACTACTCTTCATTCTTCTAATTTGCTTTCAAGTGTCCAAATAACTTCTCTTCCCTTCAACTTCAAAGTGTGTAGGATAATGACAAGTGTCTTTTTAACTTCTAAATGTGTAGGAGCATACCAAGTGTCCTACACTTCATTAAAATACAAACAAATAAAAGAAATAAAAACTAGTTATATTATTACTACGAAATAATAAAATAGGAAGCATTCGCATAATTGCCACCTTTCGGTCAGGCTGGTGTAAACACCTGCACTGTGAAAAAACCTTGGAGCCACCTGACCGTATCGTATCGTGTCAAAAATATATTTATAAAACCTTGGAGTTAACTACTACTCCGTAGAACAGTGGTTAAGACCGAGTGTTGAATCCGCAGGGACAGTATGACTAAGTTACTATAATTTCAATTAACTTTTAGATTAATTCAGAAAAAAAAGATTGAATTGTTTGATTTGAGAAAACTAAATAGAGTAAGAGAACAACTAATTAATTGACTGAAAACTGGTGGAGGAAGGATCTAGGGTTTCAAATCCACCCCGACCGCGTAACAACGATATGCATAGGTTAGGTTTAACATTCGAATCATTAAAGACTATCGTTAGAGCTTGCAATCCGGCCCTTTCGATAATCGTCAAGAAAATAATTGGGTTGTTAAAAGGCATAGACTATCCCATAGCACGGACCGTCTCTCAGTAGCACGGTTTGGCCACCTAACGGCACGATCCGTCTTATGAGCATAATCTATCTTAGAACTCCAACCACAATCAGTGAAAACTATTTTTTAACTCCGTATTTGAAAACCGCAAATATAAATACGAAACAAATTTATAGAATTAAAACCGTTCCATAAAAATAAAACGAGTTCTAGTTAAACAATCGATCCGAATATTAAACTCTACACCTATACATATACAAAGTTACTTGGCACGGTTCTTCATCTTCTCCCTAGATGAGGGTTTAGCCGGCCATAGAAGCCGAAGTTCTTTGTTCGCAGCCCTGTTCCGTCCTCCGTTCTCTATTATGTGTCAAGCCCCTTTTCAAGCCAACCCTACAGCCCCTTATATATTGTAACATGTGCCGACATTACGGAAGGCTGGCCCAACTTTCCCCACAATTCACTTGTTAATCCTTTACCCTTTTTTTTCAATACCAGCCAAGACCAATGTCAATGGGCCCAATCCCCTCTCGGAAAATCATAAACCACGTGCCACCCATAGGCCCAGGAATAATTCTTGATTAACCCTTTTACAATACAATACTGCTCGGGCCCACCACATAAATTGTATTGTTTTTTTTTTTTTGATCAGCCATAAATTGTATTGTTTCATAGCATAACAATTCCACAAGACCTTTCAATTTGCACATTTTCGCATCCATTGGTCTCCAAGGTCTACGAACACCATAAAACGCTAGAATATATCAAGTAACAATGTAAACGGACCGACAAAGCGTAAATTATGTGGATTAAATTGGTATTTTTCAGCACCTATCACCACCCATGCGTAAAAACCCTTTAGGGTTAGTAAAAGTTGGTGGGGGCCATAGAGATTTAGTCCTGTGGTGCACGCAAGCTGGCCTATATAGGGATACTCTGCATTACCAAAAAACAATTCCATTTTCAGTTCTACCCCAAGCAGAGGATTATAGAACACTAGACAAGTGTAAGCTTAGAGCAGATAATTGTTATTCAAGCCTTGCAAATGTGAAATGTATGTATCGAATGAGCTTTAAATGAGCCGAAGGCCCGAAGTCGAGTTGAGTCGAACTCAAATAAGTTGGTTCATTTAATGCACTCATGTTTTCAGATCTTCCCAGCCGCCCGAAGGCCCCAAGCAGATGATTGTCGTGTTCTATTGAATTATTTCACCTCGCGTCACAGCTTTCATCATTAAATTAAAGGCGAAGCATTAATTCGTCATGTCTGACCTCATAATCTGCACTGCAAACACATTTTATTTGCTGTTGGGGGGGAAGAAAGAGTCACGAGAATCGCATTAACAATCCTGTTCATGAGAAGACATTTGACCCACCTTCTAAAACTCTCGTGAATTTTGAAAAGAAAAACAGATTGAGATTTTCCATACTCCGAATTGCGTATAAATAGGTTTGTCTTTTGACGGCCTTGGGTTATAAACACTTTCTGAGTTCTGTTTTGAAAATTTTTACCAAGATTGAAATAACTCATTAAAAAATAATGTCGATTTCCATGGAAGCTCTAGCAATGGTAGGTGCTGATTACCTTGATTGGGGCATGGACATGGAAGAATGGGAACACGGGGATTCAGAGCTTCCTCCCCATCTATTAGCCGAAGAGGAGGAAGAAGAAGAAAATGAAAAGGACGAAGTCGGAGTCCAGGAGCAGAAGAGGGAGACAATCTGTGGTTTTCCTGTCACTTGTCAAGTGAAGGGTTTCGAAAAGACGGTACCATCAAGTGGCAGAGGTGTATAGGGGGCCGGGGTCAGGCAACTTGGGCCTCCCACTCTTTTCTAAAATGGGAAAAAATCACTTGGAGAGGAGTGTAAACTTTTTGCTTAAAGTTTTAGTAGAGCGTTATATGGTTTTTATTCAACTGCAAATATGATCAATCTAATTAGTAAACGAGTGCATGTTTTTACAGTAAGGAATGTAAACATATTGGCGATTGATCATTTTGTAGCGAACGAGTTCATGCTTTTTAAGTAAGAAATCGAACAAAATAGATTGGTGAAATGTTGCTCGTTTCAGCACCGGTCACCGCGAAATCTTTAATCTAGCTCCCCGCAGCTTACCATGAGAGGAAACTTGTCTTTTGAATGGTGATATATACTGCAATTCGGAAATGGGTTTGGGGAGAATCACTGAAAAGATGGGAAGATTTTTTCTTCAGACGATAGGACGTTGGGGGTTGTTTGTCAGTGGTTAATTTAATTTAGGCATGTCAATGAGCCGGATTCGATCCGAATCCGACAAATCTGAATTCTATAGTGGTAAACTGAATCCTAAAAATCGGATCCGATCCGAAAATCAGAATCCAAATTGAAAACTTTTGTACGTCAAAAATTTTAGCAAAATTTTTTTTTTTTTCAAAAGAATACAATTTTATTTCAAAAATAAAATTTCCCAAAAAAAAAAAAAGTTTAAAATAAAAATACAACTTCTTAAACATTTTTTTTTCAAAATAAACAACTTTACAGTTTTTTTTTAAAAAAAAAAGTTCGGATCGAATTGATAACGGAACGGATTTAATCCGATCCGTATTTGGATTACCGGATTCGGATTATCAGTTCGACGTTATCAGATTCGGATCGAATTTTTCAGATCGGATTCGGATTGGATCCGGTCCATTGACAGGTCTAATTTAATTACAAGAGGATCGAGCACCTCATCTATGAAGACTCGAACTTGGAATTTTCCCCTTTACGATGGAGAGTAATGAAGCAACCATACTAGGTGTCGCCAATTGAATTAGTAAATGGTAACATAGGGGACATTGATGTGCCTTGAGTATTTATAGTGTATACATCTTGACAAATGATCTGTTTTGCGTTTTGAGAGTTTGAGACTAACTTAAATTAGTTTTGGTTTTTATCAAGTACGGCTGCAAATGAACCGAACAGCTCGCTTGGTTCGTTCAGTAAACGAGCCGAGTTCGAGCTTGAGTTATCGACTCGTTTTTAATAAATAAAAGGAAGACTTGTTTAGTAAATGACCGAGCTCAAATTTTTGACTTGGCGTTAAGGCTCGATCTCAAATTTTTGGTTCGTTTACTAAACGAGCTGAGCTTGAGCTCGACTTGTTTACAGCGCGTGCCTAAAATATTGTGGAGTAGTAACAGAAAGAAATACTCTCTTCATTGTATATATTTTCTGCAAGAAGGCACATATTGTGGAGTAGTAACAGAAAGAAATACTCTCTTCATTGTATATATTTTCTGCAAGAAGTGACGACAAAAACGTTAATATTCCGTTGCCGGGACTTGAACCCGGGTCTCTCGGGTGAGAGCCGAGTATCCTAACCAACTAGACTACAACGGAATTGTTGTACGCGATGTCAACTTTTAGATATAAAACTCTAAAATCTCGAAGAAACATTGGAGTTTTGGGTTCTGCCAACGTTGGGGATTCGAGGCAACGTCAATCAAATACTGGGTGTGGTGAACGTGGATTCGACAAGTAGGTCTTAGTGAGATTGTGAGGATTCAAATCGTAGGGTAAGACTGCTTGTAACTACACAATGTTATATAGTGTTTGATTCATTTCCGTGGTATTTACCCGTTTGGGATTTTTCACGTATATATGGTGTTCATCGTTTATTCTTCGTTCATATTATTGCTTGATTATTGGGTTGGTAGCAGAATAGGAATTTCACGCTTCCCTCTCAGTCCTCACCACCAAAACCCCCACCACCGCCACCATAACCGCTTCCTTTGCCGCCGACAGGGGCGGCGGCCCCTTACCCAAAGCCATCTTCAACGCTCTCCTCCACTACAGCTCAACCCCAAACTCCACAGCCACCACCGACCGCCTCTGTCGATCTCAAATCCATCACCGCCGTCCTCCCGGCACTGTCCCAAAATGCAACTTCCTCATCTTCGGCCTGACCCACGAAACCCTCGTCGGCACGTCCTCAAAAGCAACGGCCGCACTATCTTCGTCGACGAGAACGCCTACCTAGTCTCCAAGCTCGAACAAGCACACCCGGACATCGAGGCCTATGATTAATCCGCATCCGTGAGCCAAAAGAGGGATTCTGAAAGTGTCTTTCATACACATTCTATACTATTGAAATTCGTGACAGCAACGGTTGAGAACGTGAGCGTAAAATCTGTCTTGCTGGTAGAGAAAAATGAGACCTAGTTTTTATCTTCCCTTCTTTTTTCCTTTGAGTGTTCTGCTAAGTTATCGGTAGGGGGTTTGATAGGGTCCATAAACTCTATCCATATCATAAAAGTGTACATGAAAGGATCATGGACGGTCCAAATGTTTCATGGACATTTTCCTATCGGTAGACAATGTAGTTAGCCAAGTGATACAACGGTGCAGCCTTAGCAGGATCAAAGTAGTCGAGCTCTTCCACGGCTTTCTTCATCAGCTCAGTGGCAAACTCTCGAGACTCATCAAGACCCATCAGCTTCGGATACGTCGCCTTATCGCTGAGCAAGTCGCTCCCGGTCGTCTTCCCGTACCATTCCGGCGACTTGGTGACGTTGAAAACGTCGTCCATCACCTGATACACCAACCCAATGCACCTGCCGTACTTCCTCAGCCTCTCCACCTCCTCCGCATTCCCTCCTCCGATTATTGCACCGCACACAATCGAAGCCTCCAATAGCTTTCCTGTCTTGTTGATATGAACGTAATCCAAAACAGTTCTATCAACTGTCTCTCCCTCGCTGCAAAGGTCCACCACTTGCCCCCCCCACGAGCCCTTCCGAACCCGACGCCGAACTCAGTTCGGCGATGGCTCGGACAATGCGGTCCGGCGCCACACCGACGGTTTTAGCAGCCACGTCCTCGAAGGCGAGGGATAAGAGGGAGTTACCGGCTTAAACTGCCATCTGTTCACCATAAACCTGTTGGAAATCTTCGTTAGAAATTCTGTAAATTATAATAACTGGAGACAACGACACGAAAAATAAAATATTGCGATAACTATGTAAGCACAAAATTAGGAGTTTAAGAGAAAATTTATGTTGATAGAGTCACGCATAAAGCTCTCTCCTAAGAGAGGATACGTCTCTGCTTGCACCTAGTTTACCTTGTGGCTGCAAGGGATTCCCCTCCTGAGGTCGGCGTCGGCCATGCATGGGTCGTCGTGGATGACCGACATGGTGTTGAATAATGTTGATCATCTCGGCCGCGCAAGCCGTGGGCACTGCCATCGGCTCGCGGCCCCTGACCAGCTCGCACGAGGCGATGCAGATGATCAGGCGCACCCGTTTTCCGGGCAAGAGGAGGGAGTACCGCATCGCCTCGTAGAGCTTGATCGGCTCCTGTAACGGGACCGCCTGGTCGAGCGCTTCGTACACTTTCTTCAACATCTTTGCCATGTTCTCATCGAACCGGAAACTCGGAAGTTGGTGGCTCCCTTGTTTGGTTATGGGTTCTTGGAGCTTTAGTGGTTGTAGAGTTGATGTGTGGGAATCATGGACGGCTTGTATTCTCATGAGAACACTTTTAAGGTTGGTGTGTAGGGTTCTTGTTGGGGTTTTGACGCCATTGATGGTACTGTTCTTGAGAAGAAATGAGCTTTCATTACCAGAAATAGGAGATGGTAGTAAGGCCATTTGACAGGAATATTGCTTTTTTGCTACGTAATGGCAAAGAGGTAGATGGATCATGGATGTATATATGAGGACAATTCAGTCACCTTGACTTATGCTTTGGGTGTTGCAAGGATTTACTCCCTCCGTCCCGATTTGTTTGTTCACTTTTTGACTTTTAAGTGTCTCAAAATATTTGTCCAATATGAGTTTGACTTGTTAAAATTTCCTTAATGCCATTTCTCTTTCAAAAAATAATACATTGGAGAATGTACACACTCATTTAATGCCAGAAAATAGAGGGGCATTCTTGGAAAATTAAAACTTTTAAAGAGCAATCATTATGTCCCCTTAAAAAGTTGGAATTTCAAAAATGGACAAACAAATCGGGACGGAGGGAGTAAATACCAGCAGCTGAGCATCTTCAACTCTGGCTTTAAATTCGAGGATGTCAATTTTTTTTTTTTTTTAAGATTTACGTGGCAATTTGACATGTTAGAGTTTGATATCTTTAAGGTACCTACTCAAATCAACATGTCAAATTTATTATATAGGAAGTTTTAGAGTGAAATAAAGAAAGAAAATGTTTGACACAAGGGTGGACCCACCATAGGGCACGGGGGGTCACGTGCCCCCCACGCCTTTGAGAAAAAAAATTAAAAAAAAAAATTTCGGTTTTGTATATATATTATTTATGTTGAATGTATGTAAGAAGTTGTGTGTTGGTGCAGTGATAAATTGTTTCCTTCTAACCAAGAGGTGGAGGGTTCGAGACCACTCCGATCCCATGCTCACCTGAAGGGGTTTTTGGCCTTTCTCCTAAAAGGCTAGAAAAACGGTTCTAAATGTGTGGGTTTTTTTTTTCCCTTTTTCCAAAGGTGGGGCTCACACACACTGAATGTATAGTGTGTGCGGACTCTATTCTTGTTGTAAGTGTGAGTATGTGATTGTGTGTGTAAATAGGTGTGGTGGTAGAAGGATTGCTCCTAAAAAATACATAGGAAACCTTCTGGATAACACGAGCTTCTCATTCTTTCCATTCATAAGTTTTCTTCCGCTTTCTAAAATTTCCTTCTCTCTCTCTCTCCTTATACAAACTCATGGGACTCATCAGTAAGGTATGCCTACTGTTCCGACTAAGTTTCTGCAAGGCGATGGCCAAATCAGCGGGCGGAGATGCGTCGAGGTTACTTCCGGCTAAGTTTCTGGAGAAAACGTACCAGATCGTCAACGACCCCGCCAATAACGACATCATCTCGTGGACCGACGACGGGTCTACCTTCATTGTGTGGAATCCCACCGTGTTCGCCAGTGATTTACTCAAAAAGCATTTCAAGCACGACAATTTCTCTAGCATCCACCGTCAGTTGAACGATTACGTGAGTCTAATTTTCGATGATCTGTTCGAAATATGAATTAAATAATACATTTTTCTAGTCTTTTCCTATTTTTGCTCTGTTTTTCTGATTTTGTTATGATTTTTTTAGAGATTTCGTAAGGTCAACGCTGATCGATGGAAATTCTCTAATGAATTATTCCGGAGGGGTCAAACAAGGCTTCTATGTGATATCCGGCCTATCCCGTCAAAGAGAGCTAGCCTGCAGTGCCTGCGGCGACGGTGGCCGCCGCTCCACCGCTGCCGCAAGGGACGGGTTCTCCGTCGATTTCCGGCGATGAACAAGCAATTTCATTTTGTGGCCCGTTGCTATGTCTGTGTTTTGATAGCCCTAAAACCCCAAACAGGACTGGCCCAAGGCGTTTGGAGGTCCTAGACTTAATCATCAAGTGAGGCCTATTATTTTTTCCAATGAAACACTAATAACGAATGATTTGTATATATAATTGTTTTAGTCCACATTCAACAGACAATATGTGTTTGATTCCAGCAGCTTATGTGTTCAAACTTGCACGGGTTCGATTCCAATCGCTTACAAATTCCCTTAGTGGAATCTTTTTGGCAAGTAAACACTAAGAAAAAAAGGAAAAGGAACTCATCCACAGTGTGTGGACAAAGCAGTTCTAATTGCTGTTGGTTTGCAACAGCTTTGCATATGTTTTGAAGAACTACCCCTAATATTTATAACTATTCTGAACATAGGGGCCCTATTTTCAGCCAATTTGGCCTAGGCGACAGTCTCTTGGAACGGCCTTTATCCCAATCCTATTCTCCGTGGGACTCAAACCTTGGTGGAGAGGAAAACAAACCACCTATGCTAGCACTTAAATTATAACACTTAAATTATAAAGAAGGGTAACGAACACTGACATCTTATAATACAACATAGTAATATGAGAAACACTCCATAAACTCTAAAAAAAAAACTCCATAAACACTCCTAATCTCCATAAACACCATAAACACTCCATAAACTCTAGAAACACTCCAGAAACACTCTTAATCTCGATCCGCTACTGCCTCGTCGCCTTCCCTTGTCCGTTTTACACCAATCGCTCCGCCAAACAGCCTCTGACTCTTCTCCGTTTCCGACTTGCTGCCACTGCCGTGGACAAAGGTTTCTCCACCGTTGTACCTCTTCAATGACAAGAGATCAAGCAAATTCACGGCCTGCGAACCGGTCTCCGCCGGTTTGTTCGCGTAGTTCAATATCAAAGCTTAGATGTTGTTGCACAGATTTCTCATCTCACTCAACTCTCTGTTGAGTTGTGAATTTTCCTTCCTTAGTCTCTCGTTGTTCAAGCTTATCGACGAAAACGAGAGACTAAGGAAGGAAAATTCACAACTCAACAGAGAGTTGAGTGAGATGAGAAATCTGTGCAACAACATCTAAGCTTTGATATTGAACTACGCGAACAAACCGGCGGAGACCGGTTCGCAGGCCGTGAATTTGCTTGATCTCTTGTCATTGAAGAGGTACAACGGTGGAGAAACCTCTGTCCACGACAGTGGCAGCCAGTCAGAAACGGAGAAGAGTCAGAGGCTGTTTGGCGGAGCGATTGGTGTAAAACGGACGAGGGAAGGCGACGAGGCAGTAGCGGATCGAGATTAGGAGTGTTTCTAGAGTTTATGGAGTTTTTTTTTTAGAGTTTATGGAGTTTTCTAATATTACTATGTTGTATTATAAGATGTCAGTGTTCTTTACCCTTCTTTATAATTTATGTGCTAGCATAGGTGGTTTGTTTTCCTCCCTCCACCAAGGTTTGAGTCCCACGGAGAATAGAATTGGCATAAAGGCCGTTCCAAGAGACTGTCGCCTAGGCCAAATTGGTTGAAAATAGGGCCCCTATGTTCAGAATAGTTATAAATATCAGGGGTAGTTCTTCAAAACATATGCAAAGCTGCTGCAAACCAACAACAATTAGAACTGCTTTGTCCACACACTGTGGATGAGTTCCTTTACCTTTTTTTATTAGTGTTTACTTGCCAAAAAGATTCCACTAAGGGAATTTGTAAGCGATTGGAATCGTACCGTTCAAGTTAGAACACATGAGGAACACCTAAGCTGCTGGAATCAAACACATACTGTCTGTTGAATGTGGACTAAAACAATTATATATACAAATCATTCGTTATTATTGTTTCATTGGAAAAAATAATAGGCCCCACTTGATGATTAAGTCTAGGGCCTCCAAATGCCTTGGGTCAGCCCTGTTTGGGGTTTTAGGGCTATCAATACCCTCTAGCTCTCCGTTGACTAACTACTCCATAAAGGAAAGTTACAAACGTCCTACTTTCCATAAAAGCAAAAGTTACGAACGTCCATTTTGAGGGCAGATTGCACGGTGAGGGGCAGCGCCTCGCCCGAAAGATCACCTTCAACATTGTTCCTCAATGTCCTAGAAGCCATTTTATGAGCAACCGTATTAGCTCCGAAATGCCCAGCTTTTGAACATCTTCAACCAACGACGATCTCTTTTTTATCACGATATGAACTTTCTTATAAGCATGGGAAACTTGGCCAATGAATTTTCTTATAAGCACGCGCGGGAACTTGGCCGACCTTACCTTCTCGTTCTTATAAGCACGGCAACTTGGCGTGTGTGTGTGTGAGTCTGTGAGAGAGAGGGGGTATTGGGCTGAACTTGGGCTTGGGGACCTAGAGGCCCAAATGGACTGCACCAAATAAAAACGATATAATAATTGGTATTTGGAAGCATATTTTTTGGCTTTTCATTTTCAACTTTTTAGTTTTTTGGCTTTTTGGATTAATGGTCAGAATGTATTTTGAATTTGGTAGAGTGTTTGGATGATATGTGCAGAACGCATTTTGCAATAGGAGTAGTGTTTGGGAGATATGGATAAAAATGAATTATGGATTGATTTTTTACTATGTTGCCCCTAGTTATTAATAATGGAATGCTAACTAGACTTTGCAATATCTATTCTAATATATAAAGGGAGAACAATAGTTTGGTGTCTCCTATTTTGTGTCACAATTTTTCATCTTCCAAATTTATCCTTCTAGAATTTTTTTATTCACAAGTTAAACGTCATTCTTCTTCAATAACTGAAAGGACAAAGGCGTAAAAAGTCCACCCACAAACTGCTCCACTATGTAACTGCAAATAACTGCTGTACATGGTTATTGTTTCCTCTTCCCATCTCTAATATTGCCAGCACCCGAGGAAACCAAAAAAACAAAAAAAACCTACTGACTCTCATGGATTGTTGCAAGATATATAGGCTTGGACCAAAAATAGTTAGATTCTCTCTCTCTCTCTCTCTCTCAAAATTGGAATTGATTTTTTTCTCCTACTGTATGTTTGAATTATATTTTTCTGACAGGGTGTGAATTTGCATCTTTAACAATGTGATGGTTTTGTTGGGACAATCCTTTGGAACGGTGTGATGGTAAATTTGTACTTTCAATTAGGTATGTTTCTCTGAATTATTATATTTTGACAAAATATGCACAATATTTTCCCATTTATTATTTGTTTGATTGAATTTGAAAAAGATATGCAAAATCAAGACTTCTACACACATCGCATGTATCCCAACCTCTTTAACTGAAACCCAAATCCACTAACGTTACACAGATATGTATAAATTTCTGTATTAGTACATTGTAACAAAAGGGCTCATGTGCTTTTCGAATTCCCACGTCTAAAAGCAAAAATTAAAAATAAATAAAATTCTAAAACAACCTACTTGGTCAACAACACAGTTTTGTCCTAACATAAAAAAGGGTTCAATACATCTTTGAAAGAAACACTCTGCACTTTGGTATAGACAAAAAAGTGTCGTCGTGTCAAACGTTAATTTGCCCTAATTACCTACTCAAATTTCCCTTAATATTCTACTAGAGATCGGGGCACATGCATTGCGTGTGTAAGCCAGATTTTGACAAAATTTGAACAAATGCTTCTCACTTATTGTTTGAACGAATTTCGATAAATTTTGTCAATATCCGACTTGCACACGCATCGCGTGTGCCCCGATCTCTAGTCTTCTTTAAGTGTAACAAAACAAAACAGATTCACTGTTCTTTTTTTTCTTGTCACTGTTCTTCAACCTTTCTTCCTTCCACTGCACCACGTTCTCACGCGCAAACTTCAAACTGTGCGTGCGACTCCCTCCGCCAACAGAACATGATGGCGTTTGCACCACTGAGATCGTCTCCTCGATGCGCACAAAACCCAACGCTCAAAACTGATTTTTGAGCAGCTTCCTTATCGGCAGATTTGAACAAAACCAGCGCTTCAACGATCCTACGGAGTCTGCGGACCATTCCTTGGTCGGACGGCGACTGCGATTGCTGTTCAAAGATCGTCAACTATATACTTGAAAATATGGACAGGATGTTTTTCATTTTTTTCTTTAAAATACTAGTTTTAAATACCTGTTTTCAGTTGTAATACTAATTTTTGTGATCAGTTGGTAGAGTTTTTGTTTGAGGGATTTTCTTTGGGCGATTATTGGCAAGTAGGGACTGCAATGTTCTACTTTAGTTTTCTTTTTAATTGTAGTTAATTGAGCTTCATTAGTTGGGTTAGTTCTCTCTCTTTTCCATCCCTTTTAGAAAACACCCATTTGCCAAATCGTTATTGAGTGTTATTGAATCCAAACAATAAGGCATTGGGCAATTATGGGCAGTGACTTAACTTGAACCGGCACGGGCACACGACTTGACACTGATACTCCAACTCGCAGATTTGGCATGTTCACATGTTCAAAATTGTCGATTACAACTCGAGCTCCTACATCTCCTCTATCCACAACAACAACAACATAACTTTCCATACCATTTATAAGTCTTTAATGACTATACAATCCAAATTAGACCACATAGTAAAAATTCTAATTCAAAGCATTATATTGAGCAAGCGATTCGCGCAAAGCACGTCGCGTGACACTAGTATCATATACAGAAGAACAAATGTGGCATCGGCACTGTGGCATCACTTGAAGATAACAACTTTTGTCTCCTCTGTTCCCTAGTAAGAGTTCTGTTGTTGCATAATAGGATAGTGTCTATTATGTTGTGCTCTAAGCACAGTGCATTGTGATTTCAGCGAAATGTTGAGGTTTTTTTTTTATGAGTAGCAACGGTCGACGCATTGTGGCGTGTAACGTAAGTACTAGGGCCATAAAAGAGTACAATCTGTTATGCGATAGGCATGAATCAAAGTTCGCTGATCCAGTTTTTACACACTCAGAGAGCTTAATTTTAGTTAAGAGACCAGTTGATTAAGCTTAATTGAGATGGTACTGCATTTACACATTGCTAAACAAGAATGGGAACGTGATAACAGCTACCAATTAGCGTCCGTAGGTCTTCTTCATAGTCTTCAAAGAACTGTAGCTTCATTACGAAAGTTGATCCATGGCTTCAACTTCTGAGGAGAAGCAACAGGTTGAGCTCTAGACCATAGGATTTGCTATTTCGATTGTCATTATTTTGTTGAGTGCTGCACTATCAATCCTCTCATTATTACTTCTTTTCTTACAAGGAGGCATTAAACTAGACAGCAGGAAGGCCTGGTTCATTTGGAGGGAGCTGAACAATAGGTCCTTTCAGGGACTGGAGGACAGGGTCTATGTGATATAGGTTTCATTTTCTTCTCGTTGCACCTAGTTCGGATACAGGGATAGTTGCAACTTGCACCCAACTTAGATCATCTCCGCTGCGCATGGGTAAACGGTGACCATAAAGGTTCGCATCTTTTAGGGTAGCTTTTTCTCTCTAAAGTCGAATGTTTCTAAGAACACTGAATGGAGCATGTTAATCCGGACTAGTTGCGAGTGCTATGAACCCTACGACCGTATCACCTTTTAATTATTTGAAAAACCAAACAATTTCCTAGGTTTTAGTTAATCTCAGCATCAAACGATAAGGGGTAGCTACCTAAGAGCCATTCAAATTATAACAATCCGAGTATTTAGTCAGCACACATTAATGTCTTTGTGGATTTGACTCCAATCTTATCAGATATTGTGCTACGTCGGTCTCAGCCTTATGCTTGGGGCAACCCATTATTTTAGTACTAGGATTCCGTTAAGCATAAGATAATGACAAGTGTCTTTTTGACTTCTAAATGTGTAGGAGCATATCAAGTGTTATGTACTTCATTAAAATAAAAACAAATTAAAAAAATAAAAACTAGTCACCCGAAGGCCCCAAGCAGATGATTGTCGTGTTCCGGACTATTGAATTATTTCACCTCGCGTCACAGTTTTCATCATTAAAGTACTAAAGTCGAATCATTAATTCGTCATGTCTGACCTCATGATCTGCGCTGCAAACACATTTTATTTGCTGTTGGGGGGGGGGGGGGGGGGGGGGGGGGGGTGGTTGTGGGCGACGTGGAAGAAAGAATCACGAGAATCTTATTAACAATTAACAATCGTGTTCATGAGAAGCTATTGACATTTGACCCACCTTCTAAAACTCTCGTGAATTTTGAAAAGAAAAACAAATTGATTTTCCGTACTCCGAATTGCATATAAATAGGTTTTTCTTTTGACAGCCTTGGGTTATAAACACTTTCTGAGTTCTGTTTTGAAATTTTTTACCAAGATTAAAATAACTCTTTAAAAAATCATGTCGATTTCCATGGAAGCTCTAGCAATGGTAGGCGCTGATTACCTTGATTGGGGCATGGATATGGAAGAATGGGAACGCAGGGATTCAGAGCTTCCTCCCCATCTATTAGCCGAAGACGAGGAAGAAGAAGAAAATGAAAAGGACGAAGTCGGAGTCCAGGAGCAGAAGAGGGAGACAATCTGTGGTTTTCCTGT
>JAOTQK010000002.1:18527579-18543337 GCA_025642025.1 Rhododendron ferrugineum
TTTCTTTACTTTAATTTTATTTAATGAAAATAAGAAAGTACCCCCCATTTGGAAACAATGGCATTACCAAAATTTTAAGATTCCAATTAAATCAAAATGTCAACCCCTCACTTTTAGTGTAAAATGGAAAACTGCACGTTTTTCTCAAGACGAAATGGCTCAAAACATGACCTTGCTCTTCAAATAAAACTTTGCAACTTTGTAGTTACTCTTAGAAAAATTCAAGGATCAATTACCGCCATTTTTAATCTCGAAAATCAATACTTTTTCAGAAAGTCATTTTTCCATACTTAGACAGATTTTAAGGGGCCGACAGGGTCCTCGGGTACTTGGAAGCTCTTGGGTCATCCATGGCGTTGAAATGCGCCTTATTTGCACGTTTTACCTGAAACACACAAAAACTTACCTTACGTGCAATATCGAATAAAAGCTAGATAAATATTAGTAAAAGTAGCATAAGTTAGGACTAGTCGCACCAAATATCTACAATATTGGGTGCTCATCAATACCTTTATCTTTTGGTATCGATACCAGTTATCTACGGGGGAAGATTTGAAGGAGGGTATCGATACCATTGCCTTAGGTATCGATACTTGTTGCTCCCAGCAGATATTTTTGGTTGCTTTTCAGACTTTCCACTTATGGAAACTTTCTTTTAATGGTTGGTTTTTGGGATATTTTCAGACTTTTGAGGAGAGAGAAAAACCCTTTTGTATAAATAGGACTCCCTCTCTCTCTCTCTCTCTCTAGTATCTAGTTCATTACTTACCTTTAAGTCTTTTAATTGCTAGAGCTCCATTAATGGTCTTTTAAGCTTTCCTAGTCTTTTCTTCAAAGAACTCAAGTAAGTATTGATCATATTTCTTTTTCTTATTCATTAACGTTGTAGCTACAGTGTGGATCTTTATTAATCTCAAGTTTATTTTCCGTTTCATCGGTTAAAAGAAATGTCTCATTTCCATGCTTTCTTTTATGCTTTAAATATGGGTGAGTAGTCGATTAGGCTTGGCCGTGGGGCGATTATCGCCTCGTGACTTACGTTTATCTTGCCTTTCTCAACTCGTGGCTCGAAGTTTAGTATGAAAAATGTGTTAGTTCGCTTTTATGTAACAAAACTTTGTCAATGTTAACCTCCGGTGATCATATGCTCGCTCATATGGTTCCGTGAGCTATGTCTCGCCTTGTGTTTGCCAAAAGAACAAAAAGAGCTCACTCAATTTCCATACTACGTTTCTAGTTTTCAATGATTTCATAGCTAAATCCTCCGGTTGATAGCCTAAGCCGTGCGATTCAACCGAGTTTCGTTGAGAATAGCTCGATGGCCTAAGTTGCGGGCGTTGACAACCTCATTGCCTTGCCGCTTGTTCAATCTAGTTAAAACCGATTTTCTAGTCTTTTTCATAAGAGTCTTTATCGCTTTTCAAAACAACCAAAAGTTGGCCGTCTAAACGCCGGAAACACGTACATCTACAAATCCTAATTAGCTATTGAGATTCTCTCTGTGGGAACGATTCCGGACTTCTGGATATTATGCTGACAGCGATTTAGCCCTACGCTCGGGGTAATTCAACCTTTTTTGGAAGGCTAGGTTGAGGTGAAGCACACAAGAAGATTGGTGAATTATATCATGATCATCAAAAAACTTAGAAAGAGAATTATGAAAATATTCACCTGCATTGTCAGAATGAAATATATGAATGCAAGTATCAAAACTGAGTTTTGATCTCTGTATAAAATGACTTAAAAATAGAAGACAACTCTGACCTCTCTTTTCATGAGATAAAGATACATGACACGAGAGTAATCATCAACAAAGATAACATAATATTGGAAGCCAAAAACATTAGGAACACGCATTAGACCCCAAATATCAGAATGAACTAATTGAAAAGGACAAGACACATGACTCTCAACCCTAGGATAAAAAGACACTCGATGATGTTTACTAAACTCACAGACTTCACATGACAAAACATTAACACGGCTACATGAAGGTACCAGGCGTTTAAGGTTTTGAAGGGATGGATGACCAAGACGACAATGATGTTGATATGGTGACACCAAAGACTGAAGGGCAACAAAGTTAGGGTGAACATCGTCGGTAAAGTAATACATGCCACGACGTTCAGTACCACCACCAATTTTCCTCCCCCTTTTGAGATCCTGAAACACACAACCATCGGGGAAAAATTTGACAGAACAATTTAAAGATTTGGTAAGTTTACTAACAGACATAAGGTTTAATGGAAAACGAGGAACATGTAATACGGAATCTAAAGTCAAAGAAGAAATGACAGAAACCGAACCTAAACCGGTAATATCAGTGGTAGAGCCATCGGCTAAGGTAACACGAGATGGTTTATCAATAGACCGATAGCCAGAGAGAATAGTAGATGTACCAGTCATATGATCAGATGCACCAGAATCAATGACCCAAGGAATAGAAGAAAAAGAAGATGCAACATACGCAACGGAAGAACCTGTCTGAGTTAGTGTTGCAATGGAGGAACCTGTCTGCAGTGACACAAGGCGTTGGTACTCTTCTGCGGAAATAGTCACTGTGGCATTAGCAGAGTGAGTAACCGGTCGAGTAGAAGGCCAACCATGAAGATCCCAACAACACTCAACTGTATGATTGTTGCCATTGCAATAGGTACAATGTCGAGGAACACAACCACAACTACGATTGCTACTACCAGCTCGACCAAACTCATGGCTAACATAATGACTGCCAGAATTAGAGTAACGACCACCAAAAACCCTATCACCGAACCCATAATCTCGACCACGAAAACCAGAAGCAAACTCACCACTCTCCTCCATTGCACCGAATTAACAACCACCAATAAGAACCAACTAATAGAATCAATAACTACCAACAGATCACCAAACCAGACGATCACCCAACATATATGCGATCAACCAAACAACCGAAGATTAACTCTGTCTACCAACAAGTCTACCACCAGAAACAAATCATGGAGCAATACTTGCTAATAACAGTACTAAAATCAATAGACCTCAACAATCCAAACATTCATACTACCGACGGTAACCAATCGAGAACACCAACCAATAGGCAACATAGACATCAACAAATCGAGATTCAGATCGATACCTCATAAAACAACACGTAAATCAAGATGCATGTGACCGATCCCAACTGAACAAGGCGTAAAATACTGAACGAACAACAGGAGACAAATCTGGCTGCCAGCGAAAATCTTTCAGACTATTTCGAACATAAATCGTGGGATTCTGGGCTGTTTTGAACACGATTCAGGGGGTTTCAAACCATATTCAAGAGTTTTGAGAGTTGATCGTAGTGAATGAGGGTCGATTGGGGTGATAAAGGTTTATGAGGGTTGATTAGGGGTTGATTAAGGTTCAATTAGGGTTTTTCAGAAGTTCCAAAGGTTGTTTAGCAGTTTCGAATGGGTTTGGTGCATGGGGTTAGGGTATCGGAGGGATTTCAGGATTGTACAGTGTTAGCGATGAACAGTACTTGCGTGAACAGTACTCGCGTGAACAGTAATCGTATGTGCTGATGATGGGTGGTGGGACGTGGGTTACGATTATGATTAGGGTTAGGGTTGGATTAAGGGTGGCTCTGATACCATGTTGTTTGGGAGAATAAGAAAAGTGTATAGGGTGTTAATGAACCCTAACACAAATAACTATTATTTATATTAAGAGATAACTTGATACAAGACTTGTTTAACCAATGTGGGACAAGACTCATAACAACTACTTAAATATTCCAACAATTCTCATATGTGAAAATATCCCAATTTCTTGCTCCTACTGGGTTTCAATCCCGAGTCTCCTAGGTTTTGCACGCAAGCTTTAACCAATTACGCCATACATACTTTTCAACATATATTTGAAATATCTAATATATAACACATACATTTAACATTAAAATATATTTTGACCGTCATTTTGAACCATTAAATATTAAAATTAGCAATTTTGATAAACATGAAAGTTGTAGCTCTTTATGTTATTGTTCAAACCCAATTTAAATTATCTCAATCGGAGTTCTGAGCAAAGAGTTAAGTCCGAAATATATTTGGTGACAAAGTGTAATTCATAAATTTCGTCACTAAAGGTATCCATTTGGCGACGAAATAAAATTTTCATCACTGAAAACGTAAAAAAGAAGACGAAAAATATTTTTCGTCACCAAATTGGTCCATTTGGCGACGAAATATTTTAGTTATCTTTGGCGACAAAAAATAACTTCATCTCCTTTTTTACTCTTTTGGTGACGAAAATTTTATTTCGTTGCCAAATAGGTACCTTTGGTGACGAAAATATTTTCTTTGTCGCTAAATAGTTATAATTGGTGACGAAATAATTTCGTCGCGGAAGTTGTCAAAACAGTGATGAATTTATTTTTTCGTCGCCAAATATACTCATTTAGCGACGAAATTAAATTTTGTCGCTACTTTTTCGTCACTGAACATACTTTTTGTTGTAGTACCTCACTATCTCAATTTATTGCAACCTAATGAATAATTGATTATGCGTATTAATTGATAATAGTTTCTCTAATCAATATAAATTTTGTCAACAAATTTTTGGGAGCAGGGCCGGGCGGACACGAATGAGTTCTATTAACAAAATTTATATATATTTTTTGATCGGCAAAAATTATTTCAAGCATCACGACGATAAAAAATGAAATCAATAGAATACAATAGGAAAAGAAAACCATATATAGATAGAGCCTCAAAGAGTTTACAATACCCTCGTACTACTGTTCTCGCAAAAACTTAAACTACATCTTCGTCTCTCAAAGTTTTCTATCATTACAATAGAAAAAACAAGTGGAAAAGAAAAACAACAAGCAAAGAGCTAACTGCATGCAAACACCCCTCCAAATCCCTCACGCTGCTGCCATCACTGAGATCTCCTCACGCTCAAGGATGGAGCCAGGAGAGTTAGTCCCCCCTACAACTTTGAAAAATCCTACTTTTACGTTGAAAAAAAAAATTGTCGTCAAATAATTTTTTTGATTGTGTATAATCCCCCCCCAAAACCCTTTCCTTTTTTTTTTTCCCCCCCCCCCCCCCCCCCAAATTCTGGCTCCGTCTCTAGTACTCACGCTAACATTGCAAATAAATGCTTGAACCAAATAATTAAAGAAACTATTATCCCAAATGAGTTCTAATTCAATTTATCCAAATATTTTATTCGTCTCGACAAGAGAAATTGAACAAGTAAATTTTTTTTTTTACTTTTACCTAAAAAATCAATAGAGGAATCGGACAAGTAGATTCTTTTTTAACTTTTATTCATCTTGCCTTTTATTTTCATTCACAGTGGCAGTTAACTCTTTCCACTTGAAGAAACAGAGGACGGAATCAGTAGACTGTCAACTTGGTTGGGATGTTACTTTCGCTTTGTGATGCTTTTTCTCCACTCCTTTTAATCATCCTTGTATGTTCCAATATCGATTAATAAAATTTCTTTTTCCTGTTTGAAAAAGTAGAACAAGAAAAAGAATCAACCTGCATATCAAACGATATCTGATTAACACAATTTTTGTTAACACGAATAATGTCCTCATAGAATTTTAAAAATGAACGATTTCAACCATTGAACTCAAAAAGTTCCAAAAAAGAGGATTAACAGGAAGGTCCGGTCCAAAACCAATACTCTATTGTTCCATGTTCCAGAAGAAGTAAAATAGAAACCTCTCATCATTTACAAAAGCAACACATAGTACCAACCAAGTCAATTACAACTTGCACATAATCTCTACAATAATTACAATAATGCAAGCAAACAGAAATTCCAAAATCTATTTAATGTTTCTTGTCCCTACATCAAGTCTAGGGGTACCCTATTCCAAGATTAATCCAAATAAAAAAAAAGTATCAAAAAATCACACACACTATATATTACAAGGTTTTGCAAACTAAACACATATATAAAATTTGCCACCCCCTCCAGTTTTTTTTTTTTTTTTTGAGAGTTTCTTGGGTTTGCCTGATTTATTTATTTTGGCTTTTTTTATTTCTTTTCTGAGCTTTGTCAATTTTGCTTCAATTTGGTACATAATTTATTCGTCTCAACGAGAGAAACAAGAGAAGCTAAAATTTCTGGGTCAAACTTGAAAAAGGTTTAGAAAAGACAAAAATAATCTAAGAATCTGTCTGTTTTAGATTATTTTTGGCCTCAGTGATTTTCTTTACCTTTTTTCCATTCTTTTTTTTTTTTCTAAGTTCCTCTCACTAAGAGACATAATTAAACTAAATACATAAATTTGACGCAAAACTGAGAAGTTCAGAAAAAAAAAAGCCAAAATAAATAAATTACGCCAAACTTCTCCTTATAACTCCAGAAAATGTGAGAAGAATTTTGGAACCCAGAGCCTCTTTTCAAAAATTTGGACTGAATCCTCTAGTCAACTGGAGAGAGAGAACAGGCTTTTCACAATCAAGGGTTGAAGAAGTGGTCACCACAACTGCATTTCCAACCAAGAGGTTTGTAATTGGAGTACTTGTAACTGGCAGTAGCTAAAGGCAATGCCGATGAGTCGAAGTACTCGTTGTGGTTGACTCGGCTTCGACCTGGTTCCAGCTGGTTGTGACTCCGTAGGCTTGGTATTTGCACCGCCATGCAAGGGTGGCACTGGTTGCACTTGTTGTGACAACTCGGTGGTGTTGAACCCAGTCTCTTTTTCTCTTCAAATTGTGAACCCTGAACAAAAACACCCCATAATTACCTATGTACGTAGATGGAATTTAAGAAAATTTACAATACATGTACAGTGTGTAACCTAAAACCAATTGGTTATGGGTGGAATAGCCTCTAGATTTTATTAACCAAGCTTCAAGCTTGGGTGGCTTAGATGAGCGATGTGGGATAAAGTTTAACACCGCCTCTCACATGCAGCCCGGATGCACGTGGAGGCGACAAACTATGAGACCAGGAGCTAAATGATTGACTCGGACGACATAGATGACAGAGACTTTCCTACGAGAGGTGAGACCACCCATGACCTAGCTCTGGTACTATGTTAGATTTTTTGGAGGATTCTAAGCTATAACCAATTGGTTATAGGTGGAGTAGCCTCTAGATTTTATTAACCAAGTTTCAAGTTTGGGTGGCTTAGATGAACGATGTGGGATAAAATTTAACACCGCCTCTCACGTGCGGCCCGGATGCACGTGGAGGCGACAAACCATGAGACCAGGAGCTAAATGATTGACTCGGGCGACATGGATGACAGAGACTTTCCCACGAGAGGTGAGGTCACCCATGACCTAGCTCTAGTACCATGTTAGATTTCTTAGAGGGTTCTAAGCTATATCCAATTGGTTATAGGTGGAGTATCCTCTAGATTTTATTAACCAAGTTTCAAGCTTGGGTGGCTTAGATGAGCGATGTGGGATAAAGTCTAACACCGCCTCTCACGTGCAGCTCGGATGCACGTGGAGGCGACAAACCATGAGACCAGGAGCTAAATGATTGACTCGGGCGACATAGATGACAGAGACTTTCCCACGAGAGGTGAGGCCACCCATGACCTAGCTCTGGTACTATGTTAGATTTCTTGGTGGGTTCTAAGCTATTTCCAATTGGCTATAGGTGGAGTAGCCTCTATATTTTATTAATTAATTTTTGGTAATTTAGATGAGCGATGTGGGATAAAGTCTAACAATACTGGAATCATAACCTTTGAATTCGTAACGTATGTTATGAGTTTTGCGTTGATATACGACTTTAGTGAAATTTTTGGAACTTTTATACAACTGTTATGAATTGCAAATGCTACAAAGAGTGCATACCGTACACATACAAATAAATTTATGAGAATGTAAACACCTATATATCTTGAGAGAGAGAGAGAGTTGAAGTATTACCCGAGTTGTGTCTGAAAATGGTTTATGATTGAAGCAGACGACTGGAGAGAGAAGATGGAGAAGTGTAATAACTATGGTGATGGTATATAGTAGAAGGGAGAATCTAAGTGCCTTCATGGCTAATGATGAAGTTTTTTCATATACCTACTACCATGGACCAAAGAAGAAAACTGAAAAATAAACACAAGGTAGAATGAAGCTGGAGCTCCCCTCTCTATCCTAGAAGCAAAAACCAATTCCAGAGAGAGAGAGAGAGATTAATGATTGTTGTTTTCTGTGGGTTGCCTTGGTAAACTGGGGGGGTGAAGGGAAGAAGAGAGCTAGGGATGGGTGGGTAGGGGACCGCTATATTGAAAGAGGAGAGACCACTCAGTAATAGTACTCCTAACTTTTAAGAACAAAAAAAGTAAATTTTTAGAGTACTATGGGAGTAGTTGGGATATCATTCAATAAGGAGGACTCTCACACTTTCTTGTTTTAGGTTTCAGATCTGGGTCTGATTAATTGCAATTGATTAAATGAGTGGATTGCATGCTGTTTTCATGTGTTTCTCTGAATTTTGCCAAGGCAGAATGAATGCATTAAGTTTCTCATGATAGAAGACAAAGTGCGTACGTCCTTTCTCTCCTACTAGCTAGCTTGTCAGGATGTTGCAATATTAATTAGGGATTACTAACAATTTCTAATGATAAATTCCACACACCACATGCACCATGCAGCCTTCCAGTTTAGTCTATTTATTACACCAATTAGTAAAGATTTGGTCAGTCTCTTCACAGGCTTTATTAGCATTTCAAACCACAACCCGACCACAGGCACCCACAGGTGGGCACATCCGTGGGGCCCAATTTGAGACTTTTACACAGATACTCCGAGCCATTTAACAATTTTTCTGGTGGCCTTATAAAGAATTAGTTTAATACGATATGTATGAGTGCTTAATCCAATCGTCCTATTTTTCATTCAAAATACAGGTCGTGAGGTCCTGGAGGAGTGAAATTCAGTGAGGGGGTGAGTTGGATTCGGGGTTGGTTCTGTGCAGTACGGCTCGGATGCCGTCCGTTAGGCAATCCAACGGTTCAAATCTCATCTTGGCAATGAACGACAATATGAGTGGAGATGAAATTTAAACCGTTGAATTGATAAACGGACGGCATTCAAGCCGTGCAGCACGGTGCTGTGCTGCAGAAACCCCAATCCGGGTGAGCTAATGGACAATATTTGTGGTCCCTTTTGAGGAGGAGTACTTTTGTGCTATTGGGTAATAAATAAGGACATGTGGCTCAACCAAGAGCACCTTGTACGGATGCTACCAGTGCATATTAATTGCATGGTCCTTTTTTTTTTTTTTTTTTTGATCCGCAATTGCATGGTCCTATGAGGTGGTTTTGGCTTCAACACAAGCGGTAAATATGTATTTTTACAAAAAGAAAAAAAGAAATACATTTTGGTCCAAAGTCCTCTGAGCAAATGGTCCAAGGCTCCGTTCCAGAACACCTTCTTAAAAAATAAGTACTTATTTTACATTTTCAAACTCAAAAATAACGTAAATTAAAAATTATTTTTTTATTTTTTTTGCACCGTATAAAAGATCTCGTTAAGATCAATCAAACAAGATCCATAGTGCTAGGAAAATTATTTACGTAAACACACTATTTTTGAGCTTGAAATTGCCTTCTTAAAAAATAAGTACTTATTTTTAGTTCCGGAACGGAGCCCAAGGATAACAAGAGTTTGAATGCTATTTGAACACCTTATGAGAAAGAACACTGCTAGGGGCACATCACTTTAGATGCATATCAACCACACTCTCTCACATAAAGGTGGGGTCCGTTCCAGTGGGATCTACCTGTATGTAAGAGGGGTGTGGTTGATGTGCCTCTAGCATTTTGGTATGAGAAAAGACTCAAAACAGAACTCATCAAGATGCTAGCTATATCAGTGATATGAGCGGCCGTACTATGCAATAAAAAATTGAAACAGTTGACTAACAAGAAGCCAGAGTTGTTAGATATCTCTATATGCTTATGTTTATTGAGACCTGCTGGGATTTGAGTTAAAAGAAGAAACATCAAATGATCGATTGCATAGGCCAATAACTTCGTTGGTAACCCCAAGGAGTTAGGCCTGGAAGTTTAGGTCTATGACTCCGGAGCTTGTTTTCTCGTATCTTAAGGTCTCATGTTCGACTCTCATTAATTTTCTCATGAACTCTTGATACTATCTAACCCTATATTTTGTGTGAAATGGGTGTGATAGGAGTTGTATGATTAATCTGAGTTTCCCGCAAACTGATTCGGGAAACTTCGATTACCCAAAAAATATGAGTAATAAGCCAACTGCCATAAAAAATTTAGAGAGAGAGAGAGAGAGTGAGTGAGAGTGTATCATCAGTGGTTGCAATTGTGCAAGAAATAGACTATCAAATTTTTTTATTCGGCAACAAAATTTATTAAAACTCGTCAAAAAATATATAAATACATCGAGGGTAAGACCAAATACTAGCAACAAATATTGAAGCACGAGGCTGCGAGAGAAAAAAAGAGAAAAGGCATCCAAGGAACAATTAAACTGCGGATCAAAAAAAAAAAAAAGGAACAATTAAACTAGGAGTAGTTTCACGCGCGTCTCTCAACGTCGATCGATTACTCGGGTTCCGAATCGCTTTGGATCGAGCTTGAACCGGTTCCATACGCGCTCAAGACTTCCATTTAAACGCATGCATGCACATCCGTACCCACCAAAAGTGAACCGACATGTAAGTTATCAATGTGTGACAAAGACAAAAGATGAACTTTTGAGAATCCCTCCAATAAGGAGTGAGACCGACGGGCTCCCTACCGAAATCATACCGACTGCCCCCGTCGGGCCGTCTCCGGCCACCGGATGGCCGCTCCGAGTCGTTCAAAAATTTAAAAAAAAAAATCCGAGGGGGCCTAATTTGAGAATCAACGGCATCCGATGTGCGTAGGGTACTTGGATCAAGCACCCTACGCACATCGAATGCCGTTGATTCCCGCTTAGGCCCCCTCGGTTTTTTTTTTTTTGGATTTTTGAACGGCTCGGATTGGCCATCCGGTGGCCGGAGACGGCCCCGTTGGGCTGTCTGTACGATTTCGGTGGGGAGACCGTCGGTACAACTATCATTTTCAATAAGGAGTTGGCTTATCTGCCATTTGGCGTTTAACCGCAGCGGCGGCCGTTCACCCTTTTGCGCCGCGGTATTTGGATTGGGAGATGCTGCCAAGTGGGGCGGCTGTTCATTTTGGAAATTGACGGCTTGAATCTTGACTGAGCAATGGACGGTTCAGATCTGTATGCGCTCAGATTCAATCCGAGTCGTCAGTGCCGAGATGAACGACTGGATGCCGCTCGGCACTCGCTTGGCTGGAGATGCTGCCGGGTCCCCGATATTTATGGTTGTTAATTTCGTAGCTCGATTCGTTCATTTTTGGAACTCGTCAATATGCATAAATCTTCACCAGAAATTACATATCTAAACTTTGAGTTATTAGTATAGTTGAAAATTGAGTTTTGTTGGGTCATGGTACCCAATTTACATATCTAAACTTGTTCATATCGTGTACCTGTACATGTAAGATTATAGTAACTTTAAGATATGATGAGCATCTTGAGAAGATCTAACGGGATCCGATTCTAAAATTATAGTGACATCCTTAATATCGGGTCGGCCCGCAAAGGGATGCCTAGACGGGACAATTATTGATCTCGCTGTTGGCTCATATGCTATATATATCGATCCATACTTCCCTCTGTTCTGCCTTTTATTTTCTGATCCGTTACCCTGATGACAGGTCGCAATGAGTTAGATCCAGCAGCCAGCCAGTTATTGGCAATGGCTGCAGCAATCGTGTTTCTCTCTCAGATTAGAAGCTCAATTGTGACAGTCATTTTGTTTAATTACTGTGGGGGTTCGATTTATCAGGATCTTGACCATAGTTCGGATCAGGTTCCTTCCTTTACAGCTCCGTGCTCCTTCCGCCGGATCTGCAATAAGTCACTAGGGCTGTGATTGCCCAGTGACCCTCCGATGATCAAGTTAAATCTCAAGGAAAATGTATAGGTTTAGGGTTATGGTAGAATAGCATACCTCTCCAGGTGAGTATGCCTTTGTATTTATAGACCTATGTTTGCTTGGCCTTCAAGCTAGCGCGTGGAGAGTAAGCCCGGGTAACCGCCTTGGATGACGTCATATATGACGAAAGGGATAAAGCGATTACGGAGCACATGGTCAGACCTGATCCCAATGACTACGCCTGCTGCATGATCCTCATGGGACTCATCTGACATAACTGCTCCTCCCAAGTGGCTTCGGGAACACCGGAGTAGATACAAATGCTGTTGATAGCTTCGAAGCAACCAGAGGCTTGTTCTTGAACGCTCAATCGAACATAGTACCGAAGGCTGTTTGTACCAAGACACGGACTAAACCTTCTCAGACGTCGGTTCACATCTTATGATCAGGTTACCGAACCGGTAACCGAGACCACCACAATTACAGATCCAGAGATAGATAGATCATACATGCATATACGCTAGAGAGACCAGTAGCTAGCTAATGAGTGACATTGACGTAGCATCGTAGTTTAAGGCCTTTTGTACAATTATAGTACTATATGACATTGACAAAAGTAAAAGAGTTGATTCACGACAAGAGACAAAAGTTTAACTCGGGATTTTGTTTTTTGAGCAGCGCTACAGCCACCGCACCAAAAATGCGGTGGCCGGCCACCGCACACGTGTAGGGTTCACTTTGGACCACGTACAGATGATCCGACCTGTTCAATAATTTAAAAAAAAATTCATGTGGGCTACGTGGTATACCAACTCGATCCGATATGTGTAGGTATTCGGATCAAGCTTCTCATATTTGGAAAATTGGAATAATGGAAAGATTGGTTTTTTGGTGTACAGAAAGATAAGAAGCTTGATCCTAGCACCTACACGTATCGGATCGAGCTAATGTTCCGTGGTGCCCACTCGATTTTTATTTTAAAATTATCGAATGGCTCGAATCATCTGTGCGAGATCCGGAGTGGGCCCCACACGTCATGCGGTGGCTGTAGACTTTCTGTTGTTTTTTTCCCCAATCCTTCTTGAGATCTATAATTTTCATGTTTATCTTTTTTAAATATCGGCTATTACGTTGAGGTTTTTCTCCCTTCCCGTACTGTTACGCCGTGCGTGCTACCCGAAATTCACGCCCGTGCATATCGGCCGATACCCGTTACGTATTGCTTTGGAATCGATTTTTCTCCTCCTTCACGGCGGCGACCGCCGCTTCAGAGGTGCTGAAGCACCAAAAATTGTTTTAAATAAATCACAATCGGTACACCTGATTTTCCGATACGTGTCATTCGATAATCCATCTACCGCTACGCAGCCCGCTTATCACTACTTAAATCTTGGATGGGAAGGGTGCTATATCGTTGACCAAGTGGATGAATATTACTCCCTTCGTCTATTTTTAAGAGTCCTGCTTCGTAATTTCAATTTATTAAAAAGACATCATCATTACATATTTCACTTTAACTTTTACCTCCACTTTTTTTCCATACCCTCTATGAAAACATCATCATTACATTTTTGCTCACTAACTTTTCAAAATGGAATCTACTTTTAGGAGCAAAAAATGGAAAATTCACTAACTTTTACCCACTAACTTTATAAAATGGACATTTATTAAGGGACAGCCCAAAATAAAATATTGGACTCTAAAAAAGGGACGGAGAGAGTATTCACTTATTTGAAGCTTGCGCTACTTTGATGATTGAATCCTCTCATTTGTAAGAGCATCCACAGTGGTATAATCAAAACTAAAATATTGCTAAGATTATCAACATTTGCTCAAAAAAGAGCTCACAGTGGAATAATCAGAATTAGCAACCTCTTAGCAACTCATCAAATTTTGGCCATTGAATAATCAAAATTAGCAACTTTTTGCCAATAATCAAATTTAGTTGTCCCCATATTTTCTCAATCAAATACACTGTCATTACACACAAACATTTTCTCTCTTCCACTTTCAACATATTTCTAAGAAAAATAATTTTAAAAAAAGTTTTTATTTTTTTTGCAAAAACTGTTTTTTTTTTTCAAAACTATTTTTTTCTGCGAAAACTATTTTTTTATTTTTTATTTTTGCAAAAACTGTTTTTTCAAAAACTGTTCTTTTTATAAAAAAAAATTTCAAAAACTATTTTTTTTAACTTTTTCCCGAAAACTGTTTTTTATTTTTAAATCAAAGTGTTCAGAAAACTATTTTCTCTTTTTCTAATAACCTGTTTTTATTAGTTTGAAACCTATTTTTAAAAAATTGTTTTCTATGTTCACAATTTTTAGATTTTTATAAATTGAAAATGTGATGTAGCAAGTTTTGGATATTCAAATTTGATTATACCATTGTAGACATCTACATTGCTAACCTTAGCAACCTCTTAAATATATAACCAAAAGATGATGTGGTAGCTTTTGATTATTGACTTTTGGTTATTCCACTGTGGATGCTCTAAGGCTTTTTTTTTTTCTTATTATTTTTCTGAAAGATTGATCAATTCAATCTTATATCGAAAAGTATGTGGTTCAAGAATTTAAATCTTGGTCTAAAATTTGACTCATACTTTGAAATGAAATAAGTTTTATTTAATTAAATCTTTACTGATCTCGGTTAAAAAACAATCCGAAAGAGTCTGCCCTCTCTCTAGAAGTTGCCCTCCCCCTTCTTTTCTTCCCTTCCCCGGCGAGAATGATTTTGTTCACCATTCCTAAAAGATGGTGAAGATTACTCTCTCTTATTGGTTAGAATGATGTAGGGACCACAGAATCATTACACTTTCTAGTGCAAGGACAATAGAATCTTTGTAGTTCCTATACCAAATTCTATGGTCACTACACCAGTTCGACTAATAAAAGAGAGGGTAATGACAGAATCATTCTCTTCCCCGGCAGTCTTCTCGTCAACCCCTTTTCTATTCGTCCTCTTCTTCGGCTCTTCCTCCTCCATTGTTGTGTGGTGGTCGAGACTCTCGTCCTCAGGAGAGAAATTCTCTCACTCACCCCATCATTTTTGGATGGTGGCTACCCAAATTTGGGTTATTTGGCCCTTGGATCCAAGCAACCTTGGCGAATGGGTTCTCCAACAGCATGGTGACACCTAATAGCAATGACTGCAATAAGACAAAGGGTGTGGTTGGCTTCAAGCGGCTGATGTGATTTCTCCTACTTTCTTCAACCACATCCACAAAGGGATCGGCGTTGCGGCTTCTAGTTTTGGTGGACTTTTTTTTTTTGTTTTGTTGTTTTTGTTGTTCCTGTTTGATTTTCTTGTTGTTCGGACCTTTTGGGTCATTTTTTTTTATGTGGTTAGGAATATATGTTTCCATTTCCTAAAAAAAAGTCGTGTTAAAGTTGTCAAGAATTGATTTTTTATTATGGGAGTGTTTGGTTCCCTCATTTTTACATTTTCATTTTTGCATTATCCCATTATGGTTGTTTGGTTCATTCCTTCTAAAATCCATTGTCAGAATGAGTTCACCGTTTTTTGCTTTAGAGGGCAGAAGCTAAGGGGTGTTTGGCAACCCCATTTTCCCATTTTTGCATTCTCATTTTCCCATTTTGGGTGTTTGGCACCCCATGATGAGAACTCATTCTGGGAGAATAGATTCATGGATTTTCGATTTAGAGAGCAAAAGGCAAAAAGAGCTCCGGAGGAGCTTTTTCCATTCCCATTTTTCCATTTTCTGGCACAGCCACGTGAAAAGACATCTCTACCCTCAATATTTTAGGATAATTCCACAAAACCCTAATCAGTCTTGAACGTTATCCTCTTCTCCATTACTCACATCATCTTCCACCACGCTA
>JAOTQK010000002.1:18544995-18565806 GCA_025642025.1 Rhododendron ferrugineum
AAGTCGCACGCACGGTTTGAAGTTTGCGCGTGAGAACATGGTGCAGCGGAAAGAAGAAAGGTTGAAGAAGAACAGTGGAAAAAAAAAAAACAGTGAATCTGTTTTGTTTCTTTACACTTAACTAGGGGCAACATAATAAAAAATCAACCCATAATTCATTTTCATCCATATCTCCAAAACACTACTCCTATTGCAAAATACATTCTGTATATATCATCCAAACACTCAATCAGATTCAAAATACATTCTGACCATTAATCCAAAAAGCTAAAAAGTTAAAAATGAAAAACCAAAAAATAGGCTCCCAAACACCCCAAAAAGAGCCCAGGAGGTCTTTTTCACATTTTGGGCTTTTCACATTCTGTCTTCAATTACCAAAATACCCTCACTCAAATCTGGTAATTGCCACTTCTATCCTCACATATACTGTCATTTCTTACACCTTCAAAAGCAAAATTTAGTTCAGATGTGTTGGCATAACTCAACGCTCAAGTAAGTCCCGACTTTCAAAAAATTATTTCATAATAAAATTTTTTATATAAATGAGTAAAACATTATTACATTCTTTTAATACAATACAATTAAAAACCAAGGGCAGCATGGTAAAATATCAACTCATAATTCATTTTTATCATTCATCTACCAAACACTACTCTTGTTTCAAAATGTATTCTGCACATACCTCCCAAACACTTTACCGAATTCAAAATACATTTTGACCATAATCTAAAAAGCCAAAAAGTTAAAAATGAAAAGTAAAAAAGTAAGCTCCCAAACACTTCTACTACCTTTGTGAACAAGCAAAGGGGAAAAGTCATACATAAAACATCACTTATCCTTTGTTCGAAGTTCGAACGTTACTGATTGTTTTTTTATCATCTCCCATGCTCCTAACTGTGCATATAAACCTTGCTTAAACTTCCAGACAACAAAGGTGAGCATTTCAACATCAAATACCACTGCCTTAATATGCTGCCACAAAAGTTGTGCCTCTCAACTTTTGTGTTAGGGACTTGGGGACTCCACTCTTCTTTCTGTTATTGACCGGTCTGGTACGGGGGTGGGATTGGTGAAACAGGAGATGATGCACGTGAAGAAGAGAAAATGGCAACGGCGATGCAAAAGACAATAAACCAAAGCTAAAGGCTCTAGTTATGCAAAGAAGTGAACTGTCAAAACAAGTCTAAACTTGACGCAATAAAGAAGAGACATTTTCCTAGAAACATCTCATGAAACCTTGTAGATAGCAAACACATCATGAAAACAACAGTAGATAATGCAAAGTTCCAATAATCGGCAATCGATAAATCCCCTTTATTCTATGAAGAGAAGATACTTAGTTGAAGTTTCTGAAGGTACTGCATCCATGAGACATTTAGGGCAGTCATCTTTGAAGTACCATTCTTTCAGTAATAGGGCATGTACCGCATTGGCCTTCTGAACCTGGGGACCTTCCTACAATATGTGAAAATAAGAGAAGATGATAAATTGATGAGAAAACAGGAACACAACACTCTTACCACACAGAGTAAATAACAGTCTGAAGTACACGTAAATGCAAAAGATAATAACATAGGAACTATGAAGCATAGATACGGATAAGGGATGCGGATACGACACGGATATGGTGATATGGCAGAACTTAAAAAAAGTACGACACGGATACATCGGGGATACGTCTGTATCTATGTTACCTGGAACGAGATCGTTCCGGTACGAGGAACGAGAACGCCCCATGCTTAAATTGTGGTAAGCTAAGGGTAGGCTTCTATAGATAACAAAAACTAGAACTTACTCATCCAAGAGTGAAACTAATATTGTTTGTCAAATTATTCATACAAAACACATTTCTAGGAGCAAACTGGACTTGTTACAATTTCTCCCACCGAAATTTCATTTTATCTCTATTTTGAGTCTTTGACCATAATAAGTTGACATTTTGGGGAAAACTAAAGGGATCACTTTCGATCGCTAAATTTACCGTTTTGGAACAGTAGTGTACCATGTTTTGGAACGTTCATACCAAAACGTAATTCGCTAGGGTAGTAGGTTCCCTAGTAACATAGGTCTGTATAAATTATACATTTTTATAATTATTAGTTTTCTAGTAGTCAAAATTATTATACTAAGAAAGACAATAACAACTGTGTATATAATCTGTATGTGTATATTGTAACCTATAATTATGAAAAGAGAGAATAGTATGTCTAATATATTATATATGAGGTATGTATACACTATGTATACATCAGTTTTACATATACTAAGTTTTGATATGAAAATATACTAAAAAAAGAGTTAAAGGCGCAGTGTTATGTTCTGTTCTATATATACCATAGTAACCATACTGTAAATATACAATGTAAAAACATACTATAGTCTATAGATATGCATATATACCAATGTACAATATAACAGCACTATATAAAAAATTATAGTACAAAAGTATATACTACACAAATATATCGTGGGAGTGTGATTGTTGAGAGAGAGAGAGAGAAATATATACCAATGTACAATATAACAGCACTATATAAAAAATTAGAGTACAAAAGTATATACTACACAAATATACAAATATATCGTGGGAGAGAGAGAGAGAAAGAGAAAGAGAGAGAAATGAATATGTGAATGTCGATCTCAACAATCTGGGAATGTGTTGATCAATTCTCTCAAATCTCAATATGTATCCAATTTTCTACCATCTTCTTTAAAAAAATTACATTTGATAACCCATGTATTCCCCACCGTATCCTGCTGTATCCCTTACGTATTCAACACATATCGGAAATGTATCCAAAATTAAAAACGTGTTTTTTAAAAACAGGATACTTATTGCCGTATCTGATACGAATTGGGGCGCTGTTACATATACGATACCCATACTCGTCTAGTTTCGGAGTATCCGTGCTTCCTAGCATAGGAAGGACAGGAAGAAAAGATCAATACCACGTGGGAAAAGATAAGACAGAAAATACTCACCCATATCCATATGGGGTATAGAAATAAGGAGTTACATAAGGCCTCCTGAATCTGTACCCCATGTAAGGGTTGAAACGCCTGCCACGGAACTGCTTCATCCCAGGAACGTTAGTCCTTTTAGCCATAACCTGCAAATAAAGATAATCATAGACGAAAGTGAACTAAAGGAAAAGCAACCATAATAAAATCATGATGACCAATCTCTCTATACTTTCTGTTTCGTTCAGGTTTTGTTTTTCTTATTTGAGAGAATATATTACCTTCAACTGACGGCCATGCAGTTCAGATTCATTCAGGAGGAGGGCCTCTTGGACAGCTTCTACTTCTACGAATTCCACATAAGCAAAACCCTTTGGCTGACCAAACTTATCTGTCAAAATCGTCACTCTGTTTACAGTGCCACATGATTGGAAATGCTGCTGAACTTCTTCAGGGGTGCATGCATAATCAACCTGGGATAATAGAAGAATAGAGAAAATGACGACCAAGAAGTTTCCCCTTGAAATTTACCACTTCGGCATGATTCATAATGGACTAGCCAGGTACCAGTTATTGGACGAAGCAAAATACTCATGACAAGCATGAGGCATGACCTTAGCATTGAAAAGAAAGAGAAATTCAAAAAAGACTAAAAGAGCTACATGGGGGGAGTAGCTTTCACATATGACCCCGTAAACTTTGTTTGGAAAGGACATTATCAACATAATCCTGATGAAGCACACCAGCATATTTCTTATTAGCATTGCTAATAGATTACAAAACAAAGCAATACACAACAGAGCAGTAAGAATCCCAAATTTAGTATGTCATATCTAGGTTTGACACAAAACCCAAACTCGACGATGCACTTTTTTTTTGCTAATGGTCACCTCACCATACTGAATCCAAGAGCAGACCTTATTAAAGAAGAAACAATCTCTTGTTGCTAAGATACTGTCAACAGACAAGCTTTATAAATCAACTATGGAAAAGTCAAACACTTCCTCAGGACCCTTACTATTATAATTTATAAATCAAGGACCCCCCTCACAAACAGGGCGAGAAATTTTAAGTAAATATAACACTTGCCAAGCAGAGAAAAATGAAAAAAACTAAGTTTAGATATAGTCTATCATGTCAGTTGCATAAAGGTAGTTACTACAGAAATAAAAGGATACCACATTAGAACAGGTGACTACATTTCAAAACAAACCGAAAAAAAACAAGCATCAAGTTGGATAAAAAAGTCTGCACCTGCCACCATCCACACAATACCCATATACATTGGTACTATTGAATTCCTAGCCATGCAAATATCCACTCTCATACTTGCTGTAACACTGAATGCCTAATGCAGAGATCCCTCTCTTCTTTATTGTATTGTCATTCACTAAAAGTGTTATGCATCTTCTCTTACATGGCATCTGTCTCACCAAACATCAAGAGCAAGAAAAACAGTCCTCAACGAACAAGACGAAAATATTCGTTTGATTTTATTCAGATCAGAATTGCTTCCAGCTGGTTCTGATGTCATTAATTCATTCTACATCTCATCGGTATGTTTCAATCTAACCTCAATAAATGAGGTACAGTGTTTGTGCAATCCAAACAGCCACTTTGGACTTTGACCAATTGACCTGAGAATACCACTAAATTAAGGCTTTCGAATTGAACATGAAACCTAAATACGCACTCCACGATCAAGAATACTGAATTGCTTTAAGGCTTTGATTTAAGGCACTCCATAGTGAATCATAATATCCAGATACAATAGATAGATATATTTAGGTTGTTCTTTGTATAATTCATACCCATATCACAATTCAAAGGTAAACCTTGATTTTATTTGATTTTCGACAACCGGTAAATTCGTGGATATAATGTTACCCAAATCTTTCCTTTACTATTAGTTTGCTCAGGAAAACAAGCAGGTAGCAACCAAGAAACCTCACCACACCTTAATTACCAGATGTACAAAAGGCACCATCTTCACCTTCATCAGCAGCAAGCTCAGCAACTTAGATTCCATGGCATTGATTTGCCTTCGCTCTGGAAGAACTATATGGATTCCTCTTCTCGCGACATGTAGCGTTCAAAAAATCTTAATGACATACTCCTCACATTTACCTCAACTCTCTCCTCTAATGTATTTTTGCCAATAAGTACAGACAACTCTTCCTGAAATTTTCAGTACATTTGGTTTTCACCACTTCACCTTTCATTTTACTCTTGATTCATCACTTCCTTTCTTCTTCAGTTCTTCTTCCATTCTCTTTTGTTTTTCTTGTTTCTTTTCGCTATTTGAAAACCTTTAAATCCCTTCCTCTCGGGGAATTCATATTTTACTCCTCCCCTTCATTTTCATTTTTCATTTAATCTTTTCTCTTCTCTTCTCTTCTCTTCTCTTTTTTCAATCTCCATTTACTGTCGTATTCAGAAACGATTAATTTTTTCCCTCTATCTAAAACAAGCCTAGTTAAAACCAGAAAACTTCCTCCCACCTTCAAGAAACAGGGAAACATGTCCATGACCCTGCGACCATAGTACGGCATGAAGTCAAACCAGAGTATATAGTTCATAAGTATCCATAGCCAAACCAAAGGCAGAGAATAGAAGAACAATCATATGCTGAAGTCAACGGCAGTCCATATATCAATTCTTGAAACTCCACGAAAACATTTCATTCGCAACAACGAAGTAGAAGAGTACTTTTCACTGAAAAATGACAATAGAAGTAAAAGCAGATGCTGCAAGTCATTTATTCTTAAGTGTCAAGTTGTTCAGACAACAATCACTAACTGGAAGAGATAAGAAATTTGGTACACAAAAAATATCATGTAAATGCCCCGTTCTAACGTAGAAACAGTACTTCATGAGCCTGTACCTCCCAAATCACAGTTTCAAAATTCTTGCAGCTTTTAGATGGTTGATTTTCCTTTCAAACACACCAAATTTACCAAGCTCCTTTCCAACTCACTTCATATTTCCTTTGTTGTTGGTTTCTTTTTCGTTCCATAAAAACTTAGTACATTTCTTACACATACAAATTCTGATTTATTCAAGTCAGCTTTAACTACAAAAAAAAAAAAACCTCGAGCTTTCATTGGACAACTTCAACAGAATATTTTCATGTAGAAAACGTGTCAAATAGATATGCAAAAGAAAACAACACCAATTTATTGAGCCAACCTACCTAAAATACGAGTCACAGCATTATATGTGTGCATTGAATTTTCCTTATAGTGTTGAATCTTAATGACGAAAAAAGTGATTCATTTAAACAGCATAAATATAATACAATGAAAGAAAAAGTAGACACCTTGGTAGGTGTAACAGATTAATACAACACATAATGTGATTTGGAAAGGAAAGAAACATCAAAGTCGACAATTTAGAAGCATACAAATGGAGACGGAAAACTATACAACATGATACCGACACGCTGAAACCAATTTTTTATAAGCTAAGGGCAAGAAATCACAATTTGAAAACAAATACGACATTTTCTAAACAAACATAGAAATAAATTCAACATTAATTACCATTAGGTTAAGGTGTTATTACCCCATAGTACTAACAAATCACTTCTACAAGTTAAATCTCCCATAGCAGATGGGAAAACTTCCTCGCAAAGAACCTTTCGAGTTCCTTTAATTAAAAAGAACAAAATAGAGATTAATAAGCATGAATCTACATAGGGTTGATATTAATCATTGCTCCCAAGTTCTTCTCCTCAAAGTAATGATGTACTTCATACTTGTCCCCCCACAACTATCCTGCCAAGTTCTTAAAAATAAACATATCATAAGCGTTTCGACTTCTGTCCGATGTGTCATAAAAGTGTTCTTGGAGTTTGAGTGTTTGTGTATGACATGTTCCCAACACGGACATACCACATTATTATTGGGTACATGTTCGTGGGTATATATTATTGCTTGCTGGCTAATATCAAAATATTCAACTCAAAGCAATTTCAATAGTAATCTAACTTTCTAGACCTTCAGAGCCCCAAATTTCAACATCAATGGTTCAATAGCATCCCAATCCAATCATTCGGAAAAACTCCACAAACTCCCCACCTCCGATCTTTCAACTCTAATTACATGGTTGTGTCATGAAAAACCACATGATGGCACACGGAGAGCACTGTTCTTCAAGAATTCCATCCATCCCCCTTCTCACAACATCAAACCCCAGTTCAAAACTTCTCCAATTACCCCCTTCAAAATGAAATTCCTCGAAAGGGAATCCTACCCACCCCAAATAAGTTCCACAACCCCACATTGCTTCGCTTCACAAGAAACCCTCACCACCACTTCCCCCCTGTAAAGCTTGGTTAAAAATAGTCAGCTTACACATCCCCAATGCTAACAGGAGAACAAACCAATCCACTTAGGTGATATTTTGAGCTCTTAAGCCTCCAATGCTCCCCTTTAGGCAGCGATGATTGTTTAATCAACAAAGAGTAAACCAATCACAATTGAATCCCATTTGGTAAGGATTTCGTTCAGCCGTCAAGCATATTGCATTACAAAAAGGACTAGATTACAAGTGTGGGAAACTGGAAATGCTCACAATGAACAATGATGAGCGTGGCGGGTGGGATAGGGTTGTGTTGTGATGTATCAGCGTGTATTCTGCGGCAGTAAGAATTGCTGAATCAACAGTGGTTCTGGGCTCGAGTTGGAGCGTATATCCTTCACCAATCAAATATACTGCAGAACAAACTAGACGACAGGTCTGGAAAACTTGAATGCTTATTGATGAACAATCAAGTGTGTACGAGTGGTGGAGTACATGCAGGTGCATATCAGTGCAAGTGCATGCACATGGATTGATTTTTCAAAAGAAAATTCACTTGGAGCAAAAAACACACGAGCAACATGCATAATTTTAGCATAATGAGAAACCAAAAATATAAATTAGACAATCAACTAAATTCTGCGTAGAACCAAAATCATCAACACAGGAAAACAACTTTAGAAGACGAAGAGACCAGGTCATCAAAATTGTATTCCCCCAGACAAAAATAAAGGAGATCTACAATAGTTTTTGCCAATGAAAAATTGGCATTCGTGCTTACATTGCCAACAAAAATTGATCGCATGTCCACCTCCTCCCTACTTGCCTGAGAAGCCGCTGCACTGGCAGGATCTGCAGGAATGTAGTAGTTGTCCACACAAATCAGAAATGGAGGAATAATGAATCCATTTCATATAGCAAGTGTACCACCCACCACAACAATGGAAGAGTTCAAGAAAATAAAGACACAATGAAATCATTTCATCCCTAGGTTAAGGAAGCACTTAAAAAAGAAGAAAAGAAAAAAGAATGCTTAACGGAAAGACAAGTTAGCAGCACAGCATGCATTGCAAATTAGCGCCAACCCCTGGTGAGTTATATAACAAGTAATGGTATAAAGCACTAAATCTATTTCTCCTAAGTCCAGCAGGTCCTGCCTACAAGGAAAACAAGAGATTGTCAAAAAAAAGCAAATGACAAATGTCAGAATTCTGAAATAAGAACCTAAAGCCTGCAACATATAAAATGATAACCTAATGACTTCAACTAATTGAAATTTCATCTGCTTCATCCTTCAAGATGGTGTCCAAGATGCAGAAAAACTTGCATAGGTTAGATCCCTAATAGACTCAACTCTCAAGTACTCAACCCCTTCAACTGTGTTCAATGGTCAGACCAACGAAATTAGAGTGCATAGAGCCAGTGTTCTAAAAGAAGGATTTAATTGCCGATTAATCGCAAATTTGGCCCAACTGATTAGATTAATGCCTAGTCGGTTGAATTAGGAAGTCAGGAGGTTAATCGGAGTTAGTCGGCGATTAACCGGCTATTAGTCGGTCGGCGTCTAGCGGCGATTAGTTGATTAATCGGTTAATGGGCGATTAGTCGGCTATTCAGTGATTAATAGGGGTAAAATCTATAATTTTGGAAAATCAAGGGGTGTAGTAACTGTTATATACTCATCATACCAGTTCAAGGGCTTCGAATCATAGTTTTTAGGGCTTGTTCAACACCCAGTCTCGATTGATCGATCTCGGAGTCACCTGTCATATCTCTATGAAACCCTAAAACACGAGATCTCCGAGCCACCTATCGCCTCCCTCTCTCTTTCTCTCAAATTCGAGATCTCCTCTCACTCCACATTTCCACCGACCTCGAACATTAGGTTTTTTTTTTTTTGAAAAGCCCATACCCATATTGACATGTTAGTGATTCTGGAAACAAAGTGTAGTAATATTTTTTTATTAAATCTTAACACGAAGTGTAGTATTGTTTGGTGTATATAAATAAAGTTATTATAATTGGTAAGTGACTAATAAATGAACAGCCCATACCCAGTACCAGTTGGTGTTATGATCATGTTAATAGTTTTCTGTAAAGGAGAGATTTCTATGTCATATTTGAAAAACAATTGACGTTGATGGATTGATAGATGAATTTTCAATTTTTTATAAGAGTTGTCATTGGGGAGTATTTATATATAAATAAATAAAAACCCGACTAATAGCTACAAGCCGATTAATCGGCGATTAATAGGTCTCGAAGCTCAAAGGTGGTCGACCGAGCGACGAACGCCGAGCGACTTTTAGAACATTGCATAGAGCCATATATTACCTATATTATCCAAGATTGGAAGAAACCAAAATCATCAAGGCACTCTCTCTTATCTAATTTTGATTTCGACTTCAGCACTCTGTGACTGTGAGTGTGTGTGCGCGCGCGCGCACACATTTTCTTTTATGTATTGTTGCTTCTTCCCACCCGTGTTTGCTTATAGTTTCTTATTTTCTCATTGATTTCATTTTTTGTTCCTTCTAATTCTTTTCTCTTCCTATTTTTTGGCAGTAACGATAGATGTGACAATCCATTAATGTTTCTCTTGGCATTTGATATTTGACCCCTTGAATCCATGTGTCATGACATTTGATGTTTGAACTTTTGCGAATTCAAAGCATGTTTTGTTTTAAGTTTGAACTTGATACAAACCCTTCGGTAGAACTCACCTTTGAAAACCGGCTTACAAGGGGAGGGTGCCCAAGAGCTTATATGCACATAGCCAAGCCCATAAGCCAATGTGGGACATTAGGATCGTAGCAGAACTTCTACTCTTATTTCAAAACTTATGCACCCCTCGCCTCGCACTTCACCCGTAACCCTCCAGTGCACCTTGTCGCACAATTTTCTAAAAAAAAAATACCGTTATTATAGTAGGATTTGACACAAATATTCCAAACTATGAAGGTGTTCACCCTCCCACGTAACCACGTTTAACGTTTTCACTACTAAACATTTATAGCTTAGTACATTCTCCCAGATAAGATTAAAATTTGCGCCCGTTCTTGCAACAGATCGTCCTAAGAACAAAGCAAAAGGATGAAAACACAGAGGAATCTGACCTTGAACAGCGCCCATTTCCTTCTCAACTTTAGCCTGCATCTCGCGAAGCGCAGCAGCTTCGTCTTCCATCTCCTTCAATCTCTTCTTCATCTCATCCAGTTCCTGTCCCATACCACCGATTCACACGCACCGGATTAGGGTTTCCTCTGTAGAAACTACAATATACAGATAAACAAGTTGAAAAATACAGAAACTAGATTATACCTTAACGGCATCGTCATCGGCGGCGGCCATGTCGACGTCTCCTTCCATTTCGCCCTCGACGGGGATTTCTCCGCCGTACACCTCGTGTTCCTCTTCCTCCATCTCTCTCTCTCTCTCTCAGTTACAACGGCGAGTAGGGAATGTTTGTGCTGGGACTGGGAAAGTGTTAGGAACGGTGTCGTTTGCCAATGTAGTACTAAGCTCGAGAAGGGGAAGCTATTAGTAATCACAAATGAGTGGCGCTGTTGGGGACCACAAATTTACTGAACGTAGCCCGGTTATAATATAGTATACACATGTATATAATATGATACACGGGTTACGTTCAGTAAATTTGTGGTTCCCAATAGCTCCAGCCTCACAAATTTTCTGAACGTAGCCTGGTTATAATATGGTACACATGCTACGTTCAGAAAATTTGTGGTTCCCAATAGTCCGGCCCTAAGAAAAATAGAAGTGGGCTAATTTGAAGATTGCTTGGGATTTATTGGGAGATTTGAAGAAAAAGAATTGTAGGCCCATCAATCTACTTTAAAATTCTCACACTTCTACTATTTAGTTTCCGCATGGGAGCTTAATTACTTTTGCATTTTGGACTTTGAGTTATTGATTTCGGATGGCGGTCATAATCTAAGAATCGGATATAGTGTTTATGAAATATATGCTAAATAGATTTTGTAATAGAATATCATTTGGAAGGATAATGTTCAAAATGGATTATGAACGAATATTTTAAGAATAATGCTTAAAATATATTATGAATTTTGAAAGATAATCCAAAATGAGAATGAAATAGCTCCTCCATTGTTGATACTCAAATTGTGCTTCTAAAGTGTAATTTTGAGAATGCATTGTGATGTAAAGCATTATCGAAATTTGGCTCCCAAATGGAAAAAAACCACATAATGCAGAATGAGAAGCCCCCATTGGCTCCCAAAGAGCTGCTTAATTCTCACTTCCACTTTTAGTTCTTACGCTTCCACTATTATTTTCATACTCTTCTATATATGAAATAAGGATAAAGTACCAAAAAGGAGATATACGTCCATAAAAATTTGGGGTACTTAAAAATTCATCCTCAACTTTGTACCCGACTTAAGTTTCCATCCCGGTCAATTTAAACACTTATGTTTTCATCCTCTCTTTTTGATAATCCCAATAGTGCCCTTATATAATACATTGGGCATATATATACTACCCGGACTACCATATAAATAGCACAGATTTATGGGATTGAAACATAAGAAAATCAGTCCCAAAGTCAAACCCGTCGTTCGGTCCCCGTAGATTTCGCCAACCAATTCCATATATCTCGCTAATGTAACTGATCTCAATTCCCCCAAAAAAACGGAAACCCCCTTCTGCATGATAATGTTTTTAATTAAAAGTTTTACCTTGAACCTATTTCATGGTTAATTAATTGTTTATCTATGTTCTAAATATTTCACGTTGTAAATGCAAATGATTTGTTTACCATGATATCGGTTTAGACATCGTTTAAAATAATTTGAACATTTGAAAATTTGAAATCTTGAAATCCTCCTATGATATCTCATTTAATTGCAGAGATTAATATTTATCCAAATCCCCTTAATTTAGGAAACAATAAATGTATATATCTATATAGATATCATAGTAAAAGGTTAATAAGGGTAATTCACGTATTGAAAGGATGAAAACATAAACATACAAAGTGGGCGAAATGAATTTTTACATGATATGGATAAAGAAGATGATTATTTAAATTTTCCTTAACTAGAAAGAATTTATTTACCTCGAGAATATTATGAAAGCTATTCCAATTTCAAAGAACAAAAGATGAAAAACTAAGGTCACTTGCATCATCATGTAAACTTTGTCTTCTTCTTCTTTTTGAACAACATATCGGCTTTGTTTGTTTCAATGTAAAATATTTTTTCAGAAAATAAATTTCAAATTTTTATTTTTCGGTGTCTGGTTGGCACTTGAAAAATATTTTCCGAAATCAAAAAAATAGGATAGAGGGGGTAGGGGGCCTTAAACGATGGAGAGATCTAAGGATATTGGAATTGAACGTGGGTCAAGACTAACGATCGAGGAAACTAAGCAGTGAGAATTGCAGTAGAAGGCATTGGGTTCATTTCGGAAAATAACTTACGAAAGATTTAAGGGTAAGTCATTTTCATGCAATTAATGAAAAATGTTTTACATATAAAATATTTTTCTCATTTTTAACACAACCAAACACCGGAAAATAGGTAAAATATTATACCGGAAAACATTTTACGCCCAAACAAACGGAGCCATCATGTAAAAAGCTAGAGAAGCCATAAAGCCACCCGTTGGTTAAAAATTGTAGCCTTATAAAAAATATGACAATGCATCAATATTAATTCGCCGTTTACATTATAATTTTTATAAACTCTAAAATCATTGCAAGTAAATAAAAACATGATCACTGAACGGTGAGTGAAAACAGATAATACAAAATTCTTCTCGATATACCCTTTTTGAGCTTTATAAAATGTTTCGGTAAGGGAAAAACTGAACACTTTTCTATCATGGCATAATTAATACTAGCAGTGAACCCATGCTATGCACGTATGGCTATATATATGTAAGCGAAAGTTTTGCCTTGAACCCTTCCAAAGCTGTTTTAAAAATATTCATAAAGAACATTGTGGAACATCGAAAAACATGTTATTAAAAAGAAAAACAATGAAAACATATATGTTACTAAAAAGAAAAACATTGAGAACATGTTTTAATATGTTGTCGAACAAATCAAAATTGCGTAAGTTTTACTTGAGAATAACCTTATCATAACATAATTAGAATTGTCGGAAGAACATCCTCAACCTGAAGCATGAGGCTTATCATTAATTGTATGAAAGTAGAAATGGTGATAGAAATCAAGAACGTGTAAACTAAACCAAACTAAACAGAGACTACGTTCCAATGAATTGGGTAGGCTAATAAATTTTTTTGTTACTTTTATTTGGCATAAATAATACAAACAAACAGTATCAAGGAGTGTCAAATTTATTATACTTTATTTGAAAGTCTTTGGCATATTTTTCTCGATAAAGAGAAGCATTAGTGCCATATTTCAGTTACTCTTGTTTATTGTAAGAATACTCTTGTTTTGTAATTAATATATACAAGCTCTGAAGTTGTTTAGTTACGTTTTTTTTGCAAGTCATTGTCTCCAAATTTCTTTTTTCTCGTCGGCCGATCAAGATGACTCGACCAATTCTAGGTTAGGGTTGTGATAAAGATGGTATCAGAGCAATATTGCTTATAAAATAGCTCTCTGTTTAATCTCAAATTTTTAATTGTACTGTATAAAAGTACAAAGAGAAAAGAGAAGTTTATTTTTTTTTCTCCAGCCAAATGGAGTCTCTGGGCAGCTGGCTTGATCTAGACAATGAAGTTGTTTAATTAATCATGTAATATACTGGTTGTCGGAATGCCGATCGAACCAACACAGGATGGATCGAACGATAGTTGGAACTATTCAAATAAGGTACTACGTCCACTCCTTAGATTTATGCAAGTTTGATGGAGGATCAAACATTGGTCGGTAGAAACTAAACGTTTTTTTTTATCCTTAGTCCTGACTTACTGTCTTCTATTGCAATTCTCAAGTATTGTTCAGTTTTCTCGATTTTCAGTTCTGACTCACATTCAATTCCCCTCTCTCTCTCTCTCTCTCTCTCTCTCTTGAATTGAATTGAATTGAATTCTACCGTTAAACCCCCTCTCTCTACACTATTTTGTCAATTTCTAAAAATATTTTTTATGTGCAAACCAAATACCGAAAAATAAAAATTTGAAATTTGTTTTCTGAAAAAATATTTTACATCGAAAAAACGGAGCCTAAAATATGATTTGTTCATATGGGTACCCAATTTCAAGTAACCATACTTTTTGCATTCATGGCCCGCCAATGGATCGAAAGCATAGGTTCGAGAAATTTTTCAGTGCCGGGTGGGCACGGGACACGTGGTGCCCGGCACCATCTCGTCCGTCCAATGAAGTACTTTTGGACGGCCCAGATTTGTTCGGTTGTTTTAAAGTGTGAAATGACTAAAATACCCCTCGGTAGCCGAACAAATCTGGGCCGTCCAAAACTTCATTGGACGGCCGAGATTGGTGCCGGGCACCAGGTGTCCCGTGCCCACCCGGCACTGAAAAATTTCTCCATAGTTGGGGGATCCTGTAATGCATCAGTGCTGATGCACTATAGGGTAGCACTGTAGCAGTTCACGCAAACGGTGCCCTTTGGTGACCATGTCCACTTCTCTCTCTCTCTCTCTCTCCAGATTTTTTTTTTCACGCCCCTCTCTGTTTCTCTGATTTTGTCATTGCCGTAGTGTCATATTTGTCAAGGTTGTGGAATTACCCAATAATTAATGGGAGCACCACAAAGTTTATATAGCGGCTAGGGACTGGGGAGAAATGAAATCATTTGTTTTCGTTTGCATTTGCAGAATTAATCAATTGACATTCAGATCACTATGTTCTTTAGAGTATGGAAATCGAACTCAGGTTTTATCCATGAAACCCAAATAATTACGCATCTATTTCGAATCCAAGCCTTCCAATCAGTGAAATCAAAAAATGCAGGATTGGAATGAAAATTGTGAAGCGAGGGAAATGTTTAGACGGGAAAAGGATTTTACGATTGGGAGGAAAAAATTGCAGATGCGAGAGAGAGAGAGAGAGAGAGAGAGAGAGAGAGAGAGAGAGAGAGAGAGAGGTGAAAAAGAAACCCGAAGAGAGATAGAGCGGAATAGAGCAAGAGAGAGAACTGTTGGAGGTGGACATTGGCACCAAAACGGCACCATTTGGGTTGCACTTGCACTACAGGATTCTCCAACCCCGAAAGGATCTTAGGGTCCTTCAAGTCGCTTTTGAAGAATAATTCTCAAAAAACAAGTTTAGATAATGAAATAGCATAACGTAAAATAAAATAACATATATCTTCAGAGTTAGTTTACTGTGCAAGAAAACTACGTATTCCAATATATAGTATGAGTTTGAAAAAGTCGTGACTTGTGACCCTTTTAACAATGCCAAATCTGAATCGCAATGTATGACCGGACCAACAACAATTTACCACAAAACAGTTAAAAAGAAAGCTTTACGCGTTTTGTCCTGAAACTAGTATCAAACACATGAAAACCTAGATGAACAACTTACGCTAAAAAAAGAGGTCGTTGTGGGGCAGCTCATGAACTTGCCGACCTTGAGGTTTTCAGATCCAAAGGGATTTCTTAAGAATGATAAATGCTTTCGGAAAATGGTTCACTCCTTGAAATTTGCAGCACCATATGTGAAATGATCAGTAAATCACAATTTCGGAAATGCTGCTAGTTCGAGTTATGGATGCATGTGGTGTTGGTTCTTTCATTGCGAATGATCCAAAATAAGTTTCCAATTATAGCGGGCATGTAATGAATCCACACATCCAAATCTATACTACACAGAATTGCAAGATGACTTTTCGTGAGGAGAGCTGTGAATTCAACAAGTTGCAAGAGAACTCATTAATTGGACGTGATGAAAATTATAAAGTAAGCGATGTAAGAGCATCTCCAAGAGAGGTATCAAACCAGAAATCAAACGAAAATTGAAGAGCCAATATATGGACGCTTTTCAGCCAAAACACTTGACCCTTGAGACATATACCAAGTGATCAGGGTCTAGCTTCTAACCAATGGGAGACTAAGAACTCACTTCTCCCAGATCGTGGGTATTACAATGTTTCCCTCTTAGGTCAGGTTGGTCAAGAATGGGTATGGGGCTGGAATTTGGTTCTCTTTCAGGCTTAATTAAGCTGACGAGTTTCTGCTATTTGATTAAGAAGGGATTTGGTTTTGTATTGGTGTTTGACTGATTCGAGTTTGGATTGGCATGGTTTTTTAGATGTGCTTGGGATGGAGCTGGTTGGTTTTGGGGTGATAGGCTGTCAAATTTTTGGTCATCTAGTCTGCGCTGCTGCTGATGAGGTGGGCGCATCTCGGCCGTCCAAACGTGTTTTGGACGACCCAAATTTGTTGGGTTTAAGGGGGTGTTTTGGTAATTTTGCACTAAAAATTTACACAAACAAATTTGGGCCGTCCAAAACACATTTGAACAGCTGGGATGAGCGCACGGGCACCATGTGGCCGTGCCCACCCCGGCACCAAAAAATTTCGAGTACTTTACAAAGCTAAAAGGCCCGAACAAATTGTACCGACATTTGTTGAAGAGGTCCATCACTTCTTTTTGGGAAAATGACGGCCCAGGACGTGTTTTGATAATTAATACCCGTGAAGGACAAGCTAAGAATATTTGTTAATGCTGAAAATGTCCTTGGCAGGTATTAATTATCAAACACGTCCTTGACCGTCATTTTCCCCTTCTTTTTCCTTCCTGTGTTGAAGGGCCCAATAAAATAGAAAAAAAAAACTCGGTATCTATAGTTTCAAAAATGATAAGGGAAAATGACAGCCCATGGCGTGCTTTAATAATTAATACCCACCAAAAATACGCTAAAAAAAATTGTTAATATTAAAAATGTCTTTAACATGTATTAATTATCAAAACACGTCATTGACCATCATTTTCCCAAATGATTATCCTTGTCCGAAGCCCTATTTTGAATGACAAAGGCCCAACAATCAGAAAATGCTCTTGCTTCTAGCCACAATCATCGAACTGTCGAAAGGCCCATAAAAACAACCTCCCCTTTTTAATGCCCAATGACAAATTCTTATCTTAATGCCCCAAAAATAAAGGTGCAACATCCCCTTTTCCCGAAGGGTTATTGGGTGGTCTTGTGGCACCACAGAAATATGTGGTGAAAAAGGATATTAGGGCACACCACGCGATAATGTCCCAAGACCATTAAATAATTATTTCATTTTCTCCAATTAAAAATTTGATGGGAATGTTACTGGGTGGATATATGTAGGATATTTAAATAAGAAAAAAAATAAGTGACAGATATCTATTAATTGATAAAAAGACATTTGAAATTATGTACAGATAAAAAAATCTTCACCTGATTTCATTTTTGCTTTTATTTGTTATTTATTTTTTTTGGATTACGTAGCCGGTCCTATTGGCCAATTAATTAGAGAAAGAATCTCCCAAAATCCATGAAAGAAACTACAAGAACGCACATTGGTCGGTAGAAACTAATTAAACGTTTAATAATGGGTAGTGAATATATAAAGAAGATAGATGCATATATATATATATATATATATTACATACTCTGTCACATTTTAGATTAAGAGGTGTATGCTCAATAATTGACACTTTAATTTATAATTGGAAAAACTCTTGGTGAAGTAGTATGAAAAGTAGAGAGTGAACATTAATCAAACCTTGGTTTGGGTGATAATTGAGATTTAATTGCAACGGCATTCTTTTCTTTTCTTTTTTTTTTGGAGCAAATGCCTTTTAATTTGAAACTCCCATAATTAAAAAGAATATTTAAAAATTTGGGTCTCACATAGAGCTAGCTACAAGAATATCTAAATTTAGCAAATGTGTTGGGAGCTTAGGAGCTTGTATAGGGAGACCATTGTCAAAAACCCAAATGAAAGAAATGGCTTGCTAAATACTAGGAGTCTCACTTAGGAGCCAAATTAAGAGCCCACTGGAGCTTGTATAAAAGAAAAAAGTCCAATAGACGAGAGGGTACAATAGACAAGATAAGGGGATCTATGAGCATTCACAATGTAATAATCAAAAGTGAATAATTAAAACTTGCCATATCAGATTTTGATAATCTATTTATAGATTGTTAAACTTAGCAATCTCAAGTCACACATTGTATATTTTTTGCCCATAATCAAAAGGAGTTGGCAAAAATTGAAATCTAACGGTCAGTTTTTTTTCTTTTCAATCTAATGGTCTACATTGAATGACATTTTAGTAAAATAAGTGAAAGTGGAGAGCATTTGTTAAAACCTATAAAGTGATCAATATTGTTAAATGCACAACCACTTGCCAAAATAGAGAGTGAATTTCATTTTCCCATGATGATTGTACTTGATTGAAAAGATGTGGGGTTCAATAAATTTGGTTATTGGCAAAATATTGCTAATTTTGATTATCTAAATGCCAAAATTTGATGAGTAGATAATTTTGATTATTACAATATAAGAACTTTTTTAAGCACATATTGTTAACTTTAGCAACTTTTTGGTTTTGATTATTACATTGTGGATGTTGTAAAGGACATACATTGCTTTTAAAGTGGTTGGATGCATCTATTGGGAAAGTATTACAAACTGATCAGTTAGAAACCAGAATACACATTCCATTGCATATGATAAACAGATCACAGATTATATAATGAACTGAGTATGTAACAAACGGTAAAACGTAAACCAAACTGAATCCTGAATCAGTCTCCTTAAAATATATTCACCGCCTAACCGATATTGGGTGTTGGAAGGTTGACCAACATCTGTCTCCCATGGTAGAATGACAACACCATAACCATCGGAACACTGCCGATAGATGCCTTGGCAAATTGTGAACGTTACGTCTACCTCTCTCACACAAGAACAGTATCAGAATGTGCTGCCAGGATTTCGGAAATTGGTGGTGAAATCTGAAAACGGGATGATCGATATCCAGGAGAGAACCTTGAGCTGATGCCAAAAATCAATACAAACGAAACTCCTCAAATGAATAGCTGGATTGAATTCTACTTTTAACCTCTATTCATAGGGGTATTAACCAGCTGAACCGCTGGAACTTATAGAGCCACGTCTAGATACAATGAACCAAAAGAGGGACCTTTCGGCTGCCTCGGAGACCCTCCGTATGCCCCAATTTCCATTCACTATTCTGGAAAATTTCCAACAACATCCCTACTCATTTAAATTTGTCCCCAGACACCATTACACAGTCAACCTTACATATATTCTAACAGTTCCATCTTCTCAATCTTTTCAATGAAGCTGAGCATTGTATTCCTTCCTTTCTCATCTGTTCAAATATGAAACCCACAAATGACAATCAATAAATTTCTACTAGCCAGTTCATGAATGCTACATTGACAGTAACAAAACATCAATGGGGAACACAGCTTCCTTCAAACAAGGGAGAAAATTTTGAAAATTTCTACTTATTTGTTATGGTTTGACATATCTGAAACTACTCCAGGATTTCTGAAGAATGGTTTTCATGTCATTTATAGTTCTTGATAACTGATCTGCGAAAACGAGTCCATGGATTCAAACTTATTTTGATGGGTATCTGTTCCAAATGCATTTTAATTCCTTGAATTTCTGTCTGACGCCTCAGTTTCACAATCGCCAACTGTCGACTATAGATATCGAGATTTTGTACGCGAAAGACCAATAGATTTGCATAATACTAACCAAGTCTTGCTACTGTGTGCCCTTTGGGATGGTTAATCACCAATGGATCCTCAAATGATTGCAATAACTCTATCCCTGGTTCTTTCAAGTAATCTGTTTCACCTGTTAATCGCAGCTCGTAAAAGGTTAATCACACATAAAATAATGCAACCCATAAGTACTAGTTAAATCTTGCAATACGGTTCAAGTTATCGGTGGCGAATTAAGAAATTTTATAGGTCACTCCACCTCTCAAGCATAACCTTGATAAAAATACTTAGACGAAGGACATGGGACAACATTAAGAAAAAATGAATGAAATACTAGTACTTTATTATATTTAGTTCTATAATAGGTAGAAAGGTGTTTGTTGGCTTAGTGGTAGTGCTATACTGCTATTACATAAGTCCTTGATGGGCTTGGTTCAACGATCATGAGCTACAAAGTTAAAAAATTCCTTTTTTCTCAACTTTTTAAGCATCATCAATAAAAAGAAAGGAAGAGGACGCTAGAGGGAATCGAATCAGAGACCCATTGCACAGAGGTGCACGTCATTACCGCTTATACACGACCTAGAACCTGCTATGTTCTAGGTCACTTAATACATAATCAATAAAAAGAAAGGGAGAGGATGCTAGAGGGAATCAAATCAGCGACCCATCGCATAGAGGCGCACGCCATTACCGCTTATACACGGCGTAGAATCTGCTATGTTCTAGGTCACTTAATACATAATAATCAATAAAAAGAAAGGAAGAGGACGCTAGAGGGAATCGAATCAGCAACCCATCGCATAGAGGCAGTGGCGGATTTAAGAAGGGACGAGTGGGGGCACGTGCCCCCACTGCTGCAAAATTCCGGAACTTTTTTTTTTTTT
>JAOTQK010000002.1:18587403-18603905 GCA_025642025.1 Rhododendron ferrugineum
TATCCCTCCTCCTCCCCTTCTCGTCTCTCCTCTCTATCTCGTTCGTTCTCTTTCTGAGATCCCCAGTTTGGAGCGGCGGTGTTGTAGCAGCCGACGAGGAGCTGTTTTTAACCCTAGCCTTGGCGGCGTTTTGGGGCTCCTCTGCTCGTCTTCTCAGCCGGAGTCCCCAGATCTGAAGTTCTCGAGGGGCGGTGGTGAGCAATAAGGTGTGCGGTTGGGTTGGAGCGTTTTGTTTTTTCTGGCCGGTTTCGGCCCTGTTTCTCCGGTTGATTTTTTAATCCGGTTTTGTTTTCTGGTCTGGGTTTCCCCCAGATCCGGAGGGTGCGGTGGTGGGCAAATAACTTTGCGTCCAATTTTTTCTGTGTCTGTTTTAGTTTGGTTGTTACCTCTGATCTGTGGTCTGCCCGCTGTGGCTTCGGAGCTGCGTTGGACTGTCAACGGTTGCCCTTCTGTGGCCAGAACTCCGCGTGCCAGCGGGAGTTTGCTCTTTGGAGCGGCGTCCTCACAGACAAAGGGAAATCACTTTGTGTTTTTGCTTCGCGGTTCGTCGGCGATTTGGCTTTTGGATTACTGTATTGGGGAAGACAGATTTCTCTGTGCTGCTTTGATCACTTCGATTAGGGTTTTGATTCTCGAAGGGAATTGTTTTCTAATTGCATACTCCACGTGTCCCGACCCTGCCTTTGAGTATGTGGCGGTGTGAAGAGGTCCCTGCTCTCAGGCTCCAATTAGTCCTTCCGGTTCTTCCTGTTGTACCCTTTCGTGGTTTTGAGTGAAATCTGTAGATGCCGTATGGCGTTTTTAATTATGAATGACTTTCGAGCGGATCAAAAAAAAAAGTGTCATCTACGACGGACCAAAAGCGGATCTTTCCCAGACGACCAATCCACCCTTGTTTTAAATTAGGTAAATTACCGAAATCATCCTTGAGGTTTCTAAACATTATAAATTGCCTACTCCCCCTGACATCATCAAATCCTAATTACAATGGACCAATCTGTCCTTTTTTAGATAGTGAAAGGCTATTTTCTCATCTTTGTAGCCTTTCACAAACTTGAAAAAGGCAATGTGGTCCATTGTAATTAAGATTCTTTATGATGTCAAACAGATTCAGTTGAATTCTGATGCAGTAGCCCAAGAGGAAAAGTACCACCTTAAGCATTCCAAGAATTCCAAGGCCTATTAGTCAGTATTTTCGTAAATAACTAACAGAGGACTTTGGCTTTGGGCCCACTTGGGTTCGATCCGAAACTGCCCAACGGTCAGGACACATGGCCTTTGGCCATGTGCCGCGTTCTTTTTAGCCGTTTTCTGCCGTTTAGGATTTTGAAAGGCCAAATTTGCTGTTTTAATTAGGAAATAATCTTTTTGCTTATAACTTTTGGTAGGAAAGTCCAATAACGTCCGTTCTTGTTGGAGAAGTCTTATTCTTTCTCATATTTTCAAAATATGTAATAATTTCGGAATTTTCCGAAATTGGTATTTTTTCCTTTTCCTAGTAGGGTTAGGGTTTGCTTCGTATTTAAAGAGTTGTAAGCCTTAGGGCTGAACAGTTTTTGGTTATTATTGATTGACAAAGAGTACAGAGAGAGTTTCTCTATATCTATCCCGTTTGTGATTGTCATTGTTGCTCGTTTATTTTTCGATTCATAGTTCTGCCCTGCATCAGTTCCCTAGCAGTTACATCACGAAAAATGAGTAATTTGTTATGAAGCAAGGAGTGTTTTGTAAATTTCAAACATGAAGGGGTAACCTATAATTTGTAGAAACCTTGTGGGTGATTTTGGTAATTTTTCTCTTTAAATATCTAATAGAATTATTCTCACTCCATTCCATATTGAGAGTTCCACTTTCTCTCTCTTACCATTTTTCAAATTAAAAAATTAAGTACTTACGTGCATAATTTTTCAAATTTTTTCGCACCGTATTAAAGATCTCGATTAGAACTTTAATTTGGTGCGAAAAAATTCAAAAAATTTAAGTAGTTGATTTTTTTGTTTGAAAAATGACACGACTTTTCATGGTGGACTCTCAATATGGAACGGAGGGAGTAGTTGTTTTGTCTCAAAGAATGTAACAACTACACAAGTTTGCCCACCTATTTAACATCATTAATTTTCAGCGATCTAGCGCTTGCCTAATCGGAAAATATCTTTCAACATACTTTTTCTTCTTTTTGTTTATTTTATGTCGTCTATGTAAAGAAAATAAGGTACGCAAAAAAAAAAAAGGAAAGAAAAAATCACCAAACACTGAAAATTTCGAAAAAAATATAGTTTCCTGAAAAAAGAACATGGTTTTACCTGATCTCAAAGTATAGGCAAATTTTGGATTTTGTCACCTTCTGATCTCGAAGATTTGATCATAAAGATTTCCATATCTAAGTAAATCATACTGAACAGGCTTCTTTGTAACAAACCTTCAGGTTCCACCTTTAATAATTTAAGGGTACAAGTTTTTAAGTTTTCTTTTAATCGAGATTAAATTCTGTCCACCTTAGGTGGAAATCCCACAGTTTATGTCACTGTCATTTGTACCAATCTGAATCGTTCATTTTATAAGACGTTTTCTTTTAAACAAGATTAAATTATGTCCACCTTAGGTGGAAATCCAGCAGTTTATGCCATTGCCATTTGCAGTAATCTGAACCGTTCATTTGGTAAGGCTCGTAGAATGGTACATTTGCTGAAAAATCATTTTGATCTGTCATCGATAGATACATCAAAAATTGAATTTTAAGTTATAGAATAGACAGTCGAATTTTGTAAATAATTTTAAAGTCAAACTATCCATGACCATCTATTTTAAAAACTCAAATTCAATTTTCAATATACCTATCGATATTTGATCAAACTGAGTTTTTGTGTAGATATATTACTCTGAAGGGCCTATAAAATGAACGATTTAGATTACTACAAAAAATGCACAGTGAGGCCTATAATAGATGGTGGAAACCGTGGAAGAAATAATTTAATTAATTATATCTTGTAATCAATAATCCATAATAGGTATGCCGATAAAAAATAATAATTCGTAATAGTTTATGGAAATTAAACCATGCTACTTTCCAATTGTTATATTTTGTAATCTATAATCTTTTAGATAATTTTGAAAACATAGTTTAAAAATTGTAATTGAGATCTATCGAACAAAATCCATATCTCATATAAAAAAAGTATTACCTACTAAAAATTTAACAAATTTTCTATCCTGTTAAGATACAACAAGGGACTAAAAAAAATTAGGACGGAGAGGGCATAATGTACTCCCTCCGTCCCATAAATTTGATCCCCTATGAAACTACTTGCAATTTTTAAGTTTAAAAATAATGTAATTATCGATTTTTTTTTTTTGCAACATAGATATTGTTTGATAGATTTCAAAAGCGATCTTTTGAACGGCGTTAAAAAAATCAAAAATTATTTTAATAAAAAATTATTTTTAAGTTCCAAAATTACACGTAGTTTTTTTGGGGACTAACTTTATGGGTCCGGTCCGGAGGGAGTACCTTACTTACCTGCATGACCCTTCATTTGCGAGTCAAACATTTGTATAGCCCCGTACAAAAAAAAAATTTGCATAGCTTATTTTCACCACTAATAAATTGTGAACGAATATTTATTTATTTTTTATCCGCAACGAATTTATTAAACGTATTAATTTCAACAGACCTCCCCTCCTTCGTCTCTCTCTATAACGGAAGTAGCATAACCGGATAGACTCTGTTGACGGTCATTGATAACCATCTCTCCGGTCTGTCTTGTGTTTAGACCAAATCTCCCTGCAGTTAGTTTTTTAACCAAGTCATTAGTAAATAGTTCAGTAAAGTGATTGTGCAAATTAATAGATATGATCTTTATTATATATCATTATTAATATATATATATATATATGAATCATATTTGTCATCTCTTTTGAAACGAAATACAATATTTTTTATCCGATCAAACTATTTGTTATTAGAATTTTTTTTGTGTGCTAAACCTACAATATAAACTGAGAAAAAACCAGAGTGTCACATGCAGTATACTTCACTTATTGCGTTAAGAATTGGCACCAGTTCCCATTAGTATTTAAAAAGAGAATTTATTTTGTTACTCCCTTTTTTGTTAATGTCACTCCCCTGTGTCTCACAAAACAAATCATCTAATAAAGACACAGGAGAGTGGCATTAACAAAAAGGGGAGTGATAAAATCACTCCCCTTTAAAAATTGTGAAATCTATCACTTTTGTAAGTCTCAAGAAGTACAATATATATTCATTCGATCTTGAGCATCCGCATCAGGCTCTCTACATTTTAGACCAATTTACGCCTTAAAAAGTTACTTTATTACTTTAGCTATTCACTTTTAAAATTTCTACTACATCAGACTCTTTATATTAAAATTATTCCATTAAAAATATTATTTCTCTATTCTAAAAAAACACCAAACTATCTCATTCCGATCAATTGTTCACTTAATTACTTATTATTTTTTTAATATATAAATAGTCTAAAAAAAATTAAGTGCTCCAATTTTCAATCAGTTTGAACGAATGCGAAGATTTTATTTTTCTGATCATTTTATCCTAAAGGGTCATATTTTATATTTGTCTCCAGGACTTTCATATAAGACCCCTAAGAGAGTCGTAGAACCAAATAAAGTATAGAAAAATATTAAGCCAAGTCACTGTAGCAGTGAATAGTGGAATAAAAATATTAAAATAATAAGTAACAAGTGAATAATGACTCTTGAAAATTAAAGAGTTACTGTAGGGGGGTTTTGGGTTTTTTTTTTTTTTTTTTTTTCCATTTTTGGCTCTTTAATTTAGTTTGGAGAGGGAAGTAAAGAGGGAGATGTGGATGCTTCTAAACTTATTTTTCTTCTTCATTTTGTGCGTTTTCTTTTTCTTTTCTGAATTTTTATAAGATTCGATTGATTTTTTTGAATTAATCATTCGTCTCGACGAGAGGAGTCTAAAAATGAGGTCGTTGTGGGGCACCTAATGAACTTACCGACCTGGCCTTGAGGTTTTCAGATCCAAAGGGATTTCTTGTTAAAAATGATAAATGCTTTAGGAAAATGGTTCACTCCTTGAAATTGCAGTACCATATGTGATATATATATATATATATATATATATATATTATTTTTATTTTTTAATTTTTTTTCTTTTTTTTTGAATCATCAAACCTCTCACCTGCTCTTTACTTCAAAATAGTAGTTCAAAATTGTGGATGATAAAAAAGTTGAGTGATTAGCTTCCTAATTCCAAAATTGAATGTTGGGTCCAATGTCCATTATGACCCCGTTTGATAACAGTGATATATAGGTGTGATTCGTAAGAAGACGAGATAAGGATTATGATTGATAATGAGAATGGATTGGTAATGAGAAATGATTAGTAATGAGTTTGTTTGTTTGAGATGAGATTAGATGATGGGATTGGATTGATAGAATGACTTGACAATGAGAATGGGTTGGTAATGAGAATGGGCTGTGTTAGGATTGGTAATACCATCTCTGTTAGGTCGAGACCCCGACCCTTTAATCTGCACCCTCAAGCACAACACGCAAACAACGAAGCACAAACACGAGAAATTCGAGGAAAAACTCCGTATATGTATTAATCACAAAACAAATACAATATACATGAAAAAACCTATTCGACACGCCACAACCCAGCTGTCATCACTCCTCTCTCTCTCCCTCACTCCGGTGGCTCTCTGACAGTCTCTTCGGGCATCTCCGAGGAGCCCCGCTCCACCGTTGGGGGATCTCTCCGCTCACACTCTCCTGCCATCTCTCACTGTCACTAGCCCACACACACACTGCCCCTTGGCAGTCAATACAAATACCAAAACACATGGGGAGTAATCCCTTACACTCACATTCACACACTTGGGTGTACCCAACAATCACTCCCTACAACCAAGTGGGACAATCGTCGATCCGTTCATCCACTCTAGGCAAGCGCCTGTGTCACTGCTAGCCATCAGAAGCCTCACCACCCCCGCACCGGAAGTGTATATACCAATTGACCGAGTGCCTCCTTGCAGGACTAGATCTGTCGTGGCTGAACCAACTATGTTAGGATTGGCCGGAGGTGGTTCGTTTTGGTGGATGTTGCTCGCGGTTTGCCAGGGTTTTGAAGCTTGGGTCTAGTCCGACGGGTGTTCATGTGGCAGCCGCTCTTGCTGGTTTTGGAGGTGGTGATGGCTTCTCAGTGGCTACAGCGGCAGTGGATCTGTGCGCGGCGGAGCGGATCTTGGGTCGGCAGAGGGTAGGAATCTAACTAGGGTTTTTAGTTTTTAGGTTCTGGGCTAGGCCCATTGGTTGTATGGACTTGGTCCTTTTAGGTGTTCAGGTTTGAGCTCATTGGTGTTTTGCGCTTGGCCCATTTGGTATGTCCTTGACTGACATCTTGCCAATCGCGAATCTAGGTCTCAGATTCTTTTTTGTTTTGACAATAAAAAAGAACTTCATAGATAAAATAGTCATTACAGCCCAATGCTAACAAAGATACAAAAAACCAAAAGTACATCAAGCATAACAACAGGTACAAACTTCCAAAGCAAAAGATCCATGGAGAACTCATCCGGTGTCGAAAGGATAAGATATATCAACTTCTGAATAGATTCTGGAAGATGCCACATTGTTCTTCTTCCCTTTGTTTAGGAATATGATGCTGTCAAATCCTTGTTCCTTTAGTCCTTGTAACAAACGCTAGACATTGTAACCACAGACAATTGTATATTTTTCTCAAAACAGTGAAATTCTAGTTGAATAAATGCTTACTCCCTTCAGGGTCGGTAAAATTCGAACCCTTCATAGTTATTGTACTCTCAAAAGAAGATATGACGAATACACATCTTGGGGTCCCAGATGCATTACCCTTCATAGCATAATACCGTTAAAATCACGATATAGTAAGATCAAAATTAGATTTGCGCGCGGCATCGTTTCAGCAAATTCGATTGTTGGCTGCAGTTACATCTCCCCAATCTTTTCAATGAAGCTGAGCATCGTCTTCAGACCTTTCTCATCTGTTCAAATACGAAACACAAAAATGCAAAGCAATTAGTTCTTACAGCCAGTTAGTATGGGAAACAACCACACACCAAGTTTACTAATGGCCTATTAGGTTCAACCGCCGTTCTGTTCTAGGATTTTGAAGAATGGTTTCCAAGCCGTTCACAAATCTTGATAGTGGATCAGGGAATGAGTCAATTGATGCAAACATGTTTTAATCTGTTCAAAATGCGTTTAAATTCCTCGGAAATCTTACGCCTCTATAGAACACAATCACGATTTGTTGAGCACAAATACGGAGAAGTTGTTTGTGAAAGACGGATATACTCGGGTAATACTAACCAAGTCTTGCTATTGTGTGCCCTTTTTGATGATGGATCACAAGCGGATCGACAAATGCATCCAATAACTCAATCCCTGATTCTTTAAAGAAATCTGCCTCACCTGTAAATCGCACATAAGAGATATTGCAATGCATAAGTACCGATCGAGTCTTGCAATATGGTTCGTGTTACAAGTCAATAATAGGATCGACATCAAAAGACGGAAGTACCTATAATGTGGAGGGAAGGGCACTGGACAGGAGTTGAAAATGCATTAGCAGCCAGTTTGGGAATACAAAACTTGGATCCTGTTCCGCCGAGCTTGCCCCCCGACATTATAATCAGATACTTGATCTTCGGAACCTTTGTAAGTGCCACACCATCGGATTGCATTCCTGGCAATGCTGCGGATAAAATGCCTCCCTACAATACATTATCAGCAAATTAACCGACAAACTCGCAGAACTATGCCAAAGAGCTTAGCCTCTTGCAAACTAAACAAGAATTTTGGACGAATTCCAACCAAAACTCCCTCAATTGTGAGCTTTTTTAAGCATTGAAATTGGGATTCATAGTTGCAGAAGGGAGGAAATAGGGACAAAAACAGACTAATATATGATGCACGATCCATAATCGACTGAATGAAGGGTAGCTCGCCTAATCGAAAATTAGCCATCGAGAGCACTCTGAAACTCGTCTAAGGAAGTGTAGGATTCAGGAAGCCGAGCAAAAAGAAAAGGAACCGTCTCCTCCCCGTGTCGGTCAAGTTCAAGAATTTTGGGGCAAATTCTGTACCCATTTTGACGATCGCGACTGTTCAACTTGTGGAGGTTGTCTTTATGTTGACGAAAACTCATGTTAATCAGTCTTCAATTATGATTTCAAAATAACTTTTGTCCTTAAAAAAAAACAGAGTGAGAAATCAAATATTCATAACCAATTCTTTAAAAGAAATATCAATCGATCGCTTATTGAACAGTTATCTATTAGTTTCCAATGGTTAAATTTCTTGGCAAGCTCTACAATATGAACGGTAATCGGTCACCAAAATGGGTCATAGACGGGAACCAAAAAAGTCAAAGTTGCACCAGTCTAATCATTTCCCAAACTTGAGAGGATCTGGTCCCAAAAGAAAATAGACAGATAGAATTGTTCTATTTCTTGGACTTCTTGAGAAGAAAGAAACTTATTCACGGCTCCGCCGTTCCGCGCATTTCCAAGACACGATAAGAAATTAAGAATAAACTTAAAATATCAACTACCCACCTGCGAAAAGCCCATCAGACCATCAAAAGGCCCATGCTTGATCATGAAATCTTCAATGTAATCAAGACATTCTTCAAAATTGTACACCTCCGAGTAATCCTAATACACAAAACAAAATTCACAGAAAAATTAGAAAATTATAGTACTTTGGAGCAGTATGAGAAGCTAAAATCACCCAAATTTTACCTTTTCACGTTTTCAATTTTCATTTCTAATAATTTTTTTTATCGTAAACCCATTTCATAAAAGCCAAAATAGGCTAATACAGCGAAGCCACACGGAAGAAAAAACAATAGAATAGGTGACAAAGGGGCAGCGACAAACAATCGCAAAACTAGTGACTAGGCCTAAACACGACTCACTGCCACAAGGAGTCGGGACACGAGGGGCCAGCAATCTATCCACTAGCCACCCCGTCCTAGAGCAGAAACCCTAACAGTTCCCGATTTCAATTTTCATTTCTAGACAAAAAGACTTTTTGGCCCTTCTCATGTTTTGATAATTACATGGATGCCGTACATGGATGCATAATCACATTTTAATGATTAGTATATTCCAAAACACTACTCCTGTTATAAGATCTACTCTAATCATATCTCCCAAAAATTCTATCTATTACTACATTCAAACTATTAAACAAAAATCTAAAATGCGAAGCGCAAAATGCAAAAAGCCAAAAGAGAAAAGAAGCTCCCAAACACCCGAGAAATAGGTTGCGTTCTTTTTAATTTATAAGTCTGAAACTTATTTTGATATTTTTTTAATTTTCGTAACTTTTTGTTACTTTTCGTAACTTTTTGTTTAGCTTTTCGTCTTAGTTTTTGGAATTAATCGTTCGTCTCGACAAGACAAATTAGAAAAATATAAAAGTATGGACAAATGTTAAAATAATTCAAATAAGACGGTACTTTAGACAAATAAGAGAGTTGTTTGATACTTTTTCCATCATTGGAGATTTTTGTTTTTTGCTTTTAGTCAAAATTTTGTATTTTTTAAACTCCTCTCGATGAGAAGGATGATTATTCCAAAAAATATAACACAAATCTAACAAAAATTTACCAAAGACGACCAAAACAAAGAAAATAATTAAGTTTAGAAGAACGTAGCCTAAAGAAGGGGTATTTGTTTTCACCTCGGTAAACTGAAACCACTCGAAATAAGGAGGGTCGTAGAAGCCTTGAACCATGGATCTGCCTTGGGCTTTATAAGGGGCATCAATGAAGACAAGGTCGAACTTCTCGAGCACCGTCTCCGGCCACCGTTGGAGCTGTTTCCGGAGGATTTCTGAACTCGTTCTGAAACCATGGAGGCAGAGGAATCTGGGTTTCTTCAAGATTTGAACTTGTATTCCACCTTTTCCGGTATTCCCAATTTCCTGGGGAAAGGGAATTGTTGCGGTGAAAACGTCGCTATGATCGCGGTCAGTAAAATAAGTTACTATTCTTAAGTGAAATGCTGCAATTCACATTCTTATTTGGATGTGTACGTTGTCGTTATGCGACATTTGAATTCATAATTTTTTTTTAATTTATCTCATGAAACTTTTATGAGTTTAAAATTTATGGTATATATCATGTTTTATCCAACAGTGGTGATAATGCCAAAACTATTTTTGTTGGTGTTAAAATTGTTTTTGTTTTATCCAATTGTAAAACATCATCAAATCCTAATTAGAATTAACCAACTTGTCTTTCTTTCTTTTTCTTTTTTTTTTATAGATAGTGAAAGACTATTTTCACATCTTTACAACCTTTCACAAGTTACATAAGATAGTGTACGTGATCCATTGTAATTATGATTTTTGCTGATGTCAGACAGATTCTATTGAATTCCCTAGCGACTACAACACGAAAAATGAGTAATTCGCTATGAAACAAGGAGTATTTTGCAATTTTGAAATGTGAGGGGGTAACCTATAATTTTTCTATTTCAATTTCTTTTTTTTAACTAAAATTAAATTTCTCTTTAATTTTTTCTCATTAAATTTCTACTAGAATTATGGTTGAAATTGTTTTGTCTCAACAATGTAAGAACTATACATTTTTGCCCACCTAACATCATTAATTTTCAGCAGTCTAGCTCCCGCCTAAAAAACTGGTTTAGGAAATCATAATTTTATTTTTAAAAATGTGTTATTTTGTATTACGATTTTACTTTTTAATAAGTATAAGGATGCACAAAATTATACGCAATTATATTTATGGATGAGGATATCTTGGTACTTATTTAAGTTAGTAGAATATGTACATCGGGGCGGTTCAAGGGACACCTAAAAAAACACCTCATAGTTTTGATCAAATTTTGATGATCCGAGCCGCTCAATGTGATCAGAACATGATTTTAAGGGTACCCGCGAATTAATTTTCTCCTTTCCTATGGCATAATTTTTGCAAATGTTCGCCAGCAATTTTTAAATTTTGCGTCCGTCCCTAAAAGTTGATAACGAAAAAAGACAATTCTTTTCGATGGCATTTTAACTTTATTGCATTCATGGCTTCTAACTAATCGGAAATTATTTTCTGTCTTCTATGTGTAGAAAATATGGAACGAAAAAAAGAAGAAAAAAAAAGGAGACCAAACAAACACTTAAAATTTTCGAAAAAAGATAGTTTCCTGAAAAAAGAACAGGGCTTTTACCTGATCGATCTCAAAGTAGAGGCAAATTTTGAAAGGGAATTTATTTTCACACTCCCCTTTTGTCCAAATGCACTCTTTTTTGTTTTGTAGTGATGTAAAATTACATGGTTACCCTTTTCATGTGTGAAGGAAAGAATTTATGAAGGGTAGTTTTTGTTCAATTTCCTTTTGGAAAACGCGTTTTGTACATAATTAAATAAAATTTGGATTTTTCACTTTCTGATTGGAAGATTTCATCATAAAAGATTTCCATATCTGAGTAAATCATACTACTACTAATTAAACAGACTTCTTTGTAACAAACAAACCTTCAGGTTCCACCTTTAATAATTTAAAGGTAGTTGTTACGTTTTCTTTTAATAGAGATTAAATTTTACCCACCTTAAGTGAAAATCCCCCAGTTTATGCCATTGTCATTTGCAATAATCTGAACCGTTCATTTTATAAGACCCGTAGGATAGTACATTCGCTGAAAAATCATTTTGATCTCTCATCGATAGATACATCAAAAATTAAATTTTGATTTATAGAATAGACAGTCTGATTTTGTCAATAATTTTTAATTTAAACTATACATGACTATCTATTTTAAAAACTCAAATTGAATTTTTGATATATCTATCGATGTCTAATCAAATTGATTTTTTGTGTAGATATATTATTCTGTAGGGCATACAAGATAAATAGTTTTGATTATTACAATAGATGCATGGTGAAGCCTATAATAGGTGGTGGAAACCGTGGAAGAAAGAATTTTAATCTATAATAGGTGGTGGTGGTGGAAACCACCTATTATAATCAATAATCTATAATAGCTACCTTTTAGTTGATTATATGTCATAATCTATAATCTCTTAGGTCATTTTGAAAACACAGTTTTAAAAATTTAACTGAGATCTATCGAACAAAATTTATATCGGATATAAAAAGTATAACCAAATGAACGGTGCAATTTTTAAGGTTTAAAAATAATGTAATTATTGAAATAGTTTTTTCTCCAATATGGATCTTGTTATAGATCTCGAAGAGTTCTTTGAACGGTGTAAAAACAATCCCAAAAAAATAAATAAATAAATAAATTCTTTTTAAGTTCAAAAATTGTGAACGAATTTATTAATCGTATTAATTTCAACAGACCTCCCCTCTTTCTTCTCTCCCTATAACGGAAGTAGCATAATCGGATAGACTCTGTTGACGGTCATTGATCACCATCTCTCCGGTCTGCCTCGTGTTCAGACCAAATCTCCCTGCAGGTAGTTGTTTAACCAAGTCATTAGTAAATAATACAGTAAAGTGATTGGGCAAATATGTATATATATATATGTGTGTGTGTGTGTTTTTCCAGCGGTGTTATCCCCACCGCTCTGTTTCACTGCTCCCCCACTATAGCGCTCAACCTCACCATCAGTCTCGGCTATTCATGGTTCGGATTTTAAAAGAACACTCCTGGAAGAGTATTTTAAAATCCGGACCGTTTAGAACACTTTTGAATGGTTAAATTGAGAGTGGTGGGGGGAGCGGTGAGCATAGACTTTCTGATATTTTTTTAAGGGAAAAGCTCCACTAGATACTCCATCTCTTCATATCCGTCCAAGCACTAATTTGTGAACCTACAACCTTATAGAGATAAAACCTTCCTGCAAAAATCAACTTGATCGGAAATTGATTCTCCCTAGCTTGAATCAAGTTTATTTTACTTCATGAAGTTGAGAGTGAGTTTGGAATCATATTGGTCATCTTTTTGGTTTAAAACGAATTACGATTTTTTATTTTACTTGTTATTATCCGATCAAACAAATTGTTATTAGAATTTTTATTTATTTTTGGGTGCTAAACCTACAATATAAACTGGGCATAGCCAAATGCATGATCAGGAGGTCACGTGTTCTCTGGATTTTTTACTCTTCCACATACCCACTCTTATCCAGTATCCAGTAATAGTATAGTACTTCACTTAATGGTGTGTTCCACTGATCAAAGTAAATACTTATCTTTTTGAATGAAAGGTCATATATTATGAAAGAATGATCTATTTTGCAAAGCGGAAAATATGTACTTAAAAAATAAGAACCTTAGCAGAACGAAGTCTTATTGCTTTAAGAATTCGCACCAGTGCCTATTAGTATTTAAAATGACCAAATGTATCACTTTTATAAGTCTCAAGAAGTACAGTAGTAACCTTTAATTAATATGTTTAATCGGGTAGGACGGGACCAAATAACTAGTTTTTGAGACATGCATGGTTAATATGTTCTCGAGGCTACGACACCTATCGCTAATGGGTTTTAAATTGGAACCTTCCAAGAAATCTACCAATTCAACTGTTAACTTTTTTCCGTAACGTGAAAGTAAAAATAGAAAAGAGAGATCGAACATGCTAAAACATCAAGAAGCGTTGATTTTCCGGAATCAGGTGGTCCCGTGATAGCCGACACCTCTCCGGTGACCCCCTGCAGAATGGCTTGGAGACCGCTGCCGATCTTCTCCGGCACTGCCACCCTCAAATCCTTCAACGCCAAGCATATCTTGCCCCCCTTCCACCCCAACCTATCGCCACGACCGCCACCGTATCGCCGTTTGTTAAATCTCACCGCACGATGAGGTGATGGGGATATGGCCCCATTGCTGAAGGCAAAATTTGAGTTGGTGTTATTAGTGGGTAGTTCATTTTCATCGGAAGCCAAGCTTTCTGTTTTCGGATCATGAACCTTATTCTTAGTCCTTCTGCGATTGGCTTGGGTTGCTCTGGCTGGGTATAGGCTTGGGCTTGGGCTTAGTGTCCATTTAGGCACTTGAGAATACATGTGTGTGTGTGTGTGTTTGTGTCAGAGAGAGAGAAAGAGAGAGAGAGAGAGAGATATATGTATTAATTGCACTAGTGAGGGATTAGGGTGAAAACGAAGATTAGTTTTGAGATCAAGGGGTATTTGTAGGGCTTTATGAGAAGATTCTGTCTAATACATGCTATAGCTATAGATTCTGTGTAATTTATACTCCGTTTTTAATCATATGTACATTCATAAATCTAACGGTCTAAAACGATTCTTTGAATCCAATGGCTGATTTCTCGGGATGACCGTTTTGAAAAGAATTCAAATATCTCTCTCCCTCTCTCTGATTGTTTCAAAAATCAATAACAAAACAGGAATTCCATAGACAATACTTCCCTAAATAAATGTTCGGACCGAAAACTTAGGTATTCAAAAACATGCATTTTTTTTGTTCATAAAAAATTTGAAAAAAATACCTTCAGGGGCGAAGCAATTGTTTTTAAATTTTTTGAACAAAAAAATTGCATGTTTTTTAAGGCATGGGTTTTCGGTTTGGACATTATTATTTAAGAACGGAGGGAGTATGAGATTTTCATAGAAATCCCTATAGGTAAGTGCTGACTTCATCATATTAATTAGATTTTGTTGCGATGATGATTTCTTTGGCAGAAAGAAAATATTAAGATTTTACAGAAGCCATTAATGTTTTGGTTTGGTTGGCATGTCATAGATCATGGATGTCATAAAAAAACTTGTGGGATGATTTAGGTTTGTTCATGAGGCTGGTCAATAGTACGGAGGACGATTCATTTAGGTAAGAGCGGGTAACGGAAAATCCTATGCTTGGATGTAGTGTTTAATTGTTGAAAGTTGTGTTTATTGTGGGCAATTGATGATTAATTAGGATTCACAAATGTTTTCTAATTGACGCGTAATTGGTTTGAATGATTCAGTTGTTGAAAGCTCAATATCAAGTAGTGACGGGCCTTTGGGTACTGTCGGGCAGTTTGCTCACACTTTACTTAGGACACTCGAAACAATGTCGAAAACCAAATTCTTTAGGCACAAACATGCGCTAGTACATACTATATAGTATATCATTCCAGTCTAATTAATAATTTTTTCACATTGAAGTATATTCTATTAGGGAAATGATATTGGCACTCCAAAATCAGTGTAACTCCAAAGCCACTTTCCTTTATTTTTTGGAGTGCCTGCATTAATTTTTGAAGTGCCAATATCATTTCCCATTCTATTATGCAACAACATTATATCATGCAATCTCATCCCAGGATTTGATATGTGGGATAAATATCTTCAAAGCGAATATTCTTTTTTTTATTATTCTAAGCAATAAAAGATTACAAGTATCTGATTTACATGAAACGTAATGTAAAGTCACAATTATATTAAACCCAACTAATATCCCATCAAGAATATTATTTGAAGTGATGCAAAGGTTGATCATCGAATCAAATGTTTTGTCGTTTACGTTGTTGCTAGTGTTGATATTTAATTTATTGTGTTTTGTCATAACTATTATTGACTCTCATACCCAACTAAGTACTTATTTGAAATTTATTTTTTGAATTAAAGATAATGTATTGTGAGAGAATGACATGTCTCGTAAAGCAAAAAAATAAGTACTAAAAATAAGAACCTTAGCAAAATAGGACCAAAGTGTGAGTTGCGTGGACGAAAGTTCCGTAATGTAATTAATATAGAATAAGGTAACTGTAGTAATTAAATCATAATATAATATTATCATGTTGAAATATAATATTTCTGTATTTTAATATTGTTAATATCTATGTATTTTTTTTTCGCCGAAGGGTTTGACTTTTAACGTGTTGTATCCCTTCGCCGCAAAAAGAAGACTCACGCCAAGGGGAAAGTTCTTTTATTTGTACAATATATTTTGACACTCATATCATAGTTATTGGTGCTTTTTTATTTAAGGTAAAGATCGTAACTAAGTATACTGTAATTAATTTTGACACGATTATGTCCATAACTTTTCACTTTCTATCATGATTCATTATGTATGTTTTTTTTTTTTTTTATCAGCAAACAAAATTTTATTAATCAGAGAACCAAAGTTTCAACGATTAAAAGGGAACGGGAAAAAAGACATCACAACCTATATCCCAACCATGTTGGCACCTAGGCCGAGGACAATCATATGCTACCCGCTACGAAAGGAGGAAGAGGTTGGTAAGGGTAAGTCAGTAAATACATATTTTTTCTTGCAAGATTTTATGAAACTTTTCGTTTTAACCAAACACATGTAAGAAGACAAAAAAACATTCGCTTTCTTTTATTCTCTCTCTCTCTCTCTCTCTCGGAATTGGGGTTGGTGTTGTGCAGTGGTGTGCGCAGCACCGTGCTGTTCACCTCCGAGCCATTGAATCGTGCATCCGACGGTTCGGATACAATCAACGATTGAGAACCGTGTTTATTGCCAAGATGAGATCCGAGCCGTCGGATGCAC
>JAOTQK010000002.1:18613463-18623815 GCA_025642025.1 Rhododendron ferrugineum
AACCCAGAAACGCAAGTCAGTTAATTTCTTCGAGCAAGTTCATCTACGCGACTTTTGGCAGTAACCAAACACCAGTAATGTAAAGCTAGCTTCCTTCAAAATTCGAGACAAATTTCAGAGATTACTACATATTGATATGTTCGATATCTGAAATTTCTTCAAAAGTCTCGACATATATGGAAAACATTTAGGCCATGTTCCGCTAACTAAAATAAGTACTCATTTAACTTATTTTTTAGATTAAAGATGATGTATTGCGAAAGAATGACTTGCCTCGTAAAACATGATATATATATATATATATATATTTAAGTAGTTAAAAAATAAGAATCTTAGCGGAATGAGACCTTAGACTACGTAATACTAACCAAGTTTGGCTACTGTGTGCCCTCTGGAATGATTAATCACAACTGGATCCACAAACGAGTCCAGCAACTCAATCCCTGATTCTTTCAAGTAATCTGTTTCGCCTGTAAATTAAACATAAGATACAGAAATGCGCAGGTACTAATTGAGTACTCAATTTGGTTCAAGTTAGTTCAACACCAAAATTAGCATCAAAAGATGGAAGCTACCTATAATGTGGAGGGAAGGGCACTGGACAGGAGATGAAAAAGCATTGGCAGCCAGTTTGGGACAGGCAAACTTGGATACGGATCCGCCAAACTTGCCCCCTGACATTAAGATTACGTACTTGATCTTCGGAACATTTGTGAGTGCCAGACCCTGGGATTGAAGTCCTGCCAATGTTGCAGATATAACGGCTCCCTACAGTTCATTGTGAGCAAATTAATCGGCGAACTCAGAGAAGTAAGCGAAATAGTCCTTTTGACAACTAAACAAGTACGGTTAGACAACTTCTCGTGTTGCCATTTTCGGTCTTTCATTTCAACCAACATTCCTTGTCGAGCGGGAGCAGAGCGGCCGATCCGGCCGTTCATCTCGGCACGAATGACTCAGATCGAATCTGAGTCCATACAAATTGAAACTGTCTATTGCTCGGTTAAAATCCGAGCCGTCGATTGCAGAGATAAGCAGCTGGATCGGCCGCTCTGCACCGTTTTAATTGCGGGGTACTGCTTGGCAGCATCCCTAGCCCATTCCCACAATAAGGTCTGATAGTTGCAGAAATGTCTCATACTGAACTTTCATTATGATAGGATACGGTGACATATAACCTACACAAAACATTGATAAGCAAAAACGTGTAGTATACAGAAACTCGGTTAAAATGAAAAGGAACAGGCTTCTCTCTAGTTTTGGATATAACTGTATTGGTCCGATTTCAGATTTTGAGCCACATTCTGGATCCATTTTCATGATAGCAATCGTTCATCTTGTAGAGATCATCAAGAAGATTATTCCAACCAAAACTCATGTTCGGTGTTTGATTAAACACGATTCCAAAATAAATTTTTTGTTGAGAAAGGAAAGACAAAGTAAGATATCAGATCGGAACCCATTCATCTGAAATGAAGTTTGAATCGATCACGTCCTGAGGGATTATTGATTATCATGTATGGCTGAGTTTTTCAATGAGCTCTAAAATATCAACGGTATCTAATCATCTTAATGGGTCTCGGACGGGACCCAAGAAATCAAAATCAGACCATCTAGTTACCTCCAAAATTGGAAAGGATGCTCTCCTCCTAAAAACCATACATAGATGGCCACTTTTAGTAAAATCTTGTCCGTCCATGTAATTCATGTGGTTTCTTTTATCTCCTAGACTTTCTTTAAAAATGTTTTCCCAAGACACTATAAGAAATAAACTTAAACAAAATCATTCCCCAAGAAAATAAAATCAAATATCAACTACCCACCTGGGAAAAACCCATCAGACCATCAAAAGGTCCATGCTTGATCATATAATCTTCAATGTAAGCAAGACAGTTATCGAAATTGAAAACCTCCTGATAATCCTATTACACAATTCACACAAAATTAAGTTAAAAAAATGCATTCTTTGGACCAATATGGGCATCTAAAATCACCCCAACATCAAAAGCTCAAATATATACAGAGTAAATATATCGAAAATGAGAGCTTTCTTAGTGGAATCCATAAACTAAAGCTCTAAGTTTGGCCTTGTGGTGTTGTAACATCCAACCTTCCTCCCTTTTGTTTTTCTCCCTTTTTCCCCCTCGATATACCCCTTTTCGAGTTTTATAAAATCGTTTTCGTTTGCCGAGAAAAAAAAAATACATCGAAAATGAAAGGGTATCTGGGAGTCGAGGTAGGATCTTCTTTGCCAAAAACCCATATGTCATTTTAACTGTCGGAAAATCACTTGACATAGAGGCACATGAATTTTCGGGACAGAGATCGGAGCCCTTGGGAGTCACGATTGTCATTTTGCATTGTGGGTAATTGGATTTTGCTTATTTGGCTTCATATTATGGAATGCATCATCGGAAATGAATGCAAAATCTAAAAACCACGTAGTGGAGCTTTTTGAATACTTATATACTAGGCCCCGTTTCCACTAACAAAAAACACTAAAAGCGTAATGCATTTCACCATCTCGTTTCCACTAACAAAAAAATTTCAGCATTTTACAATCTCGTTTTCACTAACAAAATAGTTGTCAACAAAAATTATTTTTGCTATAATAACTCTACTTGCAAAGCTATCAACAACTTATTTACTACCAAAAACACCGAACAACTTCTCAACCACAAATAAAAATCTAAAAAAATTTCGCTACCGGAAACACCTCTTAATTTATCTGTGATTTAGAATTCAGAATTATGAAAATACAAATGGCTCTCAAACACCCAAGAGTTTTTTTTTTTTTCGTACCTGGCTATACTGGAACCACTCGTAAAAAGGAGGATCGTAGAAGTCTTCAATATCGGATTTGCCTTGGGCCAAATAAGGGCCATTGGGGAAGACGAGGTCTAATTTCCCGAGCAATGCCTCGGGCCACCGTTTGATCAGCTGCTTCTGGAACACTTCGGCGCTCATTCTCAGCCCATGGAAGCAGAGGAATCGCGGTTTCTTGTGGATTCGACTTCCGATCTCACTTTTTTCGATTTTTCTAAACTCCTGGGAAAAGAGAATTAAGAAGTAGTTATGATCACCGTCGATTAAAGAAATGACACTAACACTCGTGTGTGCGAGTTACATGAGTAGGAGGTCAAATAGGTGGTAGTATCCTCTGTTCCGAAAACTCTTGTGCCGAGGGATTTTTCGGCCGTTGAATTGTATGATTTCAGGATAGAGGATATTGGACTGCCATAAGTAGGTGTGTGCAAGTAGCTCAAATAGTTGTCCAATAACCAAATATAGTGGACATCACGTTTTCTCAATTAAGTACATCATTCATTACACAAAAACCTTTTCTTTGGCTCTCTCTCTCTCTCTCAACAATGTTTTAAAAAAAATTAAAAACCGTTTTTGAAAAAGGAAGTTTTTACACAAAACTGTTTATTTAAAAAAAACCTTATTACACAAAAAAAATTAAAACCTTTTTAAATTATTTTTTTCAAAACGGTTCTTTTTTATAAAAAATTGAAAAATAATTTATTTTACAACTTTTTTTTTGAAAATTTTCATAAAACTATTTTTTATTTCTAATAACTAGTATTTATTAGTTCGAAAACTATTTTAAAAAAATTTGTTTAAAAGCATTTCGAGTTTCTAGTAAATTGGTGAATAATATAGTTCAATTTTTTTTTCCTTCTTTTCTCTTAAGTATAGTCGAGAAGGAAAAAAAAAAAGCAAAGAAAAACTAATTGACCGATTACCGAAAAGAACAGGACTTTTACCTGATCTCAAAGTACTGCCCCTAGATTTATTTTTTTAAGGGCGATGAAAATTTTCATTAATCATAAAATAACAAAAGATGAAATTTATAAAGAAGAAAAAAGAAATGCATTGAGAGAGGTTCGAAGAGTACGACGGCTCTCCTACTATTGCTACTCGCAAAAATTAATCTAAACCTAAGCCGCTCGATTTTTTCTAATAAAACAATATGACAAAACATTTTTGACAAGATGCCAACAAAAAACCGAAGACATAAATGCTGATAAAATATTCTCGAATTCCCATGTCTAGAACGTGTAGAGATAGTTAAAGAATTGTTAATCACCAACTCATCTAAAAGTTTAAGTTGTTAGAGAGATGGCCAACTTTATTATTTTTATTCTCAACATGGCCCCTCACGTGTAGTCGGGCTCTCCTGCGTAAGCGGCCTAAACACATGTAAATTTTAGTTATTAGGTAGACACAGTGAAGTTCGAACACAAGATATATTGTCTGCTTCAGGGACGGCTCTACATGGAGTCCATTGGTCATGATCTTTCCGGTCTGCTGTCTCGTGTTTGGACCAAGTCTCCCTGCAGTTAGGTGTTTAACAGAAATAAGAGTCCGTTCCAGAACACCTTTTTAAAAAATAATTAAGTATTTATTTCACATTTTCAAACTCAAAAACAATGTAAATGAAAAATAATTTTTTGAATTTTTTTTGCACCGTATTAAAGATCTCTTTCAAACAAGATTCATATTGCATATTTTTAGATTTCAATAAGCCCATTATTTTTGAGCTTGAAATTGCCTTCGTAAAAAATAAGTACTTATTTGGCGTTCGGGAACAGGGCCTAAAAATACATAACTGAATATAAAGAAACAAAAGGTTACATTAACTTGACGAAAAAAGAATCCGAAAAGTAAACCGAGGTCCGTGTATCATACAGTGATCAGAAAGACAGATTCGTTGCCTCGTCGGTGGAAGAGAATCGTACAGTAGTTTTTACAAAGTTGTACGTAAAAAGAGGCACCCAAGTTTTAATATATACTAGCACATCATCTTCAAAAAAAAAAATATTAGCACATGAATATTGATGGAAATTTATTACTGACTAATAGGACCACCTTATCTATCTCAGATCTTAACAACCACCGTAAACGTGAATAGTGGAATAAATAAAAGCATGGAACGCGAGATGTTTTTTTTTATTTCCAAAACGGGCTAAATGAAATCAGTACAATACTTATAGGAAAAGAAATGCATTGAACAAGTTTCGTTTTGCCGAGCAAAAAAAAAAAAACTTCTTTTCACGAAATCTTAACCTACATCATCGCCTCTCAAATTTTAGAACTAACCAGCCTGCTACCATGACGCCAACAAAAAAACCCTACGGGCCAACCCCAAAACTACACCTAAATGCTTGATTCATGCACCCTGCACAACCCTAACCAGAATAAAGACCCAAATGCAAAATATATATGGAACGCGAGATGTTGACCCCTTTAATCATAGTGTTTAATTGGAGCATCAAATAATGTATGGCTTTTGTTTCCTCTAAAAACAAAATATGGACTCTCTCTCTCTCACATGGGAAAAAAGAATTTATTAACCTTTGAATAGGTGCGCTCTCCCTCTCTCGGTCAACAGTAACAATCGACTAAGTTGTCATTCGCAAACAAGTAAGTATTTCTTACTTGAAATTTTTTGTTGAGAAGCATGTTGCTGTGCAGTACTTTGGTTGACTTGCGAGGTAAATAGTGAAAGACCAGAAGTGCATATGGTCTGTGATGGGATAAAAGAAGAGTGCAACAATAAAATAAGGATACGCCAGCGCTTAAAAGTGTTGGTAAAGATTCACGGAAATGATGCTATAGACCTGCTTGGTCTATACCAGCGCTTGGGCAATGCGCTGGAGTAGACGCGCTGCTATAGGTCTATACCAACACTTTTTATGGGCGCAAGTATAGATTGATGTTTACCAACGCTTTTTTTCCCTGCGTGTGCAAGCATTGGTATAGCATAGTTTTTACCAGCGCTTTGGTTGCAAGCGCTGTGTAGACTCTGTTTACAAAAATTCAACACACAAGAGTGCCATTTTCTGCAATTGCTGTGTTTCGAACTCTTTGCCTTTGGCTCAAAAGAGAGCTCCCGTGTACCTTCTCCAACCACTGCACCAACTATCATTTTTCGTTACATATGGGAGAATGTTTAATATATAACATATGTTTAAGATCTATTTTTTGTTAAATATTAGGTAGATTATCATGAAAGGTGAATCACTGCTCCCATGAGAATTATTTTTATATTTTATGCTCTATTCTTGTTCCAGTAAAATGTCAAAAGCTTTATTTTTGTAGTTTTTATATTTATATTTTACAGGATCTTCTTCAAGCACTATCACCACAATCCCGAAGAATGCATCTAATGGGTGAATATTACTTATTTCGACTGAGGAAAAATTTAGATGCATCCCGACCCCCACTAGAATCTTTATTTTTTGATCTGAACCGTTTTATCTTTTACATATTACGGAGTTCATCATTTCTACCAAGAATGAAGTTAATCAGTTATCACTATACATTAGATCGAACAGAAAAAACCTATTTTGTAAATGAAATTGTGTCTCGATAAAGAAGCTTTCTAAACCCGTTCAAGACATTTTTTTTACGAGAATGATATAATCAACAAGAAAAACGAAATCAACGGTCTGGATCGTCGGAATTGTGTCGCGGTCGAATGGCCACCGTATGTTCAAGTATAGCACAAGACTTAGTTTGTTAATAATTACATTGAACATATAGAATTAAAAGGTCATTACCAACTCAATTTTTACAGTGGTCAATCTGAACCATTAGGATTTCACGTCTCACTGATACCATCGTTGTCACTAAAATCAGAGATCATCGGATATCGGTGATCGCCTGATTGGACAACTTTTGATGCATCTTGAGGCGTTAAAGTATGAGATCGCAAGATTCAACCCTCACCAAAGTCTTTTTATTTTTGATCTGAACTGTCTATCTTTTACATATTACGGAGTTCATCAATTGAAACAAGAATGAAGTTGATCGGGTATCACTACACATTTGATCGGACGATAACTATCATCTAAAAAATAAAATGTTTCCTAATCAAGGAGCTTTCTAAACCTGATCAGGTCAATTTTTTATGATAATGATTTAACCAATATGCACAACAAAATCAACGACATCGACTGTTAAAATAGTTGTTTTATTGAGATGCGCTAAATAATCATACCGAAGATTATTAGCAAATGTATAACATATAATATAATCAGAAATTATTCCATCAGTGGTTTTTTTGTTTTTTTTTGGATCTATTTCAACGCTTTTCTTAGGCCGCTGGGAAATGGGGGCTTATTCCAGCGCTTTTTATGGGCGCTGGTAAATGGGGGGCCTATTCTAGCGCTTTTGCTTGGGCGCTGGGAAATGTTTGGCCTATTCTAGCGCTTTTGCTTTGGGCGCTGGAAAATCCTCATTCTAGCAGCGGTTAGAAAAAGCGCTGCTGTAGATCTCCTATTGTAGCGTTTTTTGCAAGCGCCGGTAAAAAAAGCGCTGGTGTTGTTCAAATTTCATGTAGAGGTGTGAATCAAAGGGAAATATAGCTAGCGAGGGGCGGTCCAAGCCTTGGGCCTTTAGAGGAAAGGCCTGGGAGTATACTCTAGAATTGTAAATGCTTAATTATGTTTCTTAATGCATTTCCAGATTACCAAAAAAAAAAAGAGAGAAAAAAGGCCTGAGACCGGTACCTCAGAGTTGGGAAGACCTCAAGAAATTGATGATTTGTCAGTCGTAAGTTTCTTTTGCAAGTCATGAATTCGTTGCTAATAAATGTTATGAATTCTCACTTAAATGTTATGAATTTCTATGCAAATGTCATTGATTGTTACACATATGTTATGGATTTCTATCCAAAAACGTTAAGAATTCAATGCGACTCAAAGGTGCAGACCATAAATATTCAAATAGTGTGTGTCAAATCTTCCCGTTTCCTTTAAATCTTTGTAACTTTGTTATTGAGATTAATAAAATTTCTTTGCTGATAAAAAAAAAAAGAGCATAACCTTGGAGAAAATATGAAAAACAAATTAAAAAGGGTTAGAAGTATAAAATTATTTTGTTGATGATTAAAAATAAAAGAGAGAGAGAGAGAGAGAGAGAGAGAGAGAGAGATTAGACCTGCTAATGCATCGAGAAGCGTTAATTTTCCAGAACCAGAGGGTTCCGTGATAGCCAACGCCTCTCCGGTCTCCACATACCCGGTGGCCGCCTGTGAAATGGCCCAGAGACCACCGCTATTCTTGTCGGGCACCGCCACCCTCATCAAATCCTTCCGCCCCACCTTGTCACCACCGCCACCATATTGACGTTTATTAAACCTCACCACACGTTGAGGTGGTGGGGATATGGACCCAGAGCTAAAGGGCAAATTTGGCATGGTCTTATTGAAGGACAAGTCATTTTCAACCGAACCCGAGCTTTCCATTTTTGGATCATAAACATGGTTCTTGGTCCTTTTACGATAATTGGCTTGGGAATTTCTTGTCGGGTACGGGATTGAGATTGGGCTCGGGCTTAGTGTCATTTTAGGTAGTTGAGCATACATGTTTGAGAGAGAGAGAGAGAGAGAGAGAGAGAGATGGGGTGTGAATTTGAGAACTAGTTGTATTTATAGGCTTGGTGGGAAGATTAGGTAATAGTACTAATTGTTTTTGTCTTCTTACATACTCTAAGGTGTATTTTATATAGGGGATGTGCTCTGTCCGAATGCGGCAGAAATTCCATGGTTTCTGCCGCCACCCATTATGGATCCTACCGAGCGTTCACTTTAGTAATCTAAACCGTTCATCTTGTAGTGCCTGCAAATTAATATGTCCAAACAAAAAATCAGTTTAATCAGACATCAATAGCTATATCAAAAAATAAATTGTGGTTTATAAAACAGACGGTCTGATTCTGTTACCACTTCTTAAAGTTAAATTGTCCATAACCGTCACTTTTATAAACCAAAATTTAATTTTTGATATAAAAATTGACGTCCGATCAAACTAATTTTTTTACGTGGACAAATAATTTTGCGGACTCTACAAGATGAATAGTTCAGATTACTGCAGTGAACGCTCGGTATGCCTCACAATGGGTGGCAAAAACCATAGGATTTCCTTCTCATTCGGAAAGAATTTAATCTTTTTTATAAAACATAAGAATTCAATCTCTTTTATAAAACATTAAAGTGTATTTCATTGCGTACGAATATCATATGATACAATCAGATCTCACCGTTGATATGCGGGATATATATATATTCCCTCAAAGAGAATATTTGAAGAATATCACATAATGCAATTTGATCTCACCGTTGATATGTGGGATATATTCCCTCAAAGAGAATATTTGAAGTCATGCAATAGTAGTTTACAAATGTAGCCCCCATCTTACAACACGACGTTGAAATACATATGTGTGGTGAAGAATGAGTTTGCTACACTACATGGCGGTGTTCCAGGGTATAAAATATATATTTGTTTTCCATATTCACACCTCTTCCCACGTCTCTCTCTCATATTGACACCCCTCCCCACGTCTCTGTCTCTCTCTCTCTCTAAACGAATAAAATAAAAAATTTAGAAAATTAAAATTTGGGATTTGGATGCTTGAAAAAATTAAAATTTGGGATTTGGATGCTTTTCGAGGCAAAATACATTTGCATATAGTATAGACTGATATTTAACTATATTAAATTAAATGATATTGCAACAGCGTCAAGAAGTGCGCGCATTGGTCCCTGAGATTTGAAGACATGATTTTCACAGTCCCATCCTAGTTGTTTCTGTTGGGATTATGCTTGGTAATCCCACCCGCAACGGAAGTGCAACAAACAAAAACAAATCACACAACGAGAGGACACACACAACCAAAATACGTGGTTCTCCAAACTCAGGTATATCCACGGGAGAGATATTTCACTATATGGAAAAATAGACGATTACAACGTGAGATGAAAAACCCTCTTGAGCTCCTTACACCATGGCTCACACAATGTTTTTCACTCACCCCCAACATCTCTATTTTCCCTCTCATCTATTCTCTTTCTTTCTCTCACACAATCTCACGGTGGGGGAGACCCCCGAAGGGGCTCCCGGACTTCCTCTCCTCTCTGCTCAATCTCTCTCCCCCACTCTCCTCTTCACGGCACAAGGCCCATTTTATGAGAGCTGTTAATCGCCCCCCTGTGTCAGGGGGGTCTGACACGGGCCCGCGATTTCTTCCCGTTTTACCCCATCTCTTCTTCCTCTCTCTCTCTCTCTCTCCCCGCTTTCTCTCTTTTTTTTTATTATAAAATTTCAAATATTAATAACTTTTGTTTCACGTAATTTTTTTTAATAAATTTTATATTTATAAAATGTACGCAACGAAACTTACCAAACGAGCCTAATATTAATGGTGAAATAATGTAAAACAGGAAAAATTATATTTTTGTGATAGTTTAGACTGTCTAAAGAGGTTGAAAAATTAAGTGTTTTAAATTTCAATCCGTTTGAACCAATAGAAAGATTTTAATTTTCTGATCATTTTATCCA
>JAOTQK010000002.1:18655179-18672739 GCA_025642025.1 Rhododendron ferrugineum
TTAGGAATTGCACTCTATAGAAAAAGGATCTAGTGGGCTATGAAATTGAAAAATAGGACCGGCCCAGAATTAACTCTTACTTCTAGCCACAATCATCAAACTGTCGAAAGGCCCATAAAAATAGTGATAATGTCAAAACTGTTTTTATTGGTGCCAAAACTCCAATGTATAAAAGTCTTGTACACTGCACATAGTACAAGCCTTTGGTGCACTAGAGTTTTGGCATCAACAAAAATTATTTTGGGATTATTATTTGGAGTTTTTAAATAACCATCCTCTTTCCCCACCTCATGTAAGTATTCATTCAGGCCTTTTTGAACCATTATGTATTCATCCTTTCGATGTGTGAAATATCCTTATTACCCTTCTAATAAGATATACAATGTATACAGAGATATATACATATATATGGAGATGTACTCCGTTTAACGTTAGAGTAGTCACGCCGTCCTGCAATTTCGTGAGTAATAATAGGAGGATTTCAATCCCTTTAATTTCTATTTCAAATCCCTTTGATTCCTAAATTAAAGGGATTAGGATCGATGCAGCCATCATAGTCCTGCAATTAACAGGAGGATTTCAAAGTTTGAAATTTTGAGATTCCTAAATTAAAGGGATTAGAATGGAGCCATCATAATCCTGCAATTAACAGGAGGATTTCGAAGTTCGAAATTTCGAATGTGAAGATTACCAAATCCTACTGATTTCTGTTACCATCTACTACGGATCCCGTTTGAAATTCCGAACGGATATATAAGGTCCCGGGATGGAGTTTAGTCCTCCCACAAACATTTGAACTCTGGCATTTTCGTTCCTTCCATCGATCTTCGTAATTCTCCATCCATCATTGTCATCGTAACATGGTATGTCTGTGAATAGTTAAAAACTCCAAATAAGTTGCAGAGAATGCTCACCATTTGCATGCATAATATCTCATCAAATCATGGTCAATTCATGGTGTATCACGCCCAATCATAATCATTTGCAGAAGGTGCCAACCGTTTACACACATAATTGTTTGGCGAATCATGTTGTATGCCGTTTTATTTTTCATGATCAATTATTTGTATCATTTACTATGAATTATGTCTGTCTGTTCTTACCATTTCATGGGAAATTATTCGTTTACCATGAAATGAATGTTACTATCACGAGATTACTTTGTACCCAAATACCTGCATGTTCATTCAAATAATGTCATATTTACCGTTTTTAAATCCATGAATTCGTTAACCATGTATATGTTACATATTTCATGGCATATTTGTCGTATCTATTGCCATGAGTATGACATTTTATATTTTGTGTAGGCTTTTGATTCACATCCGAAATGGCAAGTGAACTGATCATGATATGTCGACATGCTGACAAGTTTGCAGCAATCCGGATAACCCGTGGGCAAAATTTCGGCACAAAAAATTTATGAACGATGGTCTGATCTCGACCCGGATTCGGTTATCATGAACTACTCTCTAGCGGGTGAATTACTCCAATTCTCTCCCATTACAAATTTGGTGGGAAAGGGAACAATACACCAAAGTAGGAGCGCTCTTTAGGACACAATATGTGGCAAGTGCTAAATATTGAAGAATGAATACCTAATAAATTGGAATGATATATACACTCGTTCTCCTATAAGTATCCGGTATGTTTTTATTGAGGAAGTAGCAATCAAAAAGAACATTAACTTAGATTGATAGTATTTGACAATCTAAGAAAGCAACATAAAACATAAAAAGGAACTTAAAAGAAAGCAACATGTACACAAAGTTACGACGATATATTAATTAAGTGAAAATTGTTTACCATATACAAACACTAACAACTTCAAAGGCAAGAGAAATCTTGTTTAATTAGCAAGTGATGTGGTGTAGGGAAGTTCTACAGGTGTCAATTGTTTCGAAGGAGCAGCCATGAGCGATTTTAGAATGGGCTTGACATTCTCAACAAATTTTATGATACCCACAACCATCCCTAGTACAACGACAACATCAACCCACTTGGAATGACCCATCTCCACTTGCCATATATTTCTTAAGATCTCATCGCCAGTAATCGTCTGTGGCCCTACTGCTATATCGTTAGGGAATGTTAGTCCTTTAAACTCATTCTTGAAAAACCCTTGGATTGCGTACTTGTGGAAGGCGATATAGTACGTTGGGTATCTCCAAAATGGCTTGGGAAGATCGCTTGGTAATCGAAAGAAGCCTCCATTCAACATCATCATACCTTGAATTCCAGCTCCGGTAATAATTCCCATGAGGAAATCTGGTACCACACTTGCAACAACCATCATTAGGCTTTCGACCAGCAACATGCATGCATATATCATTACCACAAAGTAGGCAAAGTGGCCTATCCCTTTCTGAAGTCCAACGAGGTAATAAGCCATTGCCCCGGGTATCACGGAGATAAGAAACAGGTAAGGAAGGGAAGAAAATGTGTTTCCAACGACAAATGCACCAACACCATATATCATCTAACCTCTCTCGAGTGAAAATCTAGCTTTGACAAGGAAATAAAAAACAAATAATAATCATATGAGTGTCTTTGGAATTCAATCTTGTTAGCCCAAAGGTTTCTATAGAATACCTTATTGATTTTGATGATAACAAACAAATGTTCACTATATTAATCCTGGAGTGTTTACTTAATAGGTCCTCTAAAATTCGTGGTTGCTTTGGTGAAATATCTTATGGCTAAGCTATGTACTTGTTGCACACGATTATTTTCTTCTCTTCCAAACCTAGACATGTACGGCTATTTCTCTAGCATCCTAGCCATGGATTCAAGCTCTTGAAGAAAAGGCAACAAAGGAACCTATCTCCAATAGTCAAGAGTAAAAGAAGAAAAGAAAAGATTAAGGACAAATCTTTCCTTTATGTTCCATGCGGCTATAATTAAATATGGGAACTTGCATTTTGCTTTGAAGCAAACAAGAATGGAAAGAATCATTAAGCCAAGTTTTTGGAGCTGATTGTCTCTAACGGCTAAAAGGAAAATTCAACGTTCAATTGATTCTTCATGGTTAAAAAGACAAGTCAATAGAGGAAGCAATTGACAGAAGTTTTGAAGAAAATACTTGTGAGCTATCACTTGCAAATCAGTCAATCAACTCAACTCTTCATCTTGATATTTATACACTTGTGTGTGAGATAGTTCTTATTTTGATCTTTATTGTAAAAAGGATTGTACATCATTTGGGTGAGAATTGCGCGGAAGAGGTGTGAATTCTGCAAATGAGTGTACTAAGGCTGAATTCACACCTCCAAAAAAAAATTTACACCCCAAGAATTCTACAAATAGGCGAAATAGTAAAACCATCTTTAACAAAGGGTTGCATAGGGTAGCGCTATAAAAGAGGATCCGCACGGAACCCCAAACAAAAAAATAGGACCCGCTTGGAATTTTCCGTTTTCCTTTGTGTGTTGTATACGGCCCAATAAAATAGAAAAAAAGCTCGGTGTCCATAATTTCAGAAATGGGTAATCCTTGTCCAAAGCCCTATTGAATGACCAAGGCCCAACAAAGAGATCAAAATGCTCTTTGCTTATAGCAAACAATCATCAAACCGTTGAAAAGCCATTTTCCAGAAAGGTTATAATTGGGTGGTCTTGGGGCACCACGAAAATGTGTGATGAAAAACGTTTTGGGGTAACACGTGGTAGAGTCCTAAGGCTACAAAATAATTACTCCATTTTCTCCCATTAAAAATTTGATGGGAAAGGGAACAATAGTACTCCGAAGTAGAAACACTCTTTAAGACACGATTGGCCGCAAGTGCTAAATATTGAAGCATGAATGCCTAATAAATTAGAATATAAGATATACTCGTTATCCTATAAGTATCCGGTATGTTTTTACTGAAGGAGTAGCAATCAAATTATTTGATAATATTTGACAAAAATGTTTTGAGCCTCACTCTCAATGAATTACTTAAAAGAAAGCAACATAAAACATATAACTGATTCGAAGCTGACACAACCATTGACACGCTCCTATTAAGCTCTCATAAATTTCATTAGGCTTTTCTCATTGCATTAGACCAACAATATTTCATTGATCTTGAACAAACTCAAGTTTAATTTTCTATTCTTATTGGCAAACAAGAAAGAATATATAAATCATTGACAGAAAGATACGACGATATATTAATTAAGTGAAAATTCTTCACCATATACAAACACTAACAACTTTCAAAGGCAAGAGAAATCTTGTTTAATTAGCTGGTGATGTGGTGTAGGGATCTTCTACAAGGCCACAAGGGTCGGTCGGTTGTTTCGAACGAGCAGCCATGAGCTTTGTTAGCATGGGCTTAACCTTCTCAACAGTTTTTATGATTCCGAAAAACATGAGCCTGTATAAAACAACCATCCCTATTATCACCGCAACATCAACCCACTTGGAATAACCCATCTCCACTTGCCATATATTTCTCAAGATCTCATCCCCGGTAATCGTCCGTGGTCCTACTGCTAGATTGTTAGGGAACGTTAGTCCTTTAAACTCATTCTTCAAAAGCCCTTGGTTTGCGTACTTATGGAAGGCGATATAATACATTGAGTATCTCCAAAACGGCTTGGGAAGATCGTTTGGTAATCGAAAGAAGCCTCCATTCAACATCATCACACCTTGAATTCCGGCCCCGGTAATAATTCCCATGAGGAAATTTGGAACCACACTTGCAACAATCATCATTAGGCTTTCGACCAGCAACATGCATGCATATAACATTACCACAAAGTAGGCAAAGTGGTCTATCCCTTTCTGAAGTCCAACAAGGTAATAAGCTATTGCCCCGGGTATCACAGCGATAAGAAACAGGTAAGGAAGGGAAGAAAATGTGTTTCCGACGACAAATGCACCAACACCATAGTGGCCATTTAACCTCTCTCGAGTGAAAATCTGATTTTGACAAGGAAATAAAAAAGTCATATGAATATCATTCGAATTCAATCTAGTTTAATAAAGCTGAAATCACGAGATATGCACCTTCATGTCCTCCACAAAAGAGGGGAATCCACCTATTGCCATAAATGTTGAAAGTACGGTCACAAACATGAGCATCGAACCTCTAGCCTATACCAATTAAGAGAGAATAAATAGTTAGCTAAGTTTTTCATTTATCAACAAAATTGCTATGAAGAAAATAAATTATTTCAGTCTTGGTGACATATTACCTGAATGGATCCATAGGTGAATCCGATGTCGTAAAAAATACTCCCAAGACATAAGGACACGGAGACATAAATCGCTAAGCGAAGCCAATAGTAGCCTAAATCACGATACATGTTCACGAAGGATCTTCTAGTGAGAACATGACACTGAGTAATAAAGCCTGCTTGGCTTCCCTTCTTCTCCAGTCTTCCTCCACCCTTCAAAATAACAAGAAGCCCCTTTAATTAAGAAACATCCTTTTGGATTATCAGATATCAATGAAAAGTCAAACTTTTAAATTTTAATTAAAAAAAAAAGATTTTTTGTCCTTGTGTACCTGTTGGCATATCTCGAATACCCGTTGTTGAACTTGTCTGTAAGCCTCAGATGAGTTGTACGACTTGACGAGGGTATTAATTGCCTCCACAGCGCTCATCTTTTTGCCACCAAGTCCTTGTTCAATATCCTAACAAATAGCAAACAATTCAATAAACTCCTCGATGTATCATGGTTTTGAAAAAGAAGCATAACGGTTTATATTCAGATTATCAAGTCATTAATACCAAGAACGGGTGAAGTGATCGTCAAAATTTGAAGTCATCGGCTACAAAGTGAAGTCGTATTGGCCTGGTAGGGCTGTAAACGAGCCAAAAACTTGAACTTAAGTTTAGCTCGAGTCTTAACGAGTCGAGTTTAGTCATTTACTAAACGAACCAAGACAAGCTTGCGAACTGCTTGATTCATTTACAACCCTTTGGCCATATATTTGGTTGCCAATTAGGTACTGAATCAATATGCCTGGCTAATACGAGCTAAGCATATTGATTAAATGTGACGAGATTGCAAGGAAGAAAGATGATGGAGGTTTGGGGGTGAAGAGTATGCTGCAACAGAATCTTGCACTACTGGCCAGGTGGTGGTGGCGATTTGGCAAGGATAAAGAGTCCTTATGGGTGACAGTAATCAAAGGTAAATAAGGTAAATATGGGCCGGATGCAAATTGCTGGCTCCCTTATGCACAAGGATCCGGATCAACTTCGAGAATATGGGAGGATATTTGTTCATTAGAATATCCTTCATCTCATCTAGGCTACTCTATTCGTGAGGGTTTTAGAGTTCAAGTAAATCAGGGTAACGCCACTATGTTTTGGGATCATACCTGGCTGGGAGATTCACCATTGAAAGAGGATTATCCTAGATTGTTCTCATTATCTACTCAACAAGAGGAGACGATCAGCAACATGAGGGTGCACGTAGATGGTGGTTCTTGGGAACTTCTGTTTAGGAGAAGTCCGTTTGGGCTGGCGAAGCAAGAGCTGCCTGAAACAGAGACTTCAAGGAGTCACTTTAAACCCAGACAAGCCTGATCAGTTACAATGGAGGTGGACGGTGGACAGGAACTTCACAGTGAGATCTGCTTATGGACGTTGGGAATTGTTAATTAACTCATTCAAGCAACGCTCTTCTGGGATCACTCTGGAAGAACTTGGGCCCTCCGAAGGTGGGAATTTTTGCTTAGTTGGCTGCCAAGGAGAAAGAGGTTACCAGGTCTGTACTCCTTACTAGAAATCCGATAAATGAGATCCAATTAGCTTTATGTCCATTCTGCTCTTTGCACCTTGAAACACATCAGCACCTGTTTCTGCACTGTCATTTCTCTTGGGCTATTTGGTCACTCATTTTGGAATGGTGGAACATCAAATGGGTCGGCCCACTATCGGTTCAGACTTAGCCAAGTGGTGGTTTGCTAATGGGTTTCACAATTTGGATAAACACATTTGGGAAGCCTGCTTTTATGTTACACTATGGTCCTTATGGCTGGTAAGGAACGATTATGTTTTCAACAACTCAACGAAAAAGGCAAGGGAGGTGGGGGACCTAATCAAAACAAGGGTTGCGATGTGGATGAAGGCGAAATTCGACATCAAATTCTATACTGTGGAGGATTTTAAGATTTTCTTAGATGCTATTCGAAAAGTAAGATTGTAATTTAGTTTTGAGGGGGCTATCCAACTGTTGGTTGGTGGCGTTTTTAGTTTGTTTTTGTTTCGGATGCATCAAAGCTCTTTGAGCTAAGATGTTTTCCTCCTCAATGTACCCCTTTTGAGTGTTATAATACAAGTTTGTTTGCCGAGAAAAAAAGCATATTGATTATCTCGCAATTTAATTGAAATATGTTTGTTTTTTCATGGCAAATCATTTGCAGAAGATGATCAATATTGCATGTATAATTGTTCATCGAAATCATGTTCACATCATGGTGTATTACGTACAAGCAGTTGAGTTTTTATAGTGGTTTTTGAATTCATGGTAGAATATTTGTAACAGTTACCATGAAAATAGGTATTGGCCAACCAGATATGATAAAGTGACCATGTTTTATGAAATTAACATGATAAGTTGACCACATTTTTGCATGTATTGATCATGTTAAAATACCACGTATTAACCAAAATGTTCATATTTGTAATTGATCTTATTCCATGAAATATGGTTAAATTACCATCAAAATAGGTGTTATCGTGATTAGCATTTTATGGTTAAATTACCATGTCGATTTCAACGTTTCATGACCATTCGTAATCTAGCTTGAAACCGATTTAATAAACATGACATACTCCCAAAATATTATCATTGAAATATAAAAGTAATCAATCATATTTTAAAATTACCAACAAATATGAATTGTGATTGTTTTGATGCGATTTAATTTGAAGTATAAAAGTAATAGGATAAAAAAATTAAAGTAATCAATCATATTTAAATTTAAAAAATCCCACTGAATTAAGAAAATAATCCAATCCAATCCCACTAAATTGGGAAAACAATCCAATCCAATCCCACTAAATTAGGAAAGCAATATAACATAATATATGTATATCATAGTGAAAAGGGTAAGAAAGGTAATTCACACACTAAAAGAATGAAACTATAAGCATGAAAAAAGGGTGGGATGATTTCTTACATGACATGAATAAAGAGGATGAATATTTAAATATTCCAATTTTCTTTTGCCGATAAAAAAAAAATTATTCTCATGCAAATAACCAGCATAGTAAATGAGTACTTGCCACATCAAAATCTTTGTTGACCGTTCTAAGATAGTGATCAGATGGATTCCTCAATGGTGGACATGGGAAGCCACTGAAAGTGAAAAACTGCGTCAAAATACATTCATTAGTCCATTGCATGGCTTAAACACATGCATGCTGAGTAATACCAATTTCTAATTAATGTACCAAGTAAAGGAAAAGAAAATAAAAAATTTTAATTAGCTGTATCTGAAATTGGTCTTGTTACCTCATTTGAAGCTGAAGTGGAACCAAAATAGACAGTTCGACCAGAAGAGAGAAGGCATAAATTGTGAAACAGCTCAAAGACTTCACTGCTGGGCTGGTGGATAGACGCGACCATAGTCCTCTGCTCCTGTTTCGCGAGCTTTATAATACGGTCCATCACATGGAAAGACGCGGCACTGTCTAGCCCGCTGGTAGGCTCATCGAGAAAGAGTAGCTTCGGGCGCGTCAGGATTTCGATGCAGATGCTGACTCTCCTCTTCTGTCCTCCACTCAGGCCTTTGGAACTCCACCCTCCAATCCTCGTGTTGATTGAGTCCTGCAATCCCATGTCTCTTATGGTAACGTCTGCTCTCTCTCTCTTCTCCGATCTCGACATGGAGTCGGGAAGTTGGAGTTCTGCTGAGTAGTACACGGCTTCTTTTACTGTTAGTGTTGTCATTAAGGTGTCATCTTGTGTGACATAGGCCTGAAATCAAGAACAAAATAAGAAACTGGAATTTTGTTGATTGAATAGTTGTTGGTTTATGCATTACTATAATTTTCTAAGATTTTTCCCTGAAGTAAATTAGAGCAACGATTGTGATTTAACAGAAGCTTCTAAGGTACTCGACTCAGGGGCGACTGCTGGATTTTTGTTTAGTAGTGAAAAATATATATTAAAAATATATATATGTATACACAGAACATTATATAAAATAAAGATATTTAATTTGATGGAAAACTTGTCAAGCCTAATTTATTTTGTTTTGTTAAGCTATATGATCTACTTAACCACAAATTTAAGGGAACTATCATTTACTCTAATTTTGTATGAATAATGATCTAATGCAGATAATATTACAAAAATTAAAATATATGTGAACAATAGAAAATTTTAGTACATTTTTTTAATTCTGGGAGGGTTTGGTTGAATCCTCTCAACCTCTAGTAGAGCCGTCCCCACTCCTATCATCCCAAAAAGGCTGTCCTATCTCTAAAACAAAAACTTTAAAATAATTTTTTTAACCAGAAAAATTCGTATTTCTTTTGATAAATTGAAAGAACCAATCTCTATTTAGTCATTAGGAGCAAAAAATTTGAAATTTCTTTTGACAAAAAGCATTATTTTTCGCTGTGTGTCCATTTATATTTATTCATAAAATTATTTTTTGCTGTTAAAAAAAAAAGACAGCTTTTTCCGAAAGATTTTCGTCTTTATTGAATTTTTAGCGTGTGTGTCCATTTGTATTTATTCATAAAATTATTTTCTGCCGTAAAAAAGACAGCTTTTCCCGAAAGATTTTCGTCTTTATTGAATTTTAAGCATCTATTCAATTGGTGAATGTGGTTCAAAACAAAGTGTGCCCATTTTTCACTCATGTCATTGCTTTTTTTAATTTATCTTTTTTTTTTATCGGCAAAGAAATTTCATTATTTATTAATACTCGAAAGGGACTTTTTTTTAAGTTATCTTACCGAAGTGCCAAAGGCTAAAGTTTGTTTACGGCCATTGATGAGGATCTCTCCTGTCCTTCTCGTGTTATGCCCAAGTCTCCCTGCAATTAGTGGTTTAGCCAAGTCATTACAAAATCTATAGTTATATATATATATTTGTATATACTCTCTATCTCTTTGTGCCCTTCCAAATTAACTACCAATTGTGGGTTCTACTAAAAGCTCATATCTTTTAGGACTTATAGAAAAAAACATAGTATTTACAAAAAATCAACTTCAGAAGACATTGATAGGCACGTGAAAAACTCATATTATGTTTGATATATAAAATAAAAAAAAGGTTTGTGTCCAATATTATCCGAGAAAGAAGTCCTGATGTTTTGTTTTTACAAGAAACTAAAGTAGAAAGTTTTGAGAGGTCCATTGTTCAACGAATTTAGGGTTCTTTAGATGTTGATTATGCTGAGTCTGGGGCAGTTGGCAGGTCAGGGGGAGTATTAACGATTTGGAATCCAGAAAAATTTAAACCTAGAGAAGTCACAACCCATAGACATTTTGTTATGTTGACTGGGTGTCTAGTAGGGTTGGAGTGTGTCATTGTAAATGTGTACGCACCAAATGAAGCAGCAAGCAGACAGGAATTGTGGAATGTTTTGTATCAGTTGAAGTCAGTGTCACAGTTCCCATGGTGCATAGGAGGAGATTTTAACGAGATTAAGGTTATGTGTGAGAGATCAGGTTGTAATAGAGTGGATAGAAACATGAGGGCATTCAAAGAGTTCATCAATCAAGCAGAATTAAAGGACCTACCAATGATGGGAAGGCAATTCACGTGGACCAACTTTCAGGATAATGCTATACATAGCAGGATTGATAGAGAGCTTTTGGAATATATTAATCTGGTGCTATGGGGATTATCAAGACCAACTTCTGATCATGCTCCTATCATGTTATCTGACAACAACTTGAATTGGGGACCAAAACCCTTTAGGTTCATGGATGCTTGGTTATCTAATCCAAAATGTATGCAAATAGCAAAGGAAGCTTGGGAGACCACATCAACTTATGGATGGGCTGGTTGTCAGATTGTCAAGAAATCAAAAGAAGTTAAAAGAAGGCTGAAGATCTGGAATAAAAAGGAGTTTGGGGACATGAATATCAGGTTGAAGGGGTTGCAAGAAAAACTTCATCAGATTGAGTTGGTCAGTGAAACTAGGCGACTGAATGATGATGAGAGGAACCAGAGGAATGTGATGAGAGGTGAAGCACTGAAATGCTCAAGATTGGTGGAATGCATTTGGAGACAGAAATCAAGAATTAATTGGTTAAAACTTGGAGATAGAAACACCAGATTCTTTCAAATCTCGGCCAACAATAGATTCAAGAAAAATCTCATATGCTCCATTAAGGTGGGAGGCAGATTGTTGGAGGAACCTGAGTTAATAAGATTGGCAGCAGTGGATTACTACAAGGCAGTGTTTCAAGAAGATGTGGAAAACAGAGCTGTATTGGAAGGACCTTTCAAGAGGTTGCTGAAACTGGAACATGTGAAAATTCTGGAGAAGCAATTTGAGGAAGAGGAAATTGTAGCAGCGATTAAGAACTGTAATAGTCTTAAAGCACCCGGCCCAGATGGTTTCAATTTTTCTTATGTTAAGAAGGCATGGAGATTTATGAGACAGGACATTTTGACATTCTTTGCAGAGTTCTATGAGCATGGAAATCTTGCTAGAGGTATTAACTGTACCTTTATTGCTTTGATTCCTAAGAAGGATGGTGCAATTTGTTTCAGTGATTTTAGGCCGATTAGTATGGTGGGTTTTGTTTATAAAATCTTGGCCAAAGTCCTAGCCAACAGACTTAGACAAGTCTTACCTACTATTATAGGAGAATCACAAGCAGCTTTTATTGGAGGAAAGCAAATTCTTGATGGAGTTTTCATTGCAAACGAAATAATAGATTGTTGGAAAAAGGGCAGGTCCGGAGGGTTGATCTTAAAGTTAGATTTTGAGAAAGCCTATGATTGTGTTAACTGGAATTTCCTGCTGGATTTGATGGAAAAGCTTGGTTGTGGATCAAAATGGTGTAAATGGATTCGGCAGTGCATTTCTTCTACATCGCTGTCTATATTAATAAACGGGTCAGCAACTGATGAAGTTTTTCCTCAAAAAGGTCTTCGACAGGGAGATCCTCTTTCACCGTTCCTATTCAATATTGTGGTGGAAGCTTTCAACATATTGATGGAAAGAGCAAAGGAGGAGGGGTCAATCAAAGGTATACAGATTGGGTCTGAAGGGATAAACAGATTGGGTCTGAAGGGATAAACATATCACATCTCCAATTTGCAGATGACACAATTCTATTTTGCAATACTGATCTTGCTGAAATTCTTAGCATTAAAAGAATTTTAAGGAGTTTTCAGGAGATGTCAGGGCTTAAGATCAATATGTCAAAGAGTATGCTATGTGGGGTGCGTATCCAGGATCAAATTGTTGACAAGTTGGCCCTTGTAATAGGATGTAAAAGTGGAAAACTCCCCATGAAGTATTTAGGATTTCCTCTTGGAGCCAATCCGAGGAGAATCCAAACATGGGCTCCTGTTATTGAGAAGATTGAAAAAGCTCTGAAGGTTTGGAGAAGAAATACCATATCCACAAGTGGTAGGCTCACTCTATTGATCTCAAACATGAGTAGTCTCCCCATCTACTACATGTCTTTATTCAGGATGCCAGCTGCAGTTGCAAATAAGATAGAAAAATTGCAAAGGAATTTCCTATGGGGTGGTTCAGAGGACAAAAGGAAACTGCATTTGATAAGATGGGAGAAATTAACAAAAAATAGGAAATATGGAGGATTGGGGATTAAGAGGCTCTTGGAACATAATGTCGCTCTGCTTGCTAGTTGGTGGTGGAGGTTCACTAAGGAGAAGGATGCTTTGTGGGTTAAAGTAGTATTGAGCAAGTATAGGCTGGATAAAAACACTTGGTTACCTCAACTACCAAGCAGAGGTAAGTCATCCATGGTATGGAAGAATATCTGCTCAGTTGGAAGTGTATGTGCTGACATGGGAGAATGTGTAGTTCAAGGTTTTGTATTCAAGGTGAATTCTGGGAAAAGTATTAAATTTTGGACGGACAAATGGCTAGGGGAGGAGAGTTTAAAAGCAGTTTTCCCAAGATTGTACAAGATCTCAACCCAGCAGGAAGCAGTAATAGCAGATATGGTGGATCAACGCAATCAAGATAATTGGGACTTCCATTTCACAAGACTGCTACGAGACTGGGAAGAACAACAAATCCTAATTCTTGTCCAGTTGTTGAGTGTAGTACAACTACAAGATGATCAAGAAGATTGTATACAATGGAAATGGAGTAAGAACCTCAGTTTTTCAGTCAAATCTGCTTACTCCAAGTGGGAGGAACAAAACTTCTGTCAGCAGAAAAAATTATTTGTTGTTTGGAAGAACATTTGCCCTCCTAAAGTGGAACTTTTTGCATGGATGGCAGTGCAGGAATGCGTTTCTACCAGGTCTGTGCTGGTGAGAAGAGGGATTCTTATCAATGAACTTGGCTACTGCCCTATTTGCAACACTGAGGAGGAAACACCAAACCATCTTCTGATCCTATGTAATGGAGCTAGAAAGGTTTGGAATGAAATGATGACATGGTGGCACATTGCGTGGGTTTGCCCTCCAACCTTGAAAGTCTTATTCCTGTTTTGGGAAAGCTTTGCTTTCAAGAATTTGGAAAAATTCTGTTGGCAAGCCACTTTCTATGCAGCTCTTTGGACTATTTGGCTGTGTAGGAATGACATAGTGTTTAACAACAAAGCATGGGATGTAGAATACGTTGTGGATTTGGTTAAAACTAGAGTAGCATTGTGGATAAAAGGCAAGTTTAATCTACATGAGTACTCTGTAGAAGACTTCAAATGGAATTTGGATGGTATCAGGAAGCTGAAGGTGTAGGTGGCTTTTCTGACCTTTTCAGCTGGTTTGGGTCCTGGGTTGGGTGGGTGGGGGCTATTTGGGTGTTGGGGTCCTAGTCTGTGGGTGTTGTTTTGTTTTGTTTTGTCTTTTCTCTTTAGGTTTTGCTCTTTCCCTGTTCTGGTGGGTCTTCTTGTGGGCTGGTTGGAATGTTTGGTTTTTGTTTTGTTGGGTAGTTCCTAGGGTTGGTTAAGGGGTTCTGGGTTTCAGTTTGTTTGGTCTCTGTTGGGGTAGCTGTTTTCTTCGTCCCTCGGGGTCCTCTGGGCTTTTTCCTGTCTTCTTTCGTGTTTGGGGGTCAGTAAGGTTCTATTTTTCATTTTGGTTCTGGTTGTTAGATTGTCAAGTATGGTGGACTCCTCTTGTCAACCCCTGCGTCTTTGGAGGGCTAAGAGGACTCTGGAGTTCAATTGGCCCCGTTGCTTGGCCAGGTATTATGAAAGGTATCAGAATGGATGATCTCTCTTGTCAACTCCTAAGTTTTTGGAGGGCTAAGAGGGCAGGGCACTAGAGAATTAAAAGAATTGGGCAAGAAGCCAAGAAGCGGCTGATGTACCTTGAGGTTAGTCTGTTTTTTGCTGCTGCATTGGTCTCTTTTTCAACTCCTAGCTGTGGGAGGGCTAAGAGGTCCTCTTTTCAACTCCCAACTTAGGGGAGGGCTAAGAGTCAAACTGGTCATGCAACCAACTTCCAATGGCTAGAATCTGATGCTTAACAAACGTGGTGTTTGTCCTGCTAACGGATCAGAACTGAATGGTGTTCTGAATTGCTCAGTTCATTGATGGTATCCCCTGTTCTGAATGAGGTCGGTTTTCACGGAAATTTCTGGGATTGTTGAGTCTGAATTGCTTCTTTTTTGGTCTTGTTGTTATGGTGAGTTCAAATAATGGACAGGCCTAGTGCATGTGGGTATCTGTCCGATTCTGGATGATTCTCAACTGATATTTGGGATGAGGCCTTGAAGAATTTCTCCACTCCAATTGGAATGCTACTGCAGTTTGTTGTATTTTGGAGTAGAATGATGTATATCCAGTGAAAGAGTAAATCAGTGACAGAGTAAATCAAGTGGGGGCAGATGGTTGGTTGAGTTTTGGATGCTGGGATAATGCTGTGTATCTGCGGAGTATGAAGCTGATCTTGATCTCAAGAATACCTTTGTGGCTTTATCCAAAGTTTCATTGGATGTTTTTCTTTCTTTCTTTTCTCTTCCTTTTGGCCTTCTCTTTCGCTTCAAGGTTCCTCTTGTAGCTTAAGTTTTAGCCTCCTCGATGTACCCTTTGTCGAGCTCTTAATAAAACTTTGTTGCTTATCAAAAAAAAAAAATGTTTGATATATAAAATGGAGAACAAAATACAAACTCCATGTTTCACATGCCTATCGATGTTTGATCTAACTTTTTAAAGAGATATTAATATTCTTTGCATAATTCACAACAGAAACATTCAGAACATTTATAGGACCAGGACAAAGCCAAAAAAAAAAGACCTCTACCCCATGATTTTTTACTTTTAGTCCATGATATGTCATGTCACTCTTCGGGTTAAAAAAATGAAGTATTTTTGTGCATAAATTTTAAACAAAAAATTGATTCCAAATTAAAAAATTAATTGAGATGTTTAAATTAAAGTAGTGCAAAAATTCCAAAAATAATAATTAGGCACATAAATATTTTGTATTCTTACTCAAAAAATGAGACGACTTTTCTTAATTAACTAAAATTATTGAACAAGGAGTATTAGATTGAAGAAACAGAGTAAACAAACTATGCGACAACCCAAAAGTGTGAACTTGGGGATCCTGCTTTTCCCTCCATCCGAGCCGTTCATGCTCGGCAATGGACAGCTTAGATTTCATCTCGCCAATATTGGGCAGCTCAAATTTCATCTCGGCAATGAAAGCTCAGATTTTATCTCGGCCAAACAAATCTCAGTTGTCCAACCGTGCATTACCGAGATGAAAACGGAGCTGTCCGTTGCCGAGTATGGACGGCTAGGATGGAGACAACACCAATGTTGTTCGTAAGGGACAACAAGACCCCGGCCATATTCGATTATTTAGAACGTCCAATACAACAAAGTTGATCTATGGCGAACTAATTGGTCACTTTTGGTGATGGAAAAAAATGCCGCCGCCAAAGACTTAAATTTTGGCGACGAAACCAAATACTGCCCCCTTTGGTGATGAAATCATGAAATTCGACGCCAAAGGATAATATTTTTAGCTTTTCAGCGAGGAATTCAGAATTCGTCGCCATAGGATAGCTTTTAGCAAGGAAATTTCGAAATTAATCACCATATATTGACCAACTTTTTTGACTAATTATTTTTTTATTTATATAAATTTAAATTATTTAGCATAAAAATACATATATAATTATACATATACGAGTATTAGTAGTAAAGTGTCAAGTGGTTCAATTGGTAGAGGCCTTGGAATGGATACCCAAGGTTGTGGTTTCGAGTGGTGGTAATCATAAAGCACAAATAAATTTTTTCCGTTTAGGCTTTTAGCGACAAAAAAATTCGTCGGCAATGAGAATGCATTGGCAACAAAATAAAATTTCATCGCCGATAGTAACAATCAGCGACGAATTTTTTTTTTCCCGTCGCTAGGGGTCTTTAACGAAGACGAATGCGACAACGATTTTTTTTCGTCGGCAATCATTTCAGCGACGAAAAACATGTAATTGGCGATGATTTTATTTCGTCGTCTTAGACCTATTTTGTTGTAGTGGTCACAAAGAGATTAGGTGTGAAGTGGACCTCATCCCGCCGTCAAGTGCTGCTCTTAACAACACCCCTTTTACAACAAATTCACGTAATGTCTATATATTCAATTCTGGGCCGGACATGAATATGTTGTGGAAAAAAATGTTGGGATAGTACTGCGAGCCCCATGCCACCCAATAATTTCTCTATGATTAAGACCCATTCAAAGTTGAGAAAAACTATAGAAACAAACAAGAGAGGAGGTGAACAAAGAAAATTCATTTTCAAGTAAATAAATTTTTTGGAATTGATTTTGTCAATTTCGTCGCCGATAGTAACAATCAACGACGAATTATTTTTTGTTCCGTCGTAGGGGCCTTTAACGACAACGAATGGGACGACACTTTTTTTTCGTTGGCAATCATTTCAGCGATGAAAAACATGTAATTGGCGATGATTTTTTTTCGTCGACTTAAGACCTGTTTTGTTGTAGTGGTCACAGAGAGATTAGGTGTGAAGTGGACCTCATCCTTTATGATTAAAGTGGTATTGGGGCGCCGTCAAGTGCTGCTCTGAACAACACCCCATTTACAACAAATTCACGTAAGGTCTATATATTCAATTCTAGGCTAGCTGGACATGAATATGTTGTGGAAAAAAATGTTGGAATAATACTGCGAGCCCCAGGCCACCCAATAATTTCTCTATGATTAAGAGCGATTCAAAGTTGAGAAAAACAATAGAAACAGACAAGAGAGGAGGTCAACAAAGAAAATTCATTTTTGACTAAGTGGTGGTCGAGGTTCAGTAAAGACAAGGAGTCACTCCGGGTAAAAGTTACTAGAGGAAAATACAACTTGGACCAGTTTTGTTGGCTGCCATACATTCCGAGGTCTGGCTCAGTCTCCAATGTGTGGAGGGATATTTGCTCTATTGGGGACCTTGATTCCTGCCTTGGAAGGACTTTTCAGGAGGGGTTC
>JAOTQK010000002.1:18672839-18693154 GCA_025642025.1 Rhododendron ferrugineum
CCACTTCTGATGCGACTTTTGCTTCCAATACAATTCTTCCTTCTCCCATGCTTTGGCCAAATTATCCTCCAAACCTGTAATCTCCTTCAAGTGAAATTCGCGCCCGTGTGCTTCCAATCTATCATATCCTCCTTAATGCCATCAATCTCCTTTTCTGGAATTTAGAATTTTGGATGACCTCCACGACTTCAGAGTTCAGAGCCAACCTGCACTTCTTAATTTTTTGGCTAATATAGAACAGTCGGAACCCCACAATGTCATCTTCCCACTGAGTCTGCACAATTTGCTTAACATCGTCATATTCAAACCACCGGGCGTCGAAACGAAACGGGGTAACATATCGCCTGGTGTTAGGCTTAGTGCACAAAAGCAAAGCCTTATGATCGGATCCCACACATTCTAGATGTTCCACCACAGCCTGGTGATGTTGGGTACTCCAGGAGAAGGAAACCAATACTCTGTCCAAACGAGATTCAATGAAATCAGTTCCACTGCGGTTATTACGCCAAGTAAATGGATAGCCACAAAAGCCCAAATCCAGCAAACCACAATCATTGAGTAAATTTTGGAAATGCCCACAGCTTCCTCGACTACGCTGCAAACCTCCCCGTTTTTCCTCCGGATACAAAATATCATTGAAATCTCCCCAAACGACAACTTCAGCATTAAGGTCCCGAATGTAATCAGACAAGTAAAGAAGCGGTTGGTAACGAACATGCTCTTCTGGACTAAGGTACACATTCAGTAAATGCAAAGATGAATGAGAATCTAAGCATTTAACCAAGAAGTCAACAAAAAAATTACAATACTTAAAAACTTCAAAAGCAACAGAATCGTTCCAAAAATAAAACCCAATCCTCCCGAGAGGCCGATTGGGTCAATCTATAAGCCATTATTCATATTTATTCTTCTACGAACTAAATCTAATTTTTTTGGTTTATTTTTTGTTTCGGAAAGAAAAACAAAATCAGGAGAGTGGAAATGGACCAACGCTTTGAGTTGATGGCATGTCCGAGGCCTCCCAATACCCCGACAATTCCACGATAGTAGCTTCATTTGGCACCCTGGGGCCAATTTCGGCTGGCTTTCTCCACCGTATCCGTAGCAAGCGCCTTGTCCATAACACTATCCTGACTTGCCTCTGAATTACCCCCACCAAGCCGAGGCTTCTTAACAGGAGAACAGACTTCATCGCCATCACAAGCCGAGCTTTGGTTGTCACCCACGCTGCTAGGTCTCTTGCTTCTAACACGCACAGTTGTGCCGGAGGAAGAGCTCACCTCGTTCACCAACTTAGAGCCGATTCTCTGAGGTATTTGTCCCCGCCGTTTATCAGACTTGGACTTACTACCAACAGGTCTTCCTCTTTTCTTCTACGAAGAAGGAACCAATTCAGAGCTAAAGATTCCCTCTGAGAATTCATGTGAACTAATAAGCTGGGTAGGGTTTTCAATTTGGAGATTTTGGGGTAGGGCAGTATTAGAGTGGCATAAGAAATTCGGGTCGGGAGTGGGTATGTTTGTGGTTCGGGGGTGGGGGATTAATATTTGGGTCGGTGGAGATGTAATATGAGGAACAAGTGGGCTAATATGTGTGTTGGTGTTGGTAGGTACGAGGGATGGCAAAGTGAATTGAACCGATGGGTACCCGAATCGTAACCAAAAAATTTCCCCGAATCAAAATCGAAAAATTTCCCGTGGGTATGGATATGGTTGAGGCATTGGATAACCGAACGGGTATTGGTGCAGGTATGGTTTAGCAGATCCCTGAACCGATCCCCGAACCGAACCGAAACCAAATTTTATATATATATATATATATATATATATATATATATATACACACACACACACACAAATATATGCATAAATATATATAAAAAAAGAGATCAGGGGTCAAAGTGCAAACTTACAAAAACTTTAGGGACCAACTTGTTGCATGTGTTAAGATCTAATGACCTGGGGTGTGATAACCCTATATATTTAAAATGGCCACTAGGGTTTAAATCAGAAGAGAAATATCGGCTGAATCTCACGCCTCTCCCACACAGAAAATTCTCAGCTCCGTCGTTCATCGTTGTTCGCCCTTCATCGTCGGTCTCCCTATCTCCGAGCATAAGTCTCTGATCTATCTATCTCTCTCTCTCTCTCTCTCTCTCTCTCTCTCTCTCATCGTCTCTGACAGGAAGGACAGCCTCATCCCTCCGCCGTTTGTAGATCATCACCCCTCCGCCGTTCGTTGATCATCACCCTCCGCAGTCGATCATCACGGCCCTCCTCCGTACATCGTCGATCTCGCTCTCTCTGGGCGCAGGTCTCTCTCTCTCTCCCTCTAGTACAGCTCGAGTCGAAGATGTTCGCTCATCTGTTGAGAATGAAAATGACTGAATATTGATTTTTTTTCCTCTTTTTGTGATCTGGTTCGGTTACCCATTCGATTCGGGTATTACCCGAAAATCGAATGGCTCGGTTATGGTTTCCTTCTTCCCTCCCCATTCGGTTATCGGGGCAGATATGGGTGGTACTTTGGTTTCAGGGATCGGGGACGGAAAACCCAATATCCGCCCCGAATGCCATCTCTAGTCGTCTTCCATTCTTCTCACTTCTTTAAGCTCTGTTGTTCGAGGAATTTAAGTTAGTGTGTATCAAGAGCACACCATTTTATCCTCCTCCTAGTTTTTTATCATTTTTTAGCCTACTTTTTTGACTATTCAGGTTGCCAAGTCTATTTTTTTTTAATGGTGTTGGATTATACAAATGAAGGTTAAGCTACATATATAATATTTGTAATACATATCTATTTGGGTGTGAATTGTGTTTTTATCAAAGGTGTAAGTTCTTAATTTGAGGATTTTTTTTTTTTTGAATATTTAATTTGAGGATGTGAATTCATCATTTTCGGTGTGAATTTTGTCTCTTGTAAATTCTTCATTTGGATGTGAATTGTGTCTTTTTTGAATGTTTGAATTCTTCATTTGGGTGATAATTGCGCTGAAGAGGTGTGAATTTTTAGGGGTGTGAATTCTGCAAAGGGGTGTACTAGAGCCGAATTCACACCCACAAAAATAATTTTCACACCCCCAAAAAGTCTACGAATAGGCGAAATAGTAAAACCTTCTTTAACAAAGGGTTGCACAGGGTAGCGCTATAAAAGAGGATCCGCACGGAACCCAAACAAAAAATTAGGACCCGCTTGGAATTTTCCGTTTTCCTTTGGGTGTTGTTTACGGCCCAATAAAATAGAAAAAAAGCTCGGTGTCCATAATTTCAGAAATGGGTAATCCTTGTCCAAAGCCCTATTGAATGACCAAGGCCCAACAAAGAGAAAATGCTCTTGCTTCTAGCAACAATCATCAAACCGTTGAAAAGCCCATAAAAATAACAAATTCTTATCTTAATGCCCCAAAAATAAAGGCGCAACATTCCATTTTTCAAAAAGGTTATAATTGGGTGGTCTTGGGGCACCACGGAAATGTGTGGTGAAAAACGTTTTGGAGTAACACGTGATAGTGTGCTAAGGCCACTGAATAATTACTTCATTTTCTCCCATTAAAAATTTAATTGGAAGGGGAACGATAGTACTCCGAAATAGAAACGCTCTTTAGGACACGATTGGTCGCAAGTGCAAAGCATTGAAGCATGAATGCCTAATAAATCAGAATATAAGATATACTCGTTATCCTGCAAGTATCCGGTATGCTCTTACTGAAGAAGTAGCAATCAGAAAGAACATTTAAATTAATTGATAGTATTTGACAAAAATGTTTGAGCCTCACTCTCAATGAAACTTAAAAGAAAGCAACATATAACTGATTCCAAGCTAACACAACCATTGACACGCTCCTATTAAGCTCTCATAAAGTTTTTTTTTCTCGGCAAACGAAACGATTTTATAAACTCGAAAGGGGTACATCGAGGGGTAAAAACAAGAGTGAGTCAATATTTACTCGCTCACACAACAATGAACAAAAACACAGAAAGAGCATCCAGCCAAAAGTTGGATGATATCGATACAACACCTCAAGCCCGAACTTAGAGCTTTAGTTTACGGATTCCACCTAAAAAGCTCTTAAAATCCTCCACCGAATACATCTTGATGTCGAATTTTGCTTTCATCCACATAACCACCATTGTCTTGACTAGATCCCCAACCTCACTCGCTGACCTTATTACATTGTTGAATATTCCTCGCAAGCCACAAATACCACAAAGTAGAAAAGAACGTCACCTCCCAAATGTGCCTTTCCAAATTTCGAAAATTATTGTCAAACCACCAATTTGCTAAGTCTGCCAAAGAAGAAGGACAAACCCATACCAACTGTCACCACTGCATAATAATTGAACACATGTTCCAAGAAGACAAACAATGCAAAAATAGATGCTCAGGGGTTTCCTCAAAGAGAGAACATAGAGGGCAGAGTGGCAATTGACCCTCTTGAATCATATTTCTGCTGGCAAGTACTGATCTAGTAGCCACCCTATCTTGTAAAGCCAGCCAAGAGAAGATTTTCACCTTTGGTGGACTTAGATTCTTCCCTAATGACCCCAACACCTCATCTCTAACCTGGACATCTTGCTCCCACTGTCCATACACAGATTTCACCGAGAAACTTCATTAGGCTTTTCTCATAGTCATAGCATTAGACCAGCAAGTCATTGATCTTGAACAAACTCAAGTGTAATTTTCTATTCTGATCGGCAAAAAAGAAAGAATATATAAATCATTGACAGAAAGATACGACGATATATTAATTAAGTGAAATTTCATCACCATATACAAACACTAACACCTTTCAAAGGCAAGAGAAATCTTGTTTAATTCGCTGGTGATGTGGTGTAGGGATCTTCTACAAGGGTCGGTTGTTTCGAACAAGCAGCCATGAGCTTTGTTAGCATAGGCTTGACCTTCTCAGAAGTTTTTATGATTCCCAAAAACATGAGCCTGTATATAACAACCATCCCTATTATAACAGCAACATCAAGCCACTTGGAATAACCCTCCACTTGCCATGTATTTCTCAAGATCTCGTCGCCGGTAACTGTCCGTGGCCCTACTGCTAGATCGTTAGGGAATGTCAGTCCTTTAAACTCATTCTTGAAAAACCCTTGGTTTGCGTACTTGTGGAAGGCGATATAGTACATTGGGTATTTCCAAAACGGCTTGGGAAGATCGTCTGGTAATCGAAAGAAGCCTCCATTCAACATCATCACACCTTGAATTCCAGCTCCGGTAATAATACCCATGAGGAAATCAGGAACCACACTTGCAACAATCATCATTAGGCTTTCGACCAGCAACATGCATGCATATAGCGTTACCACAAAGTAGGCAAAGTGGTCTATCCCTTTCTGAAGTCCAACGAGGTAATAAGCCATTGCCCCGGGTATCACAGAGATAAGAAACAGGTAAGGAAGGGAAGAAAATGTGTTCCCGACGACAAATGCACCAACACCATAGTGGCCATTTAACCTCTCTCGAGTGAAAATCTGGTTTTGACATGGAAATAAAAAATCAGATGAATGTCTTTGGAATTCAATCTAATTATTAGAGATGAAATCGCGAGATATGCACCTTCATGTCCTCCACAAAAGAGGGGAATCCACCTATTGCCATAAATGTCAAAAATGATGCCACGAACATGAGCATCGAACCTCTAGCCTGTACCAATTAAGGGGCAACTACGTAGTTAGCTAAGTTTTTCATTGATCAGCATAATCCCTATGAAGGATATAAATTATTACAGTCTTGGCGGAGTAATTACCTGAATGGATCCATAGCTGAATCCGATGTCGTAAAAAATAGTCCCAACACATAAGCACAAAGCGATGTAAATCCCCAAGCGAAGCCAGTAGTAGCCTAAATCACGATACATGTTCACAAAGGATCTTCTAGTGAGAACATGACACTGAGTAATAAAGCCTGCTTGGCTTCCCTTCTTCTCCAGTCTTCTGCCACCCTTTAAAATAACAAGACACCCCTTTAATTAAGAACACCCTTTTGGATTATCAGATATCAATGAAAAGTCGAATTTTTTAATTAAAAAAAAAAGGATATATTTCTTGTCGTTGCGTACCTGTAGGCATATCTCGATTACCCGTTCTTGAACTTGTATGTAAGCCTCAGATGAGTTGTACGACTTGACGAGAGTATTAATTGCCTCTACAGTGCTCATCTTTCTGCCGCCAAGTCCTTGTTCAATATCCTAACAAACAGCAGACAACTTAATAAACTCCTCCATGTATCATGCTAAGGCGTAAATTTAGCATAACGGTATATATTCGGATTATCAAGTCATTAACACCAAGAACGGGTGAAGAGATCGCTAAAATTTCTAGTCATCAGCTACAAAGTGAAGTCGTATTGGCCATATATTGAGTTGCAGATTAAGTACTGAGTGAATAGTGGCTGATCAGATTAATGAGTACTTACCACATCAAAATCTTTGTTGATCGTTCTAAGGTAGTGATCAGATGGATTCCTCAATGGTGGACAAGGGAAGCCATTCAAACTGAAAAACTGCATGAAAATACATCCATTAGTCAGTCCACTAGTCCATTCTCTTAATTAAACACATGCTGATGAGTAATACCTATTTTTCTAATTAATGTACCAAGTAAAGGAAAAGAAAATAAAAAATTTTAATTAGCTGTATCTGAAATTGGTCTGGTTACCTCATTTGCAGCTGAAGTGGAACCAAAATAGACAGTTCGACCGGAAGAGAGAAGGCATAAATTGTGAAACAGCTCAAAGACGTCACTGCTAGGCTGGTGGATGGACGCAACCACAGTCCTCTGCTCCTGTTTCGCGAGCTTTATAATACGGTCCATCACATGGTAAGACGCAGCGCTGTCTAGCCCGCTGGTAGGCTCATCGAGGAAGAGAAGCTTCGGGCGCGTCAGGATTTCGATGCAGATGCTGACTCTCCTTTTCTGTCCACCACTCAGGCCTTTGGAAGTCCACCCTCCGATCCTCGTGTTAATAGAGTCCTGCAATCCCATGTCTCTTATGGTAACGTCTGCTCTTTCTCTCTTCTCCGATGTCGACATGGAGTCGGGAAGTTGGAGTTCTGCTGAGTAGTACACAGCTTCTTTTACTGTTAGTGTTGTCATTAAGGTGTCATCTTGTGTGACATAGGCCTGAAATCAAGAGCAAATTAAGAAACTAGAATTTTGTTGATTCAATAGTTGTTGGTTTATGCTTTACTATAATTTCTAAGATTTTTCTTTGAAGGAAATTCTAAGGTACTCCACCCAAGGTCGACTGCAGGATTTTGTTCAGTGGTGACAAAATATATTTAAAAAATTATCCGCAGAACAGTATATAAAAATAAAGATATATACTTTGATTGAATATTTATCAAACCTAATTTCTTTTGTTTTATTAAACTATATGATCTACTTACACACAAATTTAAGTGAACTTTCATTTACTCGAGGGGTTTGCTTGAAATTTATCCGACAAATTTAGTACATTTTTCTCAACCCCTTATAAAGCCGTCCCTGCTCCCACCATTCCAAAAAGCTAGATTGTGCAGTCTCTAAAACGAGAACTTTAAACAAATATTTTGTATAGAAAATTCATACTTCTTTTGATAAATTAAAAGAACCAATTGATATTTAGTAATTAGCAGCAACAATTTTGAAATTTATTTTGACAAAAAGCATTATTTTTCGTTGTGTGTCCATTCATATTTATTCATAAAGTTATTTTTGGCTGTTAAAAAAAAAAAAAAAAACAAGACAGCTTTTTCCGAAAGATTTTCGTCTTTATTGAATTTTAAGCATCTATATATTCTAATTGGTGAATGTGGTTCAAAAAAATTGTAACCATTTTTCACTCATGTCATTACTTCTTTTTTTACTAATTTATCTTACCGAAGTGCCAAAGGCTAGAGTTTGTTTACGGCCATTGATGAGGATCTCTCCTGTCCTTCTCGTGTTATCCCCAAGTCTCCCTGCAATTAGTGGCTTAACCAAGTCATTACAAAATCTATACTTAAATATATTTGTATAGATATCTACAATTATTTAGATCAGGGGCGGACCCACTATAGGGCACGTGGGGTCATGTGCCCCCATGCCTTTTTTTTTCAAAAAAAATTCCCGATTTTGTGTTTATATATATATTATATATGCTAACATGTGTAATAAGTTGTAGTTTGGTGCAATGGTAGGCAACCTTTTATAAGGAATACTCAGCAAGAGTTTGATTCCCTGATCCCCGCACCCCGTGGCTTTTTTTATTCTTTTTTCAAAATCCCACTCCGTGGCTTTTTTTTTGTTCTTTTTTCAAAATCCACTAAAACTCTTTCACAACCAAGATTTCTCTTACTCCCCAACGTCTCCAATAAGTTGTGTAGTACTCATTATAAACCTGCACATTATATTTGTATATTTTTGGTCTCCGAAACTTGTACTTGTAGAGTTAATAATAGAAAAATGGATGATGAACATGTGGTAATTTTGTTTTAACACATATATTCGAGGTGCGCAAATTTGCCCAAATAGCTTGTTATTAAAATGCATAAATACTTTTAAATTATTACATTATCATGAATGCTAAAATTATTTTAGTGTGAATGTGTTTAACTATAACTCACATATTAAGGCGTTACAAAGAAAATTGGTGCCCCCGCTATGTCAAATTCCTGGGTCCGCCACTGATTTAGATGAGCTCTTTACAGGACAAAATACGAAGTGTTTCACATGCCCATCGATGTCTAATCTAACTTTTTTTTAAGAGATATTATTGTCCTATGCATAATTCACAACACGAACATTCAGAACATTTATAGGACCAGGAGGAAAAAAATAACGCCCTCTGCCCCATGATTAAGTCATGTCATTCTCCGGGTTAAATTTCGTGCATAATTTTTGAAAAAAAATTTTTGATTTCAATTAAACAACTAATTAATTGAGATCTTTGAAGCATTGAAAAAATTCCAAAAAATAATTAGGCGCATAAAAATATTTTATTTTCTTACTCAAAAAATGAGAACTTTTCTTATATGAATTAAAATTATGGAACAGAAGGAGTATTAGATTGAAGAAACAGAGTAAACAGATTATGTGACAACCCAAAAGTGTGATTATTTAGGTGGTTATAGAGAGATGGGTGTGACTGTGAACTGTGAAGTGGACTTCATCCTTCATGACTAAGGTGGTTTTGGGGCGCTGCCAAGTGGTGCTCCTAACAGTACTCTTAACAATAAATTTATGTGGAATCCATACATTTAAACTTGAGTGGAAAAAAGTCTTGAGACGACACTGCGAGCCCCAGGCCACCCAAGAATTTCTCTATGATTAAGACCCATTCAAAGTTGAGAAAAACTATAGAAACAGACAAGAGAGAAGGTGAACGTAGAAATTTTCATTTTTTTGTCCATAAATTCTTCTCCCCTTGACATGTCCAAAATCAAAGGAAGAGTCACAAAGGCAAGTCATAGAAGTTATGCATGTCGCGGAAAATTTTCAATGAAAATGAAGATTTTTTAACTCTTTATATATATTCAAACAATTAAAGCAATATTACCGTACTAATCGAAAAAAAAAATTAACCAATGAAAATTTCGGTCATTATTTACTAAAAAAATATTAAGCCATCCCGTCAGTGCAAATTCGATGAAGTCTTTTTTATCCTTTTTTGGCTGAGTAAATAAGAAAGTCAATTAGAGTGATTGTCAAGTAGCTATGTCTGGTGAGGCCAGACTGGTGAGAGTTGACAAATTCAATTTGGTGAGGGATCCGATTCCTCTCTGGTCGTACTTTTGAACTAGAGAGGACAGTTCACATCACGATCGTTAATTGGTATAATCGATTATTCGGATTTGTTCAAAACTCTTCCAAATTAACTCTTCTATGGAAAAGTATTTGAACATATCTCAACTGTTTATTGTAGCAAATGAACGGTCGCGATGTGGACTGTCTCATCCAGTTCAAAAGTATGACCGGAGATGATTCATTTCCTTTGGTGGGGTATCGTTTAGGTTTTAATATGGGTTGGTAACATTGAAAGTCCTGGCACAGAATTTGGAGGTTGCAGACACATCTTTGTGAAAATAAGCGCCCAAAGCATTATTTATGTTTCTTTTCCACGACACGTCCACTCATAGATTTTAAAAATTAGAAAACTAATGCACCTAGCAAAGCAGTGGGAACAATGTGTACGGGCCTAACTTAGTCAACCACGATGATAAAACTCAGTACATCATATGCATTTGGTCGAGAGGATCCGTGAATAGTTGTTTACGAAGCTAATTGCGGTAGTTCAAAAGTAATTTGAATGGTTCGGATTTTAATAAAAAAAAATCGGAGACATTTTGGGATGATCGCGATTAATTACTGTGATAAAGAAACTGCTCTTGGTCAAGAAAAGTCATATGCTAACTTTGGAGAGAGAGAGAGAGAGAGAGAGAGAAGAAAGAGAGATTATACCTGCTAGAGTATCAAGAAGTGTGGATTTCCCACAACCAGAAGGACCCATGATAGCCAACACCTCTCCGGGCTCCACATATCCCGTAACACCCTGCAAGATGGCCCGGCGGCCGCCTTTCTTGTCCGGCACCGTCACCCACAAGTCCTTCCACGTCAAGAAAATCCCATTCCCGGGATTACCCTTCAACCCAACCGCTCCACCACCACCAGGATTCTGGTTAAAACTCACCACATATTCGTCCCGCCTCTGCTGCACCGGCCTCTCAACGCGAACCTGCTCCACCTCCATCGACCTTCTTATCTCCATACCCACCGGGTCCTCAGCACCACCAATGTACACCGGTGCTCGAGGTCGAGGTGGGTATGAGACGGTTAGAGCTGGTGGACCGACGTGTTGGGATGTGGGCCCATTGCTGAATGGGAAATTAAACTTGGAATTACTAAAGGGCAAGGAATCTTCATGATCTGAACCCAAGCTAGCCACGCTCCCTGTCTCTGGATCATGAAAGTGAATCTCCGGCTCTACGGGAACATTGGCTACGAGTGTTCTTGTTGGGCTTTGGTTTGGTGTCCATCTAGGCGGGTTAACTTGAGAATCCATATATAAGGGAGAGAGAGAGAGAGAGATGTATTAATTGAACTAGATTAGTTTAGAGAGCGAGAGAGATGTATTAATTGAACTAGATTAGTTTTGGGAAATTAAGAAACGGGTGGATTGATTATTTATAGGCATGGAGGTAAGGGTCTGATGAGATGGTAAAAGGAGTACTGAAGAAGTATTAGTTTAGAAATGGAACAAAAGTTCACCACGTGATTGACCTATCAAACAATCGAAGTTCAAGCGATTTCCACGTGTCGACCCGGCAAGGTCTCTAAGACCCAATTCGGTTTGGGTTTTGAGGAAGGTTTTAAATTGTAATAAGTGAAGAGAGATAGAGAAAATTTATTGAGAAACGTGCGCAAAAATTTTGAGTCCCCCAAACTAACAAATCTTTAGTGCAGAAAAAGGAAGTTCGAAGAACATCGACCATGAGACCCTTCAAGTAGGGTTTGGGTTTAACGAATGATTTACAATTCGGTACGAAAATCAAACTTGAAGGTCAAAAAAGTTGTAATTGATACTTGGAGGACGAAAATGAGACTCGGATAAAACTAGAAGGACCATTTATATAAATTTCCCTAAAAGAAACTACTCGTACGTTTCATGTTTTTTAGAACTTATTTTTTGGAACAATTTTTCCTTTTTCACAAAAAAGGGACAAGCCCTAAAAGCCAAGGAAATAGCCTTGGACGGAACAACACATCCCAACACCACCAGGAAAACAAAATACAACAAGAGCTAGCCTTTCTACACTCTATCGACAGAAAACAGACAAGAATAATCGAAACTAAAGAATACAACTACGTTTTGTTTAAACACGCTCATAGGGATCCCCCATTCTAAGCAGATGTTCAAATTAGTGGCAGACCTCGGCAGATTCCTCCAACAAGGCCGGCTCATAAGTTTTAGAGGCCGGAAGCGAACCTTTTGAATGAGGTCTTCCTATATCTTCCCTCCATTTCGATTCCTCAAGCGTCTGCGTTTCTTTCTTCTTCTTTTTTGATCGGATGTACGGCTTTTCTTTTAGGAGTTTTTTTTTCTCTCTAATTCCCTCTAACTATAAAAAATTTGATAATCCAAAATAGATGATAGCGTAGGAGATAGAGCCTGATTGAGTACTTTGCAATCACCGAACTGAAAATATCTTCCAAATCCTAGCCGATTCTTTTTTTAACGCCTTAGTGTTACTAATGAGTAATTACATGATTTGGGCCTATTTTGTGGCTCCTAAATTTCAATTGAGTCTATTTTGTATAAAGGAGAATATATATATATATATATATATATATATATATATGGATCATAAATTTTTGAGAGCTCTCGTTTTTAAATTTTTTTGGGGGCCGGAAGCGCGGGCTTCCCCTGCCTTGGCCATAGGCCGGCCCTGTCCTCCAAGAGCAAATCCAGAGAATCTCACTTCCTCCCAAATCCGTCTGTAGACTGCAACCCGTTTATGTTTTTTGGAACTTATTTTTGAAATCTTTAGAAAAATGTCCCACGTTCTAATTATTGTTTTTTTTTTTTTTTTTTTTGATCCACGTTCTAATTATTGTTGAAAGCATTTTTTTACTAGCTAGTAAAATCAGTCGGATGCGGAATCAAAAACGATGACTGTTTCAACGTTGGATTATGAGCAAACTTGACTTGGTAAACAAAACAAATACATAAATATTCCGAGCCGCATGAAGTACAGTATGGGAACCACGTTCAACTCGTCTTGGTCTTAGGTCTTATGTCTCAGAAATCGGCTTGGCAGTCTTAATCTCATCAAATACAAGTAAAATCGTAGGAATTTTTACTCGGTCATACATACGGACCTCACAAATTACGGTGCATGCATACATGCTAAAAAAAAAACATTCTAGTACCAAATTTTAGGATTAGAGGGAGTCCCTTACCAGTAGCTTCCGATGCTAAAGAGAGGTCACCCCTTACTCCATTCCCTCCTTAGGTCAAGAATCGCGGCGTGGTTAAGGTAATACTGATCAGAAGCATGTGTCCTATCACTCCAGCAATGGCACCGAAGATGAAATATAGAGTACTCCCTATATCTGTGGTTAGTGGGGGAGGATCCCGTCTAGTCTACCCAGACCAATTTGGTCCAGTTTTTGCATCCGAGCCGTCCAAAAGTATTTTGAATGACCCAGATTTATTCGGATAAACTTTTTAAAAAAAAAAGATCCAAAACACCCTGAACAAATTTGGGCCGTCCAAAATACTTTTGGATGGCCGAGATGCAATAAACTGTTCCAAATTAATTGGTCCGGGCAGAATGGAGAGGATCCATCTACAGTTTTTTCACTCTTTTTCACTTACATATCCATCTACAATTTATTCGTTAGTGAAAACAATTTGATATTTCACGGTTGGGATGTATCAGGTTGAATCTCCATTCTTGAGGAGGCAAAATGTAGGAATTGATGCTACCAAAACTTCTTTTTATTTGCGTTTGCTGCTCCTATATATGGTGCAAAGAGGTAGCTTATTCTGCAATTAATGAAAAATCAGAGGGATTTTATAGGTACGTATGCCTCTTGCGAAACTTGTTAGTGAAGTGGTTGGGTAAGGTCAAAAGAAGTTCAGGTGTCCCAAGTAGATGTAACTCTCTGGCAAGATTGGATAGAAGTCATTTACCCAAAAAAGATTGGATAGAAGTACTTCAATTGCCAATGTGCCTCTACTCCTGACTTTCTGATACTTCATGTTTCGGTTTGGAGTAATGCTGCTTTATGGGTCGTTTTGGAAGCTTTGCCTTACTGTTTGAATGGTTCCACATTTCATTGTGGTCTCATTCAATTTATGTTGAATGTAATTTTTTCTTCTTTTTCCTTTTCTTTGGCTTTCTCTATGATTCAAGTTTTCCTTGTATCTAGAGTAGACCACCTCGATGTACCCTTTGTCGAGTTTAATAAAATTTTGTTGCCGATCAAAAAAAAAAATTGCCAATGTGACCTCAGGATGTATGTCCCTTATGCATTTGGGAATATGATAATTTAATAGAAACTCTTAGATTATGCCACCATGTTGGATTCAAATGGTGATGTAGTGTATTATCTTATCTGTTTATATCAACTAAATTAAACTTAAATCTGCCAGAACTTTGTTCAGCACACATATAATTTTAGAAATAGTTATAAATATTCAGCAAAATATCATCAAAACCAAGAAGCTCTAGGTCAAATGTAGGTGCCCCCTAACCAAGACTTGATTCTTGAAGTGTAGTTTTGCAGGTCGTGTAGTTTTCGTGTAGTTTTTGTAGATTGGATTTTTGGGATACAGATCAAATACCAGGTTAGGGTTAGAATAGAGTAGGTATAAATACTCTATATTGTAAACCCTATTTTGTAACTGTGATAATAAGAACAGCAGTCGCTCTCGCTCCCGTGGACGTACCCGGTATTGGGGAACTACGTATATCTCTGTATTGATTTCTTTACCGTCTTATACTCGTAAATCGTGAGTGTGTGTCGATCCTAACACTTATTTTTTAAATATTTATAAAAATGTCCGACGTTCTAATTATTGTTGAAAGCATTTTTTTACTAGCTAGGAAAATCAGTCGGATGTGGAATCAATTAATTAACGATGACCGTTTCAACGTTGGATTATTAACAAACTTGACTTGTGTAGAAGGCAAATTAACAAAACAAATACAGTACATAAATATTCCGAGCCAGTATAGGAACCTCGTTCAACTCGTCTTGGTCTTAGGTCTTAGGTCTTAGGTCTCAGAAATTGGCTTGGCAGTCTTAATCTCATCAAATACAAGTAAAATCATAGGAATTTTTACTCGGTCATACATACCGTACGGACCTCACAAATTACTGTGCATGCATGCATGCATGCTAAAAAAAACATTCTAGTACCAAATTTTAGGATTAGGTGGAGTACTCCCTTAATTAGCAGTAGCTTCCGATGCTAAAGATAGGTCAGTACCCCTTACTCCATTCCCTCCTTAGGTCAAGAATCGCGGGGTGGTTAAGGTAATACTGATCAGAAGCATGTGTCCTATCACTCCAGCAATGGCACCGAAGATGAAATATAGAGTACTCCCTATATCTGTGGTTAGTGGGGGAGGATCCCGTCCAGTCTACCTAGACCAATTTGGTCCAGTTTTTGCATCCGAGCCGTCCAAAAGTATTTTGAATGACCTAGATTTATTAGGATAAACTTTTTAAAAAAAGATCCAAAACACCCCGAACAAATTAATCTGGGCCATCCAAAACACTTTTAGATGGCCGAGATGCAAAAAACTGTTCCAAATTGATCCGGGCAGACTGGAGATAGAGGATCCTCCCCCGTGGTTAGTGGGAGATCAACCATCGGACAGGATTTGTTGTAAAATTGAGATTATTTTGTTTCCTTCTTTTTCCCGAGAGGGGTCCCTTAGGCAGCGGAGCTTAAGGGGAAAGAAAGGGGGGTGGGGAAGGTCCTGAAAGCCCTCACATTAATGATGGCGCATTTTGAGATTCTTTTCCTCTGTACTCAGGAAAGGATCAACGCATGCAGGTCACCACAGGGTATACTCTAATTCCTCTCATGTTTCATTATTCATATTCTATGCCATGGGACATTCGATGTTCTAGATACCCCATTATGAGTCGCCAAAGTCTTCAGCACTTGCTAGTGTTCGTATTTAAAAATAATAATAATTATCAATGGACCTTTTGGATTGTAGAGATTGGTAGAAGCTGAAAATAGTCCTGATTGATCTAAAGAATTAAGTTGGGTTTTGGGTACTTTTCGTGCCGGATTAAATTTCAAGAAAGAATTGGCTTTGGTCTCTAGTTGTGTAGCTTATTCAGAAAAGAAACTCGAATTTGTATGGAAAGCTCTTTTTTTTTTTTTTTATGCTCCGGTTTCCGGCTTTCATCATTTACGACATTGAAATTTAGTTGGCCGATCAAGAAAAAAAAAAATATTTGCATGATTTCGAGAATACAATACTTTATTTGTTTCTTTCTCTAAGCAAGAAAAAAGTACGACAAATTGGCGTCGTCAATTAAAGGAAGAATATATTACCTTTTCTTCACGAAAATTTAGACAAACATCGAGTCCTAGAAGGTGAACGTTCAGCCACTAAAGATGCGTGCATTATTTAACAAATTAATATATCGAAATGGACATGTCTAATTGTTTACCCATGACCAGGGACAAGAGCCCAACCAGTACGCAAAAATTAGTAATTCTAAAGCTTTTTAGCCTGATACAGAATAAAGTGGACGGCTTTGATCAATATTAGAGTTATCAATTCAGAACGGACGAACCCTGTGACTATGAGAGTCGCTAACGATTATAGCGTCACGTTATGTAGAAAGGAATTTGGTCCCATGCCTTTGAAAGTTTTTGTTCTGGGCCAGTTTAATTAGTTCGACCGATGCACCTAATATTATTGCTACGCCAATGTTTGGTTTGGGTTCCGAGCGAGGAAGTTTTCGGGGTAATGAGAGGGTGTTTCTGGTAGTGAAATTTTTTTAAATTTTTTTTGTGACTGAAAAATTGTTAGGTATTTTCGGTAGTGAATAAGTTGTTGAGAAATGTCAAGTTGTTTCCGGTAGCGAATAAATTGTTGATGGATTTGTGAGTAGAGTTACTGTAGCAAAAACAAATTTGTTACAATTTTTTTGTTAGTGGAAACGAGATGGTAAAATACCTTAAGTTTTTTTGTGATATTTGTTAGTAGAAACACCCCCTGAGTGAAAAGAGATAGATACAAGAAAATTTATTGGTGAATGTGGGCAGAGATTTTGAGACCCAAAACGAAAAAGCTCCTGGAGAGACTGTTTGGTGCTCCTAGAGCATTGCTCCAGAGGTCTTCTCCACCATATATATAGAGAGAATAACATATTCACGGAGGAGTCCGTGAATAAGTTATTCGGAGGCGTACAATCTCACTTATCTGTCTCGGCAATCAATAGTTGAGATATGTTTTTAAACTTTAACCGGTAATAAATATCTCTGACCGGTAATAGTTTATTTTTAATCCGAATCGTCCAAAATACTTTTGGACGCGCAAGATTGAGCTCAACACCCTTGGGTCCCAAGCTATGGATAGCTTTTGGACTCCGTGCTAACTCTAACACCTCCACTAACCCCCGCTGATGTATGACGATTGAAAAAAAAACCTTACTCACGGCTCCTCCGTGAATAAGTTATTATCATATACATAAATGTGAGATCAACACATTTATCAGGGTGGAATCAACAACAATGGGTAACAAGGGATCAGCTCCTCTCCCAATTCCATTCGTACACGACACTCCCATTTTATGGGCTCCATCTCGATTCAGCTGATTTCTTGCGGTTGCGCTTAAAAATTTATTTTGAATTAATGAACGGTTTGGATCATTTGTAGCTTCAACTTCAAGGCTACTCCTTTGGCTGGTGTTGTTTTGTTGTTTGACATGGTCACGTTTTGGTATTTTTGGCTTTTATCAAACATAGGGTGTTAATTGTTAGTATATAATTTAGATTACTTCAAGGATCAATTCATCATGTCCATAAGAGTTAAATCCTAGATCTCACATTCCAAAAGAGCGCTACACAACTATTGGATCAAACCCAAGGTTTATTTTTGTAATAAATATAGCTTAAGAAAAAGGAAATTTTTTGAACAATGTTACGTACACTCCTACCAACCACTTTTCTCTCACATATGTGTCGGGCCTACGCATTTAATTGTGAGATGGACCCTATACATATGTGAGAGAGGAGTGACAGGGGAATAATCAAGTAGGAGTGTACCTAGACTTAAATTAGAATTTTTTTTGTCAAAATAGAGTATAGGGTTGTGTGACTTGGGTCCAACAACTATTGAAGAGATGCATGCATCGCAGGTTTGATTATCATTTATAAAATGTAACTGAGGGCCCGTTTGATTTCTCATTTATAATATTATTATTCGTTGAATGTCTAATTTTTAGTAATTAAAATATGACAGGAAGTAAGCAAAATAAAATACTCATTCTGTACCAAAAAGTTATGAGTGTTTAGGAGCCTATTTTTTTGCTTCTTATTTTTAACTTTTTGGTTTTTTGAGTTATGATCCGAATGTATTTTGAATCTGGTAGAGTGTTTGGATGATATGTGCAGAATGTATTTTGTAATATGATTAGTGTTTGAGAGATATGTGCAGAATATATTCTGTAGGTCTTTTTATTAACCAAAATGAAAAGGTCAAAAAACTCCTCCTACCCTCTTTCTCACTTCTTTTCTCTAAACCATAATTTGGAGAAAGCGCTCTGAAAAATGTGTTTTGGTTTGTCCTTGCCAAACACTCAAAATTTGAAAATGCAATAAGTAGGGTGCCAAACACCCCAGTCTCCTACGAGAAAACATTCAAAATTACAATGCGTACTTTTTAAAATTTGTTTTCTGAAAAATTACACGTCTTTTTATAAATAAATAAAAAACTGAAATTTCTGTCAAATTTAACTATAAAAGTCCAACTGATGATGAGATTATCAATGAGAAAGGACGCAGAAGGTCACTTTTAATTTCTTCTCTCTCTCTCCTGGATTTCCTTATTTGAAGGACTATTTCTAGAAATTTAGAAGTACTGTCGAATACCCGAAATCATGGGTGCAAAAGGTCATCATTGATTATCTCATCAGTTGGACTTTTATTTAGTTTGATGACAGCAAATTACTTCCAAAATCAAGATTTGAAAGAGTAGTACTACATATGCACCTATTATTTTCCGTAAGCACCTTTGTTTGTACCAACCATTTCACATCCTCCTAAGGTTCTTTCGTGGATAATAATTAAGGGGGATATGCAGCGAATTTAAGCTACTAAAATCAAACAGAATTACTTATGCATGTCAGGATTTTGAATTAATCAAAGAGCGGTGCTACAGTTCCCGACCCCAAAAGGATCCCGACTCCCCGCCGGGCCCACTCCGGCCACCGGACGGCCGATCCGAGCCGTTCAAAAATTCTAAAAAAAAAAATGAGTGGGCCAACGCGAAAATCGACGGCATCCGATATGTGTATGTGTTCGATCCAAACACTCTATGTTTTTGTATATATATGTAAATGGCCCAGCGGGGCGTCGGGATCCGATCGGGATCCCTTTGGTCGGGAACCGTGACCAAATTAAGAGAGAGAGAGAGAGAGAATTAGCAGGAAAGAAATGTTAAGAAACCGTCACTTTAACTTCACAATAGAGAAAATTGGCAGGGTAGAAATTTTAAGAAACCATCACTTTAACTTAGAGGTGTCAAACGTGCGTGATGTGCCGTGCCGTGCCATTCAACTTCCGTGCCAACCGTGTTTCGTACCTTGTCGTGCCTTGCCCGTTTACTTAAATGTGTCGTGCCTTGTCGTGCCATTTTCAATCGTGTCGTGCCGTGCCATGCCGATATACTTAAATCGTGTCGGGTCATGCCGTGCCATTTTTCAATCGTGTCGTGCTGGGCCGGGCCTATTTACTTAAATCGTGTTGTGCCGTGTCGGCCCGTTTTTTAATCGTGTCTTGTCGTGCCGTTTTTCAATAGTGTCGGGCCCATTTACTTAAATGGTGTCGTGTCATGCCGTGCTAGCCTATTTTTTAATCGTGTCGTGCTATGCCGGCCCGTTTACTTGATTGTGTCGTGTCGTGCCATTTTTTAATTGAGCCGTGCCCGTTTTGTATGGTACGCACGACAAATTGCTTTGTTTTTGTTTTTGGTCTCTTATGGACGGTATTCCTTTGAAAACTTAAAGACCCATAAAAGAATGTTGTGATGGAGTCATGTATTAAAAATAGGGCAGTACCCATTTGCTTCTTAGAAGCTCCACACGGATCCGGGTGCCAAACACTAGGTTACCATCGCCAAATGAACGACTTTCGTTCGTTTGAGTAGGCAAAACCTGGAAAACTTGTCACGTCCTCCATTTTCAACATAAACTATAAAGGAATTTCTTAAGTAAAAACCTCACAGTAATCCGTATGATGCCCAAAAGATCATTAATTTCCCATAATCATACCCCAAGTCCAAAGAGTTCAAAATATTACATCGTTGGCTCAACGGCCCCAAATCAGAGTAAACGTCAATTGTCAAGAGAGTTTAGAGTTCACAAAATGTCTCGTAATCAAAGAAGTCATTACATAAGTTACAAATACATCTTCAAAAGAAATTTACAAAGATGCCTAAATAACTCTTCAAGGTTAGCTTTCAAAAGAACTTTCCAACATCCAAGCACATCCGAGCATGCATGCTATTGACCTGAGTTAGTACCTGAAATGAAATAAGGCTTGAGCTACACTAGCCCAGTAGAAATTCTACGCAAACAATGTAT
>JAOTQK010000002.1:18714699-18726553 GCA_025642025.1 Rhododendron ferrugineum
GAAGTTTGTGAAGGATCCGTCGGAGAGAAAGGTTGGCGTTGGAGAGGAAGAGAGAGAGAGAGAGAGAGAGAGAGAGATTGGCATCTGTGGGATTCGTGGGAAGATCGTGGCTCTGGTTTTGAAGGAGCTTGGTTGGATTGAGGATATGAAAGTCAGGATGCAAATAACCGAGCCTGTGTAGGTTCGGGAAAATATTTCAGGGTTGGGTTCAAACCGAACCTAAAAAACAGGGGCGGCCTCTAATTTTCTATAAAACTTTTTGTCGACCAACCTCTGTATGAAAAATATAGAGTGGGCCATATTTAAAGAATTCGCTTTCGGCCCCGGAAAGTTATAAGCCGGCTCTGCATACAAATAAACAGGAATGATAGAGGGAATAGGTATTGATGTATCATTCATACAAATAAACAGGAATGACAGAGGGAGTAGGTCGGATTAATTAGATATTTGTGGCCATCTGAACAAATTATATATTTTTACAAAAATGGTACTCTCCCCGTTCCAAATTGAGAGTCCATTTTGGGGGTTTCAACTATTTAAGGGGACATTCAATGATTACACCTACAATGCCTATCATTTCCACCATTACCCTTATATTCTACCTACTTTATAACACTTGTATTCACCTGTGAAGGACACTTTTGGATTTGGAAAATCACCAAATTTTTCTTTCCATTTTTGGAAAAGGACCATCATTTTGGAACAATCCAAAATGGAATAATGAACCCCCAATTTGAAACGGAAGAAGTAGTTGTTTATCAGTCTTTTACCCCCACAATTAAGGTCATCCATAAAAAAATTCAGGATAATCAGATATACTAAGAAGGCAATTTCAAGCTAAAAAATCATGTGCTTACGCAAATAATTTTTCTATCAATATGGATCTTGTTTGATAAATCTCATTAAAATCTTTAATACAGTGCAAAAAAAATTGAAAATTTATTTTTCATTGACATTATTTTTGAATTTGAAAATGTAAAATAAGTACTTATTTTTTAAAAAAGTGTTCTGGAACTGGGCCTAACTACGAGAGCAAATCCACGTTTGTGGAAGTCCATGTACAAATTTAATTTGCTCATGGAACTTGTAATATCCAATCAATCTGTTTTTTGTTTTACATAGAAGATATTCGCTTATGAATCTATAACATACTCTCTCCGTTCCTAAATAATTGTCCGGAGCGCAAAACTAGGCCTTACAAAAGATGCATATTTTTCGTTAAAAAATCTAATTTTTTCCCACAATCTAATAGAACCCATTGCCATATATTGATTTGTGGAAAAAAAATGATTTTTTTAACAAAACAAATGCATTTTTTTAAAGGCTTAGGTTTGCGCGCCAGACACTTATTTAGGGACGGAAGAAGTACTATACCGATCGCTATTGTAGACTTTGAAAAGGCGTACAATTACGACCCTGAACTATATTGGACTGACGGTTTATGCATGAAGGCATCCAAAATTGCAAAATAATTCAAAATCAATAATCTACCAAAATAATCAGCACCAAATACCCTCAAAATCAAGGGCAAAGGTGGACGTTTAGTAGAGGGAGTGAGGGAAAAACATGATATTCACTGGGCATGAGTCGGCAAGGCAATGGCTCTGCTAAATTGAAGTGGTTGCAAAAATGACTTACGAGTTTTGTGTCGGTAAAAAAGCTACAGTCCGTTTGATGAAAATTGTTTTCTGCTAAAAAAACACTTTTACTTAAAAACGGGCAAAATAATTTTGAGGAGAATATTTTACTTCTAAACAAACGGAGCTTAAATATGTCAATTTACCATTTTCTCTATTTATTTGTAAATGCCCAACCATCCTCCCTCATCCACCACCACCTCCTCCAACTCCCTAGCCCAACCACCACCATGACTACCTCCTCCTCCTCCACCCCCGCCTTTCATAATTACTACCTCCCAATGTCAGTCCTACCTCCCACCCCCACTTCATCTCTAAACAAGACCAACCACTATCACCACCAGTACCTCTCACCACCATTACCGCTTCCTCCAACTGCGGAAATCACCAGCCATCGTTCACCACTTCACCCTAAACCACCATCGTGAATGCCACCACTACATATCACGAAGGCCATCACCAATGATTGTTCGAAATTACATCTCCAAAAGACTTTATATTCACAATGGTCTTTGGTGTTCAGAATAATAAACAAACACGATCGTTGATTGTTAAGAGTTGTAAATCCGAGCGAATATTCATTGTTCGGAATTATAATCCGATCGAGCGAATTTTCAATGTTCGGCACTATATATAAATCCAAACGATTATTCGAGTGTTGACTAGAAGATACTAGTTTGAAATTAAGCTTCAAGGAATTGAATTGCAAATGAATGAGTGATCTCTCAAGTCTTAACCAATAATATAAGTACAAAATGTCATATACCAGTATAAATAGTGCAGTCAAAAAAATAACCTTTATTTTTAAAAAAAATTAGCTAATAAGACAAAAACAAATAAAGTCGTTATAATTGTCATAAATGCAAAATTAACACATTTAGACCATTGACAACAAAGGTGGAGGGATAATGCAGAGCATAATACTTACACCAATAGATTCTTCTTTTTCTCTTTCTTTTTCAATTTCTTTATTATGATTATGAGTTTTATTTGAAGTAATTAATGTGTTTAATGTTCAAATATGAATTACATGGATTGATGGGCCGTAATTGGGTTATGATTGATTGTTCAACTGGTTTTGGGTTGAGTGTTCAATTCTTTTTGAGTCAAGTGTTCAAGACTATTAGAATTGGGTGTTCATTGATATTTAAATTGAGTGTTCAAAAAAAGGCTAGCCCGTAATTTTTACTTGTATTCTAAGCAAAAAAAAAAAAATTGTTTGGGTGTTCAGTTGACTATGGAATGCTCTAGGTAGAGCTGCCTCTACCGTGACTCACGATTCGAAATCCGAACCGAACTGTGAGACTTTTATATTAGGATTGGATTGTATTTTCTAAAAACTGTAAGATACGAATTAGGATTAGATTCATACGAATCCAATCCGGACCGTAGACAGTCCTAGTAAATACCGCCAGCCTAGCCTAGCCTAGCCTAGAAGCGCATCTCCCTACAAAGGCCTTCAGAGATAATTATGTCTCTATTTTCTATAGAGAACAGCGGCAGAGTGCCGTGATAGGAATGCGGGGGGCCTGTGGTGACCCAAAACGGCGTAGTTTTGGGTTGCAAATGGTTTAAAAAAGCCCCGAAAGAACCTCTTTGGTGGAAAGCTGGGAAAAAAATTAAGTGTTCCAATTTTCAATCCGTTTGAATCGGTGCGAAGATTTTATTTCTCTGATCATTTTATCCTAAAGGGTCATAATTAATTTTTGACTCTAGGGCTCTCGTTAGTTAGCCCTAAGAGATATTTGATTCTACTACTTTCTTAGGACTAATTAACGAGAGTTCTAGAGTCAAAAATTAACTATGACCCTTTAGGATAAAATGATCATAGAAATAAAATCTTTTCACCGGTTCAAACGGATTGAAAATTGGAGCACTTAATTTTTCAACCATCTTTAGGCAGTTTATATTAAAAAATATGATTAAAAAATTAAATGCTCCAATTTTCAATCCGTTTGAACCGGTGCAAAGATTTTATTTCTATAATCATTTTATCTTAAAGTGTAATAATTAATTTCTGACTCTAGAGTTCTCGTTAATAAGTCCTAAGAAAGTAGTAGAATCAAATATCTCTTAGGGCTAACTAACGAGAACTTTGAAGCCAAAAATTAATTATGACCCTTTAGGATAAATGATTAACGAAATAAAATCTTCGCACTGGCTCAAACGAATTAAAAATTGGAACACTTAATTTTTTCCTCAATTTTCCACCAAAGAGAGTCTTTCGGCCCCTTTTTTTTTTATAACCCTTTGCAACCCAAAGCTACGCCGTTTTGGGTCACTACACCCCTGTGGTGACTTGGGTCACCACAGGCTCCCCGGATCCCCGTGATAGATAGGAGCATGACTTCCTTGCTTGACTATTTTTTGTTCCTAACCGTTTGTTTTATTTTTTAACAGGAAAGAGCTATGGCAATCCAACCTTTGAGCTTAGTTTGAAACTCCTGCTTTGTTGTCCCGCTTTACGTCAACGGCTCCCGCTCGGGCACGTGGGAATCCTATCGCCCTCCTTCCTTCCTATCTCGATATATCGAGACCTACTATTTGGTTCAACCAGGTCCAATAAAAGAAATTATTCCCTCCGTCTCATTCTTTACTTGCCCATATTTCTATTTCCATCAGATAAAATTTCATTTATATTCTTTATTTTTGTAATGTATTTTAATATGTATTATGAATTTCTGGGATAAATCAAATCAGAAAAATAATTCATTATAAAGATTACCGGTACTTAATATTTTTTGCCTTGACAACATGACTATATTCTCTCAGGTCACAAAACATGACTTTATTCCCGGCATTGTCGGCAACATTACCATCCGAGACATACGCACGTCTAAATCACTTCTTCCCATTTCAATTATTTGCAGCACTCCTTTAATCAATAGAAAGGAGGCATTAGTATTCAAAACCTTTCTTAGTATTCGAAACATTTCAGGTGCTATCAACTTTTTTGAGGTCGGTCGATTAGGATTCGGACTTTTAGAATTAATCGATTGAAGTGTGCATACGCTGCCCCGAATACCTGAATTATCTTTAAAAAAAAAAACTCAATTTAGTAAAGCAGGTGATGACGACTTTATTTAGTGAGAATTCAAACTTCGTCTCACACGAGATCCGATCTTCTCAATCCCAAAAATCCTTGTGCTTCTGTGCCGATGGGTTTTTCGGCACAGAGGATATTGCCAAGAGTGGGATTTTCTCATAAAAAAAATCACTAATCTCTCATCTAATTTCAAAATTTCAAATTAATTACTCTACTTACCTCTTAAACTCTCGAAGATAAATCTACTTCAACTTCGCAAACAGAAGACAACTGTATATCAGTGCATCAACTCTACTATAAGAGAGAGAAAAGGGAAGACGGGACACAAAAAGACAGACAGCTAGTGGAGAGTAGAGAGAGAGAAGAGAGAGAAATGGCGAACGCTGGCTACGGCGATGCGAGCCAGAAGATCGACTACGTGTTCAAAGTGGTGCTCATCGGCGACTCAGCCGTCGGCAAGTCCCAGATTCTGGCCCGGTTCGCTCGCAACGAGTTCAGCCTGGACTCCAAGGCCACGATCGGCGTGGAGTTCCAGACTCGAACCCTAGTTATCCAGCACAAGTCCGTCAAGGCTCAGATCTGGGACACGGCCGGCCAAGAACGGTACACTTCACCACTCTAACTGCATAACTCACATATGAGTTCGTTTAATGTACTTTTTTGCTGTATCTGTTTTGAGGATAGTGTCGTCTGATCTAGGTTTGATTTGATTAGGGCTGCTAATTGAACCAAGCTACTCAAGTTCGTCATGTTTGTTTGTTAAATGCTTGTTCAAGATCGGGTTGTTTCACTGATAGACCGAGCTTGAATATTTTTTTGAAGCTCGTTAAGGTTTCAAACCAAGGTTCAAAAACTACTAATTGGCTCGTTCGGCTTATGAAGTATAAAAAACTCAATTGGCTTGTGTTTGGCTCGATTAAAGCTCGTTTGAGCTCGGCTCATCTCATAAGCAAGCAAAGCTCAAAACATATATTTGAAGGTCGTTAAGTTTTCAAACCAAGCTTGATCAACCAGCTTGGCTTGTTTGGTTTGTTTTTCACCCCTAGATTTGATTTGGAACTGGCTAGGAAGTTATTTGTAGTTAATTTTCTTTGAGGTTGTGTTGTTAAGTACTTTTTGAGTTCAATCTGCATTTCTGTTTCTAATTGCTATTTCTCATGTGCTATATACTCTGTATCCTATCCTATGTGTTTGTATCTATATGTGTGCCCGCATACATCTAAATCAAATGGCTCCGAACACAGTTGTGTCTGGAGAATGGAATCGTATTCTAGAGTTGTGTTCCTAGACTTTTTGGTGTAATTGAAGTACCATTCGAATTAATTGGCTGATGTGGTTTTTGCCGTATCTATTTTCTGCATATGTAAGCTTAGTATTATCTGATCTAGGTTTGATTTGGTATGGAACAGCCTGGGAAGAAATATCTACTTAATTCACTTTGATATTGTGTAATTTAAGTAACTTCTTTATTTCAATCTGCATCTTCTGATTCAAAATGTCCACAACACAATGCGGACCCTAGTTATTGTTGGATGTATGCGAAGCCACATGCATCGAACGGCCCCGGACATAGTTGTATTTGAAAGTTGTGTGTCTGATATTGAGTGCTATTTTTCATGTATTTATATATATACAGTCTGTATCTATACGTTGTGTTTGTGAGGACAGAGACTGAACATGTGGAATTAAAGTATCATCCAAATTATTTTGTTATATACTACTGGCTGCATCTATTTTGTGCATATGTAAGCATAGTATCATCTGATCTAGGTTTGATTTGTTATAAAACTGCGTAGGAAGTTATTTCTACTTAATTACCTTTGCTTTTGTGTTGTTTAAGTAACTTTTTGAGTTCAATCTGCATTTTGAAGTTTGATTATTGCTACTTTCTATATCTTTACTGTATGTGCCTACAGTCTGGACAGGTCAGGTATAATCGAAGTATCATCCGATCTGGATGTAATTTGATAGGAAGGGCTTATGAAGTTCTTCTACTTGATTTGTTTTGCTTTTGTGTTGTTTAAGTAACTTTGAGTTCCAATGTTGATACTGATTTGTCTATATTGAGTGTAGATGGTCGGAACCTTAGTAATTTAGTGTTATCTGACCTATGTGAGATTTGATAGGTAGTGTTATGAAGTTCTTTCGCTATTATGTAGGATATCTGATTTTTTTTAATGCAATTTGTAGTTTTATTTTGATTGCTAGTCATAAGCATAGAAAAAATTGTTGAATATGAATCATCTGCTCCAAATTGTCTCTATGTGATGATCGGTGATCTCAGTATTTGTAGGGTTCATACTACACAAAATCAATTTTACTCATGCATAACTATGCTATATACCAGTTGTTTGATTCCAATAGGCGAAATAGTGGTAAATTTACATCACCACCGTAACTATGCACATGTAAATGTTTATATTTTACGACCTATGAGTATATACTTATGTCAGTTATGTGTAGTATGAAAACAGGTGTAGATGTAGTATTATCTGACCTAGGTCTGGTTTTGTATGGTTGTGTTTATGAAGTTCTTCCCACTACATTTGTTTTGTTTTGCAGTTGTGATTTATTTGCAAATCAATAAGCATGAGATAAACAGTTTGAGTATGAATCATCTTCTGGGATCTCTCTGAATGGGACATTACTTGTGATTACAGTTTTCCTTTTAATCCATACCATACTACATGGTCTTGTTCATTCATCTGCAACATCAATATATTTTCAATTGCTACTGTCAATTGGTGAAACGGTGGTTTAGTTGCAGACTCTTGCTAAGATGTTCAGCGTATTTGGCATTTTCATTTAGAAAGAAGAAATAATTCCTATAGAGTGGTTTTTGGCAAATGATTGACATAACCATGAATCTTCTTGTTGTATTTCGCACCTTAAGAATCAAGTTTCAATCTGATGTTGAATTTTGAAATCTTGTCTGGAATCTTCAACTTCTATGCACATTTACTATATATAAATACATAATGAAGATATTGAAGCCATCCATTGGATCATAGTTCATAGTTCATACAATATAGAACCTGTGATATATGTACTCTATATTTCTACCGTGCCCTTTTTGCTTCTTTTTTTTTATTGAACTAGAATCTTTTCAATTTGATATCTCTCAAGCAAAAAAAAGAATAGGATGGCAATTTCTAATTTGGAGATGAGTAATCCTACAGTTTCAGTTATCAAAGATCTCATGCCTAAACCAAACCAAGCCTTAACTCCCAATCAATTGGGGTGGGCTACGTGAATCCTTTAGCTCCATTTAGCTCTGTCGAGGCATCATGTTCCGTGACATTCCGACCACCCTAGATCATTTCAAACTACTCAATTTGGGTCTACCCCTCCGCTCTAGAAGGCCAAGTTCCAACTACTGAGATTCCCCAGTCTATCCTGTCACCTACATGGAATCTCCTTTGACTAGGGTGTGAAGCCTCAAAATGAAGGCACAAACCTACAATGAATATCGTGTGAAGTTGAGTCATCAATTACTATATTTGGCTTTATTGACTATAGCAGGACTGTTATGACTGTAATCACGGAAATTGTATATAGGCATACACAACAGTAAATAAAAGAGATGTTTAGTTACATTGTCTAAGAAACCCAGTATATAAAGTTAAACCTAGCAAACTGGTATTTTCTTATCTGAACATGATTGGCATATTTTACTACAAGCAATTGATATGAATGTTCCATTTTGTTTAATGAGCAGATATAGAGCGGTTACTAGTGCATACTACAGGGGTGCTGTCGGGGCTATGTTAGTGTATGACATAACCAAACGCCAAACCTTTGAACACATACCACGCTGGCTGGAAGAGTTACGGGCCCATGCCGACAAGAACATCGTCATCATCCTCATTGGAAACAAAACCGATCTGGAAAACCTGCGGGCAGTTCCCACTGAGGATGCTAAGGAGTTTGCCGAGAAGGAAGGGTTGTTCTTCATGGAGACCTCAGCACTGGAAGCAACTAATGTGGAGACTGCATTCGTGACTGTGTTGACTGAAATCTTCAATATAGTGAACAGGAAGAATCTTGTGGCTGGAGAGGAACAAACCAACGGCAACCCTGCTTCGCTGGCTGGCAAGAAGATTCTGATTCCTGGCCCTGCCCAAGTAATCCCTGATAAGAGCAAGATGTGTTGTACATCGGCGTGATTTCTTTGACTCTTAGGTTTTTGAATTTGGATGTTTGTCGACGTGAATTTCTATATCTGGGTATATTATGATTTCTTGTATATCTTCGTTTACTATAGCTTACTGTGCATGAGGGAGTGATTACATGTTTTGTAGGAAAAACGGCGAGGATGAAACTTGTTGCAGATTGTCTATTACTGATCTTAATGGTCTTAAGCTTTTAGTTCTATTCTAAAGTTCTTTTATCGAATGTTGTTCTTGTTTGACTATCAGCATCAGATTTTCTTGCAGCAGATATTGCCTCGTACTTTCTGCTTGATTTTGAAGGTGAGGTGAAGATCATAAAATGAAGAATTCGTCTACTAGTTGAGGATAAAGTAATGAATAACTGCAACAGGCGAGCAACAATTTCTGTTTTGTTTATTGCAGAGAATACATATTCAAGAAAACCTTACGGCTGCGTTTGGATCTCCTATAATAAATGCCCATACATTTTCCTTTTCCCTATGCAGGTTCTAACACGTCTAGGCTGGGTTTGGATAGTAAGGGGCTGTTTGAGAGCCGGATTGTCCTCCTGATTATCTATTTCCCAAGTTTTTCCGTTTGGGAACTCGATTGTGATAATGCATTTTCTCACGATCTATTTTGAAAACTACGCTTTAGAGCACTCCAACCAAGGAGGTCAAAAGTGAGATATCAAGGCATGTTTCAAAGCCAGATTGTGCTCGTCGTCTATTTCAATGAGATGGGCGGTGAGCGTTAGCCGATGGATCTCATCCATTGGCGCTACGGCACTATCCCTTCGGTAATCTTCCTTTGATGACGTATTTGTGTTCCTTTCGGGGGATGCCTTCTTGCTGAGAGGTAAGCTCGTCGCCTTGGTGGTGAGCGCCGGTTGATGGATATCTGTTGGCTATGGCATAAATCCCGATGATGCATTGGTGTTCCCACATGGAAAAGTGTAACTGGCCAACGGTCTTTGATTCCTAATGCCATGGTGCGTAGCCCAGGGGATGCCTCCTTGATGAGGGAGAAGCTTGTCGCCTAGGCGGCGCTCGCCGGTCAATAGTTCTCTGTTGGCTATGGCATTGTTGCTTCGGAAAGCTTGGTACCTCGTTGTGTCAAGTGGGCATCCTTGATGACGTATTGGTGTTCCTTCCGGGGGATGGCTCCTTGTTCAGATTGTGCATTTTTCTACTTTTTCCGATTGGGAGCTAGATTGTGAGAATAGATTCTCAGTGTATTAGAGGCACAATCTGGGAACCAGCCATGGTGGAGCTTCTCCATTCTCATTTTGGATTATCTTCCCAAATTCACAATCTATTCTGAGTATTATCTCCCAAACTATACTTTATTGCAAAACTTATTCTGCACATATCTCCTGAACACTCTGTCTGATTCATAATCTACTCTGGCCACAATCCAAAACCAATAACTCACAATCCAAAATCCAAAATGTAAAAATAATTAGGCTCCCAAACGGACCCCAAATATTTTTGAAGGCTTATGTGATAATTTAACATCTTTGTTAGAATAGTCACTCCAACCAATATGCCAAATTTTCTTATTTAGGTATGTTTTCAATTTAATTTAAGATTTGGGAAGTAAAGTAATGAAAGAAATTTTTTTTACATCATGTCAAATTTGACATGATAGAGGAGATGTCAAATTACACCTAAGCAATTGACATATGGGTTAAAGTTGATTCAAATGTCAATTCATCTATTTGGCATGTCACATCACATGACTTCCTTGGTTGGAGATGCTCTTGGAGGCACAATTTGATAGGAGTTTTTCCATTTTCATTTTGGATTATCTTCTCAAATTCATAATTTGAGCATTATCCTCAAAATACTCATTCATAATCAATTTTGAGCACTATCCTTACAAACACTACTCTATTACAAAATTTATTCTACACATATCACCCAAACACCCTACCAGATTCATAATCTATTATGGCAATAATCCAAAATCAATACTCTCTCCGTCCCTAAATAAGTGTCTGACGCGCGAACCTGGGCCTTCAAAAAGATGCATTTGTTTCGTTAAAAAATCAAATTTTTTTTTACAAATCAATAGATAGCAATGAGTTCTATTAGATTGTGAAAAAAAATTAATTTTTTTATGAAAAACATGCATATTTTGTAAGACCTAGTTTTGCGCACCGGACACTTATTTAAGGATAGAAGGAGTAACTCACATTCTAAAATGTAAAATGAAAAAATAATTAGGCTCTCAAACAGGCCCTAACAACTTGTTGAGCGAAAAGAAAGGATTTGTACACCCCCAAACGTCTGATAAATTCTATCATACTTTTCCTGCACAAATCCCTTCACAAATCATTGATCCAAACATTCGAACACCACCTTACAATGGCCTAGCACAACGCATCTAGGCTGGCTTTGGATCAAGGATTTGGACGGTAATTTGCTGAGGGAAATATAGTTGGCCCCTGTACATATCCTTTACCCTCTACAGAGTACAGATTCGAACACATCTAGGCTGGGTTTGGATCAAAGATCTAATTTGTTGGGCGAAAAAAGGTGAAGGACACAATACCAAACAATTTGTTGGGCGAAAAAAGGTGAAGGACAGCGGAAAAAAGGTGAAGGACACACTACCAAACAATTTGTTGGGCGAAAAAAGGTGAAGGACACACTACCAAACATCTGACAAACAACGAATTTTTGCAAAATCCAATTTCACAACCTTCAATCCAAACAAAGCGACACATAATTTTCATCTTCCACCGGGCCTAGGATAAGCAAAAGCCTTGTGCATTCAGTAGAGACCATTCTGTCATAACAAAAAGCACGCTCATTATAGCAGAAACCCAGCTTTGTTGCAACCATTGAAGATGATTTCTCAGGAATCAGACATGACTATTACAAATCAATGAATAGGTCCAATTTGTGTCATACGAAGCGTCCTTTTTCCTAATGGGTCCGAGTCTAAATCACAACAGACGAAAAAGGGAACAAAACTGTTACGAGTCTGTATATATGCTGATTTACTAGAGAGGG
>JAOTQK010000002.1:18778732-18789840 GCA_025642025.1 Rhododendron ferrugineum
ATATAAAATTCCAAAATATATTTATAATTTTAATAATTTTTCCTAACCGCTCCCAATGGCGCTCCCACACTTCTATGATCATCCGCTCCCCCGTCCCCGCTCCCGCTCCCGCTTCATGTAACTAAGGTCCAATCAGCCATTTGTGAATGAACAGTCTGTCATGCAAGTAAATCACCAACATAGCCATTAAATGTTACGCTCAGTATTCTTTCCATCAGAAAAATGGCAAATAATTCCTCTCCTCCAGCTTTTCCAATTCGTTTCAAAATTGTCGTAATTCATGTGACTGTTAACCATCTGGTTTCTTTCCCCAAGGCAAGCCAAACACTTCGGGAACCAATATTTAAATCCCAGCACCCAATGATTTCCAATTCGAATTACCATATGTGAAAAGTGCAAGGGTAATTACGAAAGACAAATCCATCAAAAAAACAAGAGTACCTAAGAATAAGCCGCCGCAGAAATGGATCCGATAAAACTTGAGCCCAAACCAAGCCCAAAGTAGTTGAAGTACAGAGTATCACTTCCCACTCGGAGAATGAAGTTGAGAGGATGTTGTCAGCATCATTGTAAGATTCCTGAAATAAGAAACTCCTCAATGGGGCATGTAGAAATAGAATGGCAGTAATCAAGTTTAGTATGTTTCCCAATTAACTCACAGCATCGCTGTCTGAATAGAAGAGGCCAACCAATTCGCAGAATGCTTGCAAAGGAGCAGTTAAGAACAAAGTGAACTGACTTCCGCTTTGTGTTACATCAGCTCTCTTGAATGATGGCTTTAAAGGGGAAAGAAGAAGGGCAGCCGGTTCCCCTCTTTCTGAACCATGCAAAACCTGGAATGCAAATGAGACATAATCAACTTGACAGATAATCACGATGTCTTAACGTCAAGGATAGTGCTGAAATTGAACTGATTTTCAAAAGCAGAAACAAGAAGTTATAACAGAGAACCAAGACAAGTCTGGCTGAACTATCATACAAGGTGACGGGTGGATTAAGGAACATGGTGAACGAAGGAGTAAATTTCTGTGTCTGTGCGCATGTTCGTGCACGCTTGCACTTGGTAAAATTGTAAAAGGTGTTTAAAAAATGGAACATAGAGGGTGTCACCCATATGCACTATACAAGAACCTAAACAAATGACCTAAAACTTCAATATACAATCTATAATCATAAGACTCTAGAAAGCCCAGCAACTGGTCAAGGGATGGCCGAACTTTACCCAATAATCAACTACAGAAAAGAGACAAAAGGCTATATTTTAATTTGAAAGTAGGTTCTTCCACCCACCAGAAGCCTCTGTGCTCTCACAAATAATCCACATCAAAGGCACTAAAAACCTACCCTTTCTCCATCATCTTCCCCATACAGCCCTTGTAAAGTTAACAGTGGACCCAAAAACTTAAGCTGTTAGGAAATGGGCCCCCCAGTGCATATCAAGTTACCTAACACCCTCCCTTACATGCAACCCCGTCTTGCACATGGATATGCAAATTTTTCATAGATAGAGCGAAACAGAATATGGAAGGGAGAAGCAGAATACAAATGGGGAACAAATGCAAACAAAGGGACTTGAACCCAAGACCTCTCCCAACCAGAACTCTGATACCATATTTAGTTACCAGAAGTCCCAAAAGCTTAAGTTGCTAGGAAATGAGCCCAATAATGTATATCAAGCTAGCTAACAGCCCCATCCAACATTGGACTCTTGCATACACATACACTACCACTGCCTTCGATATTTGAGAAGAAACAATAATTGTCGAGGTAGATGTTCCTCCTTTAAGAATCAACAGAAAATGCCCTTTCCTAGGTAGATGACTTTTTTGAGCCACCACAAACCCTCTTGAATTTCAGCAGGAAAAAGAAAGAAAAAAGTGAACCCTTATGAACAACATTTTGCACAAAAAGGTTGGAGAAAAAACATCCTTGGAATAGTTTTCTCATTCAACAACTCATTATCAATCTAGTATGGAAAGCATTACGTGATCGATTCACATGGCGAAGTAACTGCTGCTTTTTTTTCACAATAATGATGCAGGAAATGAAATTTTGAAATGGTTTTCTTAATTTGGCATGTAGAACTTCAGGAGTCATCATTTCATATCATATGGACTAAAACTAACAGGTTAGTTCCTTTCGATGGAAGAATTCCAAAATTATGATATTTTAACATGGACATGAGTACCGCTACATAGCATCATGATGTTCGCAAGGAAAAACCCTGGACTAGAATCATTTTACTCCATCTTATTGTGGAAATTTATGTACAAGTTTTGACAAACCTGCCTTGAATGCATAGCTGATGTCGCTATCAATAATTAAGAAAAGAGGTCTTCTTGTAAAAGGAATCAAATCACCAGGATAGAGACAATTTGAACCTGAAAATTCAAGACACTTCTGAGATGGTGCATCAAATGATATGCGACTTTATGAACATGAAAGTTCAAGAAGCTTCTGAGATGGTGCGTCAAAAATGAAATGCAAAGATAGTGCATAAAAGACATTGGATTTTAGAAGCAGGGATTTACTAAATGGACCCTTCAGGCCAAACTTAGTCATACAAGCAAGTTAAAAAGGGTTCTTACCTCCATCTCTGCTAGGACCTAAATACAAAGAATCCTCAAGACATTGCCCCGAGTTCCCCTTTTCATCAACATGATTTTCGTACAGCGAGTTATTCTGTCCATGGGAAGTATGAGAAACAACTTTGAGCTTTGAAGACTTCTTCAAAACTCCAGAACTTTCTATCTGTGAAACATTAGGATGTCTAGCCTTCCCTGAACAGATCATTAGCATGAGTTATCCTGGTTAGTTACAACACTGATCAATTCAACCTTTACACTAACAATCAACACTACAAATGGGAAAGAAGGTAACCTGTGGCCGAAAGGTACACTAGTATCACACTCTCCGGAGGAAGCTCCTCACAAATCGTGGCAATAACCTAGACATATCAAAAACCAAACGTAAGACGTGCAAATTAGCTAGTCTCACTACATACAAGAACCGAAGAACAGATCATAGAGTTATATCTTAGCTACATGGGCCATTTCGAATTTTCTATTTATAATATCTAGCTGGGTACAACTACAACCATTCAAATCTGCAGTTTTGTAGTGAGTATTTTCCCCTAAAATTGTGTGACATGTTAGTTACTCTGTCTACCCCAATTAAAGGTACCACTCTCTAGTCTCAACACCAATTATAATGGATAAGAAGTGCATAGGAGGCCCTTGAAACATGGTGCACAGGAAGGACTCGAAATAAGGTGCAGAAGCAAAGAACAAACACCTCTTGCCAGTTAACAACAGATTCCCCTGGCTAGAAGTCTCCTATTTACCAGTATTTATGGTAACTGGTAAGGATAGCTCTTAAATTAGTTTTATTGGAACCTATAGTGTAACTAGCATTTGCTCCGGCACAACAAACCATTTTTAAAATGGAATAAGATGCTTGATAAGGCATGAAAAAGTACTTCCGTTGTTATGGAATAAGAAGCCTTCGCATCTTAAAGCACGTATTTAATTTATTCGGAGCTATTAGAGCAGGATCCACTTTGTCGGGAAGATGACTCGAAGCAATAACAAGAATATTTCTACTTTATCAATCCCTGGAGAGATGGTTCGCTAATATACCGAGGGATACGAAGTCCTTTGAATTCCTCACATGATGGTTATTATTTGTAAGCAAAACTCAATGTAATGATTACGGCAGGAAAAAAACCTCATGCAAAATGATCATACGCATACATACGACGAAAACTGGACTTCAAACTTCAAATTTTGCTTTCGAACGTAATTACTGCACAAATCTACAATTTATTTTACAGTTGGTAGAGTGTAATAAAGTCGAAGATGCATAGACATTTCATTCATAGTTTTAACTAGTGTCTACTAATGAAGAATGAGCCAAGCGTTAATAGCCTTAGATTAACTAGGGGGGTTTCACGCATTGCACGTTACCTTTACCCTACCTTATTTATTCCACGCTCTTAACAATTTAGAGTCTTTCTTTGTTCAAAATGACTTTTCATCCAATATTGTGCAAGTGCTATTTCCCACCTTGTTCTCTACCACTTTATTAACCAATAACCACTAACTGATTTATTCTAATTTGCCAGTTAACTGTCCTTGCAAGAAACTTGCTGTAAATCCTTATATTCCTTTAGGACAAAAATTTTGCAAACGGAGTTTTAGAATGGGGAAATTTTGACAGGCTTAAAAACATCAAAACGGGTTCTCCCAAATTTATGTACAACTGAGGATTTACATATGGATATAGTTTGTTGCATGTTGTCTCCGGAATGGTGCTACTGGTATAGACAAAAAATCTGTACCAGTGGGTACAAACCCTTTTTTGGGCTCATTTTGGATCTCAAAAAAATGATCGGAGTCACTCATTTTGTTTAAAATATTTTGCTTATGGTCCCTACGACAAATAAGTTTAATCCGATATCGGTTAAGACACCAACAAAACGTCCAACTTTGTCCCAGAATTCAAGCCTGCATTCTAGAGCAAAGTTTGGATGTTTCGTAAATGCTCTTAACGATACCGGATTGAGCTTATTTTTTGAAGGGACCATAAGCAAAGTATTTTAAACAAAATGAGCGACCCCGGTCATTTTTTTGAGACCCAAAACAAGCCCAAAAAAGGGTTTGTACCCACGGGTACAGATTTTTTGTCTATACCATTAGACTTTCTGTTATCTCCGCATGATATATTGATATCTGTGCACTTTTCAGAAAAAATTTGGCTCCTGCTTACTGTTTTCTAAATTAATATTCCAACACTCTTATCATTTTTTCTGAATATATTATAATATCCACGATTTCTTCACAAACATATTTCCAGAATCGATATCCATGTAGTATGGTTGATTAAGATTGGTTCCCTTGGAAGGGATCAGATAAATGATATATCTTGTGGAACTCAAACTCAAGAGTTGAATTAATTCAGGCAATGGTTAATCCTAACCACACATTTCCAACTGGACTACTACAAACAACAGAACCATCACATTTCAGTCAGTATGCATGTTTCCTGAGTTTGTTATAGCCACAAAAAGCACAAGTTGACTCCTAATTCAACATTGAAGTACAAAACTTATATTAGTCCTCTCAAGGAAGAAGCTTTTAGGCCTTAGCCACCTTACTAAAGTACAAAAACAACTCAGACAACATGAAACTTGAAGTCCAGCATTAACACGTGATGCTAAACATCCTAGTGTGAAGAGAACAAAATCAGGTCTTATTTTCGGAGGAGAAACCCTTTGAAATTCAAAATCCAGAAGAATGATTCCAAATTAATTTCTGCAGTGCTACACTGCCAGGGAGTCCTTCAGCAAAGAAGCAACTACTGGACTACTGACAAAATAACAGTATAATCACAACAGATATAACTAATAAAATTGATCAAGCTGGAATACTCACAGCCATCAATTGTGTTACTGACGGACGATAAAGAATAGCTTTCTTTGGATTTGGAGGCAGATTTGGATCAGTCATATCGGCAGCCAAATTTATGTCAATAAGCCCAGAAGTAGCAGAATGATCAATATTACCACCATTCTCACGTGATTCAACTGGATGCTTTTGATAGAATGATCCGCTTGGTTCCCATTCCAAACATTGTAGCATTCTGAAAGTGTCTAAAGTAAGTTCTGCAAATTTGACCTAAATGACAATGCACGAAAAAAACAGTAAATATCTGCATAGTTATTTTTTGCATGTTGAACACGGGATGATATCATAAGAATTGAAATCTATATAACCAGTCACCTCATTTCGGTGATAGCTTATCAGCAGTGCGTCTCGAAACTTTAGAACCTTCTTTGCATGGAAACGGGAAACATACGGAAGAGAAGCTGGATAGGAATCAAACATGGCACAATATCTCAAAGGCCTAACGTTGACAAATGCTGTATCAACTTTCATAAACCGGACAATTTCTTGCACCACTAGCTTCCATTCTTTGAAGCTGGTTTCCTGGTGAAGAAATGGGTAAATATTACTCCAACAAGAGGTGGTATTTCGATTAATTCCAAAAAACAATTGCTTCAATTTTCTTGAAAAGAACCCAAAAAAAAAAAGAGAGAGAGATAACTGCTTTAATCTCCATTCTATAACTTTTTCTCAGACTATTCGAACCAGATGAATATGCAAGTAAAAGGACATCTGAGAGCTATATAATGAAAGAGTTCTTTAGAGGCAAAAATAACATCTTGTTCACATTCACAGTGACCTGTCAACTGATTTGCAATGCTGTTTATCGGGTTCTCCAAAAGTTTACTTATTCAATGTGAAGTCACCAAAGTACTGAAAAGCTTGACAAAATAGCCGTAGAATCCAATTCCTCCAAATTCAAACATATAATTTACTTTTCTGTCAATTATCTCAAAGAGCATTAGGTACTAAATATAGTCACCTGAATTACTCACCATGTCACGAGTACATTTAACCTTTTCCATAAAACCATTTTATGTACTTATAAACAACAAGGTGTAATTAATCCACGACACAATCCCAAGGAAATCTATTTCTCCACCCGAAAGAAAACATGTTTCAGGCTGCTCTCCATAAAGAAATCTCCAATTCAGCTAAGAATCAAGCTCATATGCACACACAAAACCAAATAAAGAAATAACTACGTAATCAAATTCAATCAATGCACCTGATTTCAACCAATAAACTTTCACTATAAAATTAATCAGGAATTCAGCATTAAATGGATAAAAGGCTGCTCCCACTTGTTCTTAAAAATATAAAGAGAATCTAGAACTAGGCTTAAAGTCAAGAACAGTAGCAAAAGTAAACAACTAGTTATTAGTGCACCTATATCCACTAAATAAAAAACATCATCAAATTCAATAAGGTGAACCTAATCTCCACCAATCAACTTCAATCCCAACCTACAACCAAATCCTGATTGTGCTTCCAGTTTCAAAGAAACAAAAATAAAACTAGACTCAAATTTCTACCAGGAGCACAAGGACAAAATTGATCAAAAAAGGATAAAAGCAATAGACCAACTCTTCTCCCCAATGAAAATATTCAACATCATCAAATTGAATAAGTTGCACCTAACCCCAACCAAGCAACTTGCAGCAGTACTAGACTAACCCTAAAATTCAGCGGTAAATGAGAGAAATATTGCTCCTCATTGTGCTGCAAGTTTAATAGAAATGGTAATACTGGACTCATATCTAGAACCAGATGCACAATAATTAAGTGCAATATACCACCGTCCACCGCACGTCCCCATTGAAGCTATGCAATGTCAAATTCAATAAGGTGCACCTAATCTCAACCAATCACCTTTGACTAAACCCACATGTATTCAGTTTTAAACTGAACAAAATCTGTTCCTGAAATTTGCTTCAAAGCTCAACGAACCGATCAAAATAGACTGAAATCTTGAACGAGTAGCAGAAAACTAAACTTAGTCCACCTAAATCACCTAATATCAAAACGAAAAATATGCCACATTAATTCCCATAAGGTACTTTTAACCTCAACCAATCAACTTTCGGTACTAAATTAACCCAAACTTCAGTTTTAAACGAAAAACATGCCCATGATTGTGCTTCCAAAGTTCTTCCAATTATAAAGACACGGTAAACGTGTACTCAAATTTAGAACCAGCATCACAAAAAAATAAATTCATTCCCATACAAAAGAAGTTCAAGAGTTCAAATACCTACTCGAAGATTGGCAACACTATCAATTCAACTAGAGCCAAAAATCAAAGCAAATGGGAGAAAGATTGCTCCTATTTTCAACCAATCAACTTTGACTAAACCGTAAAATTCAGTGTTAAACAGAAATAAATCTGCTCCTAATGCTCCCGAGTTTGCCTAAAAGCTCGAAAAAAAACCCGATCAAAATAGACTCAAATATTGTCCAATTAGCACAAACCTATAATCAGTCCACCACAATGAAAATATTCCACACCAATTCCAACAAGGTTCTCCTAATCTCATCCAATCAACTTTCCGTACTTTTTTTTTGAAATTAATCAATTTCGTTAATTAATAAACCCAAACTCCAGAATTAAACAACCCCCGGTGGTTGGCCTAGTGATCTAGATTTCGGACTTAGGATTGGTTCCCACATTAGTCAAAGTGCTCGTAAGCTGGCTAGACACATGAGTTATAAAAATAAAAAAAAATACTCCAGAGTTAAAAGAAATTTTTTTATAACCGAGATGTCTAGACCAACTTACGCGCACAGCGACTAATCCTTACCCTTACGGAGACTAGCCCAGCAGCCCACTGCCATGGCCCCTCACTTAAAATCATGTTTTGCTTCTAGGGGAAACGAACCCAGCCATGTTGCAAGCGCAACGAAAAATTAAAACTGCTTCTAACTGTGCTTCCCAATTTTAGAGAAACAGTAACCGTAGATTCCAAATCAGAACAATTACCAAAACGAAAGAAAAGAAATTCACGAGTCCAAAATACATACCTTCAAATTGGCAAGACTATCCTCAACCAGAGCCGAGAACCTCTCGACGAGAACCTTCACCATCTCCGCCCGATTCAACACCAGCGAAACCAGCAAAAACCTCGCGTAGAACCTCAGCTCCTTAAACCTAACCCCTCGATCCCTACCAACCCCATCCTCCTGACGAAAATACCCCCGGTTGAAGATGGCCTCGTAGAAAATGTAGGACTCGAGGAGGAACCTGGCCTCGCTGGTGCGCATGTACTGGCCGAAGTAGAGCTGGCCGATCCGGGACGCGATCTCGCCGATCTCCCACCGCCTGAGGCCCGACTCGACAAGTTTCTGGCGGTTTTCTTGCTGGTACTTCCAGAGGCGCATGTAGGACTTGAAGACCTTGTGGAAGTAGTGGTTCGGGCAGGGCCGGCCGTAGGCCGGTACGTCGCGGACCCGGGCGAACTTCCGGTCCGCGTTCTCGGATAGGGCTCGGAATGTCTTCGGAACGACGTCGTCCGCCATGTCATCGACTGCGCTTTGATGCCGGAGATGCGTATGTATACATCGATATATGTGCAGAGAGAGAGAGAGATAGTGGATTGATTACGGGAGTATCAGCATATGAATTTGGGTTTCGCTTTCTAGTTGTGTTTAGTGGGAGGAGAGAGAGAGAGAGAGAGACTTTGTGGGGACGACGGTGTGTAGCAGCAGGAGGGGGTGATGTTAGGGTGTGTACGAGGAGTATGATTTTGTGGATCTTGGACGGTTGGTAAATTGAACGGTTGTGATTTGGGGGATGTCGGTCTGTCAATTTTCTGTGCTACTGTTCCCACACGGATTGATGAATGTTCTCTTTGTACTACTCCACTTTTTTGTATTTTACGAGAATTTTTGGCAGTGATTTTCTCATTTCCTGAATTTTTGAAAAACGGTGTAGTAATTGGGAGAGTGGAAAAATAAATTCCCAATTTTTTTAACTATGAATAATTATTCAAGAGTGTCAGGTCTTTTTACGTGCACCTCGACTATTTTTCTTTTCGGTTCCAGTCAAAGACAGGTCATAAATACCGGGACTAGGAGATTCGCAAGTGAGATTTCTCCCTTGCGACTTGGGCTCAAGAGGTTGCCAGGTTTTGAACTCAGAATATTTGGGTTTATAACTCATCTCTATTGCCCGTTGAATTTTTGTAGATTATTGGTTATCTCTTCGACACGAATAGAAAGAGTAAAAAGTAGTAATAGTATATAAGTTTTACTCAAATATATTTAAAAATATCCAAGATAAAGTCCGAGTAAGAAATTTTTTTATTTTTGTGATTCCTCTCGTCGAGACAAATCAATAATCCATAAAAGTTTAATGTAAAACTAACAAACGCGAAAAAAATTTGAATAAGAATAAAACAAGAAAAAAAAACCCAAAAAAACTAAGAGGAACAGGAGATGTATCTCACTACTTCTTTCGCTTTGTTGTGCCTTTTTCCCTTTTTCCAGTTTACGTTTATTTATTCAAATTCGAAAAATAAAATTCAAGTTGGAAAGGTTCCATAAATTTTACGTACGAAAACTCAGAAACATCTTTTTCATAATTTCTGAAAATAAGAACATAAAAGAATGAAAATAGTCTCCAAACAGTATTTGTGAGCGTGTATAAAAGACTAGAGCAAAAATAGAAATATAAAAGGATATTAAACAAATCATATGGACTGAACTTTAGCTAGTATCATGCGATATGTCCTGCCCTTGTATAAATAACCCAGCCAGTACAACTAAAGAAAAAAAATGCATACTGTCTATTTTATTACTCGGGACTCTGAAGTTAACAACCGAACAAATTCTCTGAAGTTAATGACCGAGAAAACCCTCCGACAATGTGTCATTATCAATTTCGTTGGTCTTTTTGGCTCAAAAATGGCATTTTTAAGATATTAGTGATCTTAAAACATTTTTGGGGTGTGGGCATTAGTACAAATTCTTTGGAGTTATAACTATTAATAGAAAACCTATCTCAAGAGAGGGGTACAATTAAACCCATGGGTTGGCCTAGCGGTTAACAGACTAACAGTCATCGGATTTAGATATTTGCTTCCTCCTAAGGAAGTTTCAGGTTTGAAACCTCTTATGCTATTAACTCTTTTAGAGGCAGTCCATTCACAACTTTGTTCTGATTTTAATTTTGGACGTTTCTCAAAAATTAATCGGGGTGAGTGTAAATTGACCCGAACATCAGAGGTATCAAAAGAGGGCTACAATTGTTCAGTTACGAAGAGAGGGGCGGGGGTGTCATGCCCCCGCCACATCCCATGCCTGGTAGATCCGCCACTGAACCTAAATCAATTAGTACTAATTTATTATAGTTTGATACACATTTTTATAAACTTATATATAAATCTAGTCTTGTTTTACTAAAGGCTACAATAAACTCTTTTTAAAATTGGGAGCATTGACGTTAGGCAAATTATAAAATCGTTGGCAAGTGGAGTGGAGTGCAGTTGGTGCCTCCCTTATACTCTCATGCACATGGGTAGGGTTCGATTGGATTGAAAAATCATGTAGTGCAAGGCTCTGTAAGGCATCCTGTAGGGCGCACACGGGTCGTCGATCTTGACAATGAATGGTTGAGATATGATTTTTAATTATGACCGGTAAGAATCATTTATTACCGGTCATAAT
>JAOTQK010000002.1:18793800-18811349 GCA_025642025.1 Rhododendron ferrugineum
ATGAACGTGTATTTACAAGTGTAAGAAATACATTAAAATGTGTGTTGTTTTTTTATTTTCTTTAATTTATAGACAACCTCTTTTCTCAATTAGGATAAATCTTTGGGGGTTGATTCACTTGCACAGCAATCTGAATTGAATATTTGTACTTGTAGTAGAATCAAGAACCATGCTACGGAAACCGATGCGGGGCACTGACCAGGCGTATCGACAACCATGAAGGGCCCATTCCGAGGCCGAACGGATAATTCGAGTCATTTAATAATTTTAAAAAAATGAACGAGCTTATGAAAAATAAGCTCAAAATGAGTGGGCCATTATTTAACGGCCCAGATCATTCGTGCGGAGTCCGGAATGGACTCCGCTTGGGCGTCTGTACGCCTGTTTGGTGGCCGGCGTCAGTTTCCTTAAACTTTTTGTAGAATCAAACCCCTTTCTCACATGGAAAAGATTCACATATGAGATCCATTGTGTTACTCAAACAGCACATTCATTGGTTATTTGGTTGTGTTTTTTTTTTTTGGCAAAAAGAATTTATTAATCTTTGAAAAAGAGATACAAAGATTAAATGGACCAAAGGCACAACGACTAGCTCCACCTGAGAGCAGAGGAAAAAACCAGGAAGGCAAGATGCCGACGAAAAGCAAAAACCCTACAAAAAAATCACCCAAGCCGAACCTCCTAAACCAACACCTCAAAACCAAAAAGCCTAAGACGAAAAAATGCAACCTCCAACACGGAAAACCCAAAACAAAACCGAAACACGCGACAAGAACGCTACTCTGAACCTCAAAAGCAAAACGCCCAACCCGAACACGAACCAAAACAAAATCGAAACACCTTCACCAAAACGCAAGCAAAATAATTAAAACTCCAGAGAGAGGGAAGCACCCTCATCCAAATCCACATATTCTCCATCCTCCAAAATATCGAAATCACTATTCTCCCTTTCAGCAAAATTCTCAAGCTGGATTTCTACATATTTCTTCAAATTAAAATCCGTCCCTCCGTGATATTTTACTCCCAGCAAAGTGCCGGTGTCCATCATCTTAAATATTTTTCCCTAATAAACTTATTTAACGGAAAACCCATTTTAAGAAAATTCTCAAAATGAGCAAATCGTTTTAATAGCCAATCTCGATCCTCTCTACTGTATCTACTAGGTTTCCCTCACCAAGAACAAGCATTCAAACCCTACAAATGAACAACACGAACTTAAAAGTTGTTGTCCGTGCCCAGCTGCCTGGTCGACCTCGAGCCCCGTCCAAACGAGAAATATAGAACTTCAGAGTCTCGCTTGTAGCATCGGTCGTTTGGATGATCATGATAAACCCATCTAGACAGACCATCCGGGTTCGACCCCCTCCGACAATTGGAGACACGCAACACTTTAACGATATAAGCACCGAGGACCAAGCGTACATATGCCGAAATATATATACAAAGGGGAAAAAAATGATACAACATCGTTTGAATAGCCACGAACCTTATAGATTGAGTATTGACCACATTAAGAAGACTTGGTTTCAAGTTTCATTTCAATATTAACTATGGACATCCTTTTCACCCAAAAATATAATGTTGCAAAATTGTGAAGATTGAAAACGACCTTAATTATAGGAACAAAGCTATGCTTGCTTTCACTAATTAATTAACCTCAATCTCACGTAAACTTTAAGTCCACAAATAGAGAAAAAAAAAAAACTGCATATTTATGTACGATATATCATGTCGTCATAGGAGGTCAATCGTCAAACCATTGTCAAACACCCGATCAACTCTTTAATGATCAGGTGTCTGAGAAAAGATATTAAAACTCTTTAATGATCAGGGATAGCAACGTGTCAACTCCATTAGATTGGACTTAGGGTGAGTTTCCCGTATTGACTAAATGAAATAAATTGAACTAAAATCCATGTTTTTGCAAATTTCTAGGCAAATTATTCCATTCACGTACATCAACTCAAATATTATTTAGTGAAAATAACTTGACCATTGTCATCTAAATTAAAATTTCTAGTAATTATAATCTAACTGACATAAAATACATAACAAGGTTGGAGAAGATAATTATGAAACATATTTAGTATTTTGGGTAACTAGGTAAAGATATATAATCAATCGAATAGAGATCTTTCTCATACCCAAGGACGGATTCAGGAATGTGGACTAGTGGGGGCACCTTGTTGATCATAATGACAAAAGTATATTTTTTTAATCAAACACAATAAGACCGTACAAAATTAAGGCATGTATTACTAACTACAAAAGTTTATAACGCGTATTTTTAGTTAACTTAGGTAAAAATGAGCACAAATTCTCAGACAAAATTTTTCAAGTTAGTTTTAAATGAACATCAACAAGTTTTACAATGATCGAGCTAGTTCTGTTAATGACTTTATTTTAATATGTTTCTCCCAGACGGTTAAAAATAAATAAAATCAAGAAAAAATAGCTCCAAATAAACAAATATATAGCTCGTAAATTAATAAGTATAAATGCACCATATGATGAAGTTCAAGTATAAAATTAATTCTATATGTGTATTTTTTGAGATATATGCAAGTACTTATGTTTATATTAGCACATTTTCATAATTATGCTAATATATACAAAAATATAAAAAAAATTATTTTAATCTCAAGTGGAGGCACGTGCCCCACCTAAATCCGTCCATGCTCATACCCGATCCAAACTCTATTTTCTATTGCACCCCGTCAACGCTCTCCAAATTGAATTGGAGGTTTTTTTTTTTTTTTATCCGAAGCCAACGTGTAAATAGCTTCACTCATTACTCTGAAAAACCTCCCTCAAAACGTAAACCGAACAGGGCCTCATGTCTATTGCCCCTACTTTTATGCCCAAAATAATCTTCCAAATTATCGATGCGACATGCATGCACGGGGATACAGATTGTTAGACATGGCTCCGTTGAAAGTGATGTGAACGTGAGAGCCTCGTGGAGCATAACAACAATCCCTGAGCATATACTGTTTGGCATTTTCGATCCCGCTGATAAATCTCTTTCATACCAATGGATGTCATTTGCATTATTCATTCCACCACAACAGATTTTGTAGGGATGTTTGACTTTCACTATAACTTCTTTTTTTTCTTCTTGTTTTGGGTCTTTTTCGTTTTCTTATTTGAACAATTTCAATTTTGGTCTATGTTTTGTTTATTTTTTCGATTTCTCTCTTCAAGACAAAGAAAATGTAAAAACTTAACCCCGATTCTTGTGAAGATTAGTATAAAACAAGGAAAAAGACCGTTCCAAAAAGCCGTAAAAAAATTGTTCTAAATTCACCCTGGACGCCACAATTAATCATAAATGATGCTGTCACATGTGTGAAGGTGACAGATTTGACACTAGCTAGCTTCCACAATAATTCACTTCCCGTTTGTCAAAAAAGAAAAAACTTTATTGTTTTTTTCGAATCTGGTGTCCATGGATGGGATTTTATGGAAAAAAATTGACAGATTTGGGTTTTGTAGGGAATATATCTTGTGGGTTTGTGTTGTGTGGTGTATTTTTGCATGAATGAAATGGAAGTTACAACTTAAAACTCCTTTGTTATTCCCTGCCTAGGGATCGCCGGGGACCCTACTCCCTATCTGGATTCCCGCTTGGATGAATCCTTCTCCATTTTGTCAAATAAAAACAAAAAATCAAACTTAACGGGGAAAAGTATAAATTTTTTAATAACTCTCAGGTTAAGCCTGTCAATGGACTGGATCTAATCCGAATCCGATAATTCAAATCCGGTAATTCAAATACGGATCGGATTGATAACAGATTTAATCCGATCTGAAATTTATTTATTTATTTAAATTTTTTTTTAAAAACTGTAAATTTTTTATTTTGAAAAAAAAATGTTTAAGAAGTTGTTTATTTATTTTTTTTGAAAAAAAATTGTATTCTTTTGAAAAAAAAAAAATTTGCTAAAAATTTTGGAAGTAAAAAAGTTTTTGGATCGGATCCAATTTTTCGGATTTGGATTACTACTATCGGATTCGAATTTGTCAGATTCGGATCGAATCCGATCCATTGACAGGCCTATCTCAAGTGTTTAGGTCAACTTACGCGCTCTTCAACTAGTATTGGGAGGCCAACTCTGTTGTCCACTAGTAGAGGCTCCAATTACATACAGAGCAAAATTATGTATGAACTGTCCCCGAATGAGTTGACAGTATCTTAGAGGTTTCGAAACTTAGACCTTATGAGAGAGTAAAATAATATGATATACCATCCAACAATTACCACCAGTAATGATGTATTTGAGCCGAGAAATTCAAATTAATGTACTACTGTACTATATCTGAAGCTTATTTAGGAGGAATTGGGGGATGATGCTATGTACCTCATTGCACAACATCAACCCGAAGTCTATTTCAACGACCTCGGAAATTAAGAAAAATAAGATCAAATGAGTCTATTTACATAACTTTTCACACGAGCTTTTCACATCTCTCTCTCTCTCTCTTTGCTAAGCTTTTCACATCTCAAGATCTACCTTCGATTTCAGGAGCCATTTCAGGAGCCTGAAATAAGTCAAGGAACGCGTAAACCAGATCTAACACTTGTTTTTTAAAAAAGGATAAAGTTATATTTTGTGCTAGATCCTTGCATAATGAAGATGGTTACTGTATTGTCTACTACCAATTAATCAAATGTACAATATCTATCAGATACCTCAAAAAGACAAAAACCTCAAATTAAGCTATATAGTAAAGTAACGTGGAAACTTTTGTTAATCCAACATGGCATCATGCATGTGATAAAGTTTTCAATCAATCAAATATATGGTACGTACTACGTAATTTAGTTTGTTTTCAAGCAAAGGAGTATTTTATTTGTAGTACTTAAACTTTATTCTTGGGATCACTGAGAAAAGCCATGGGAGCAGGTGGATGTCAATTGTCTCATCTTATCTATGCCTACCTGTATCCTAAAGCATGGAGTAATATCATATAGTGACATCCATAAATGATAATAAAGCATTTCTGTCTTTAGTCTCTGGCCTTTCTTCATAGTACTCTCAGGGCCGGCCTAAGGGATTTGAATGTCCAATGTTAAATTGTAGGGTGGTGCCTAACATATTTTTAGAATTAAACAATAATGATAGAAATGTTTCTTTGTATTACTACTTTAGATTTTATAATGCATGTTAACTGCTTTGTCACTGGCGGCCAAAGTGGTTGGCTTGAATTCTACTTGACTTGGTTTCGAAACTTGGACTAAAATCAACTTACCGCTGAGCTAGCAAAGACATTTGAGTTAAGAAACGAACCATTAATATATATACTAATTTACAAATAATATTGGAGTGCCCCTAAAATTTGAAATTTTTTGGATGCCCAAGGCCAGGGCCTCTTGGGCCTGGGCCGGCCCTGAGTACTCTTTCCAACGTCCCCCCAAAAATTATTCAATTCAGAAAACGAAAGGGCAAATCCAGTGTACGACACTCCCGCTATTGTGGGGTCTGGAGAAGGGTTGATGTCCGTAGCCTTACCCATGCAAGCAGAGAGGTTGTTTCAGCGACTCAAACTTGTGAGAGGTCATATTGGAGCAACTTTACTGTTGCGTCAGGCCTGCCCTTCAGAAATAATTCATTTTTGTCAAAGAAAATTCAAACTTTTTTCCATTAATTGAAGGAACAAGTCATTGTTATCTGGGAACTCAAGCGGGAAAAAATCACACTTCAACCCTTGCGACTTTTCTTTTCACCCAATTTTTCAATGGCAAATCCTCTTTTGCTTTATTAGGTGAAAGCTTTGTTTACTTGGCTTATGTTGTTGACAATGTCTTTCTTTTGGCCTATTGGGTAGCTTGAATCTGTGATTTTGCTTCATATGCAAAAGAAAGGGTCACATATTCTACAACACATAAGTCCATTTTCTGCTATAGGGTTTCAGATTTTCAGTAATCCACTTTTGGTGGACTTGAATTATTGAAAAACGCAAAAAAAAAAATACAAAAAAAATACAAGAATGAAGCCTAAGCACTTTGTTTTGCAAGACAGATAGATGTTACCTATCGGGTAAGCATCAACATTTGATCAACTTTTTAGATGTATAATTTACGTGTTGTGCGAGTTTATAAGTGAACGCCTTAGACCATCAAGATAAACACAGAATGAGTCCCACGTTGGAGCAACTACATGGTGCAACCGAAATTTGATTTGTAGAAAATCTTGGTTCTTTCAGATAATCAATCAATGTATGGTACTTTGGAGTCAATGTATTAGAAAAAAAATAGGTCAATTTAAATTGTTTTTTTTCGTTTATTGGTAAATTTCTTAGAGCATCAGGGCATAGACCATAGTGGCTTCCACCTTTTTCATGGAGTAATTATTATAGGAAGACACTATTTTAATAATGCTGTTCAAAACTTTTTTCTGATGTGTACATACCAAAAGCAGGGATTTCAGGGCTGAGCCATACAAGACATTCAAGAGCAAATTAATGTGATTATTGCATTTTCTTTCCTTGGAAAGCATTCACTTTGGGGCAACGAATTTCAAGCAATAATCTAACTTGTCTTGCCCATGCGTGGAATCGATCAAGCTCTTACTGATATTCGACAGAGTTAATTTTTTATAGGGATGTTTAAAAATGGGTGTAGAATCGATCAAGTTCTTACCGACATCCGACGGAGCTGATTTTTACAGAGATGCTAACATAAATATTTTTAAAAAATTAAACGGTTTCCACCATTTGTATGAGACCCCGAAATGAATTTCACAGAATGCAGTGTATATTTGGTGTACGTACACCAAATAATGTACCCATAATTTTATTGCCATAAACTGTGAAACATTTGTAGCACTTTAGTAGCTTTGGGAAAGAGGGTAAAGTTAAGGGCCATCAATGTTAGCCGAATGGCTACCAAAGGAAGTGCAAAGCTTTTAATTGACTAAATGAGAATCTTCTAAAGCATTGCCCCAATGTAAGAGTCAAAAGAGGGAGGGAGAAGTGATAGAAAGAAGATGAAGGAGGAAAAATAGTACATGTAATGATGAAAGGTAGGGAAGAAAGCTTCAAAATTTGACAGTTTGTGTGTGTCTGAGTGAAGGTGCTTTGAGATTTTATTGGGGTATGGCCCATTCAAAAAAACCATACTGGTACATCATTTACCGAATTATGTGGGATCCAAGGTGGGCCCAACACAAATGACTAAAAATTTTCAATTTCTTTAAATCATACTCCCTCTGTCCCATTTTCTTTGTTCAAAATTCTCCTTTTTTGTGTCCCAAAAAGATTGTCCATTTAAAAAACAAAGGTACAAAAAAATTTATTTTTCCCTTCTCCCAAATTTGACATTTGAAAGGGGAAAGTTTGAATTTTAAATTTGGTGTATTTTTTTTACCGGGATATCAATTCCAAGTTCTGACTCCAATTTAGAGAATGATCAACAAAATTCAAATTGGGGGCAGACTTTTGTCTCTTATTGGAGCCATAAATTGGTTTCCATCAACTCCTAAAAATCACTCAAGGGTATTATTGGAAATGTAAAGTTTTGAAAAGATAATCATAATGTTTCCTTAAATTTGTAGTATTTCGAGATTGGACAATGAAAATGGGAAGGAGGGAGTATTTTCTTAAGAGAGTGCTTGTAAAAAATCAACTAATTCAGATATCGGTAAAAGTTTCAATCGATTTTCGTCCTTGAATTCGCAAGGACAGAAATTGATTGAATTGATGATCAACCTAATGGAATGAGCTGATTTTTTTTTTTTTGCAAGAACCCTTAAAACAATATTTTAAATAAATTGAACGACTCCGATCATTAGTGTGTAACTCCGTAATGAATCTCACGCAATCTAGTGTATCTTTGGTGTTCACTAAATGGCGTACCCACAGTTGGGCTAGGCCCATTGTGTTTGCTCTGAATAAAGGCATTTTAGGTAACTGGTCTATAGAGTAGAAGTTATTGGTAAGTGGAAGAGGGAAATTTATGGATAGAAACAAATGAGAATTTAGGGAACTGGCAGAGTAGTAGTTATTGGTAAATGGTAGTGGAAATTTTATTGTTGGAAAGAAACAAATGCGTTTGGTTGACCACAATTCTTTTACCCACACATGCATTTTAAACTAGAACAGAAAGTCTACCTACACCACTGCGGTGGGGGAGCGGTGAAACAGAGCGGTGCCACTGCTAGGTTTTCGTATAACAATATTCTACGAAAATATACACTGTAGGTCATGTTTCTGCTTGTATACTCCTGTTTATACTAGTATTTACAAGGGCTAGTGTGAAGTACCGCAGCTAACGAAGCTGCTATGTTTGTATCAAGTGGCCGAGCAAGTGTGTGTACTCCGTGGAGCTCTGTTCCGGCGAGTTTGGTTGCAAGCGTTTGTGTAAAATTACGTGTCATTAGAGTTTTGAGAACACATTTTATGCAGACGTTACGCGATCGCGTATCATGTGGCTCAGTTAATATGGCTGTTTACACTCATTTTTTGCATTAAATCTTGGGCCAGCGCTGGAGGGCCATTTAATTAACATTTAATTAAATTGGGCCACATTTTATGAGTTGCTCGGGCTAAAAATTAATGGGCCATATTAATTTTGTAATTTGGAGCAAGACCCAATTAATTTTAGTCTTGAAGCTTGGCCCATGTTTTATTTTGTGAGAATTGGCCCATGATTTGTAGATAAACGGTTGTGGATTGAATCCAACCGTTGGGAACAAAGAAGATTGTGGGCCTTGATGCATGGAATAAGGGAAAATGACGACCAAGGACGTGTTAATTATCAAAACACGTCCTGGGCCATTCATTTTCCCATGGAATAATTGTTCCAAAGCCATGTGGTTAGCTGACCCATTGTTCTTTGGTGCCCACGAAATGGGGAAGTGGAGTACCCCATTATCTCCAGTAACTTCCCATGAGGAAAAAACACGTGGGTAATTTTTATTTACTTCCAATAACTGCCCATGATCCCATGAAGTGGAGGTTATATGGACACATGGCGCCACGAGGTGAAGACAACAAATCCTCTTGCATGTAAAACCGTGGATGCTCTTTGCCTATAAATACAAGTTCACAAGAAGAAAAAATAGTTCACACACCAATCAAGCTCAACGCTTAAAACCAAAAGCTTTCCCAGCGAAGCAATTATCTCACTTTTCTCACATTTACTCAATTACTTCATCAAGTAATTTGAATTTCTATCTCTCTTGTACCACAACTTTATTATTTCAATATAATAAAGTTATTCATATCTCTCTTGTATCTCCTACTTTGTTATTGTAAAATAATAAAGTTATTCTACGTTGTTACTTCTTTTCCTACACGGTTAGAAAATTATTAAATCCTCGCTCGTAGAGGCAAAACCACGAACCAACACTGCAATCCAGCCCTTAAGTTTGCAGCACGATCGCTCTTACAAATTCAAAGTCAGAAAAGGGGTACTCAGTCCTTTGCGTTGAACGCGACAAGTTCTGACACGTTCGCTCAGTCTTTTGAGCCATTTCGGAGCCGAACAATGGCGTAACGGATAAAATCTCGTGTTCGACTCGACGTGTTGAGTGTCAACCACATTTCAACCCCCCATGATTAATCGGGAGGGAAAGATTATTAGACCATATAATATTGTGTACGGTAGGGAATGTAAATCACGTTTGAGGCCCAGGGGCTGGCCCAAAAAGAAGCAGCTATAGGGCCTAGCTGACCGAGGCCGACCAACTTCTTCAGTAAACATGTGAAATTTGAGAGCCCATATGAGGCATGTGGGTTGCAAATGAACCGAGCAGCTAATGAGTTCGGCTTGGCTCGTTTAATAACTGAGCCAATTAGAGTTCGGCTCGTTCGAAAAAAGCTTGGTCCGTTAAGGGAGGCTCGGCTCGATTAAAAAGACTTGTTTAATAAATGATTAAGCTCGGCTCATTAAGACTCGAGCCGAGCTCGACAAAGGTCGGCTCGGCTCGTTTATAGCCCTAGGACTGTTAAAGCGTAGGTTTACCCTATCGAAACCATGTATGGTTTGAATACTTTATAAAACCAATGAAATCTGAATTGATTTACGTACTTCCCCTCTCATCGCTAACTAAACCGAAAAACCATAACATTTTTTTACAAAATTCGGCCTCATTTTAACTCAAGGTGTTATGACACGGCAACAATCCAATACGAACGAGCTAATTTCGACCTATGATGCTGCACGGAAAACCCAAATTTAAATTCGGATCAAGACTTGCCCGAGAAATCCTAGCAAAAGAATGCCAACACGAATGGGCTGATTTCGGCCCATGATACAACACTAAAAACCCAAACTTTGTATTCGGATCGAGGCTTGGCCCAAGCACATCCTAGAAAGAATAAGGGAAAATGACGGCCCAGGACGTGTTTTGATAATTAATACCCGTGAAGAACAAGTTAAGAACATTTGTTAATACTGAAAATGTCATTGGCAGGTATTAATTATCAAACACGTCCTTGGCCGTCATTTTCCCAAAGAAAAAAGGGGAAATGACGGCCCATGATGTGTTTTGATAATTAATATCAGTTAGGATAAGCTGAGAACATTTGTTAATGCTGAAAATGTCATTGGCAAGTATTAATTATCAAAACACGTTCTTGGCCGTCATTTTCCAAAAAAAAAAATTGCCAACAAAACATTTCATTCATTTTTCCATGAAAACTTAAAATCAAGCTCCCCTTCCATATACATTCACAACCCTATGCTAAAAATCACAAAAACATACCCATAACCACAACATTCACAAACATAAACTCATAAACCTAATTCGGGACACGATCACTGGCCTCGAAAATCTCTTGTCTCAGCCCATCTTCCAGTCGCACAAGACGATGAACTATTTTCAGTAACATTTACATCGCCCCAACTTGAAATCAAAGGGCAATATTTAGAACTCTAAACATCGCCCGATTGTGTAACATTGCCTAGAACTGGACACAAAAACAAATTCTCTATTAGTTATAGTACTCAAACCCTTCTTTGAAATTCCTCGAATGCCCGAAGGCCTCTTTCGTCCTCTTACCAGGCAGACGAAGCAGCCTCGACCAAAACCCTCCTTTCTTCTTCCTCCCCGCTGCATTCGCAACGAACGCCACCGACCTGCTCTTGCTAAGCCCATTATTTCCACCACCGGTGCCCTCCCCCATGATGAAACCAATGGAACAAGAGAAGTCCGAAGCGCGCCGGCGGTGAGGCGGGGACGCGCAGGCGGAAGAGGAAGTGGAGGCGGGAGAGTAGCACAGCGGCAGCCGGGGCGAGGAGGAGGAGGGAGAGGAAGAGCACGAAGAAGAAGTAGTACAAGACTGTATGGATGCCACGTACAAGAGTCTCTCTCTGAGACAGGCGGGGCAGATCCCCTGTTGTTGTTGGCTGTGGCCAGAGTGCTTATCACATCCAAAATCTGATTCTTGGCAACCCATTTGGACACAAGAAGTTTTTTTGGTCTGGTCTGATGAATTTGGCTTTCGCAGTTTTGCTGTTTTTCTTGCGAGTGTGGAAATGCCTTGTGTTTGTTTATATGCTGTTGAAATACTGTAGTAAAGAGAAAACAAGTCGGTGGTTTTTTGGTTCCATTCGTGTGCCCACGTTGCCTGCGTTGTTTTGAAGGTTTTTTAAATTTTAAGTCGGAGGGGCGGCGAGAAGTGCGTCCGGATACAGTGTCTGGGGACATGCACAGAGTGTTTTTCTACCACGTGGTGTCCGCTCGCACATTCGAGCCGTTCATTGCGTGTTTGAACGGCTCAAATCTGGAGAGAGAAAAAGGAGAGAGAACGTGTTGGAATGAGAGGAGAGAGAGGATTTCAATCTGAGCCGTTCAAAAGTGTATCGGACGGCTCGGATGCGCCGAGCGGGTACAACATAGAATATACCCGCTCAGCACTGAAAAATCCCTCGTTTTTCTGACCTAAAGGAGGAATCATAAAAAGGAGCCATTGGATTTTCTCTGTTGGTGGATTTGTTTGTCCTTTTGGGGGTAGAATTTTCCGAAGACATCTACGCCCTTCTGTTCTGTCCTAATTTATTGGTTGAATTCTAATTTATTATTTCTTCCGTCCCAATTTAATATAATCTCTCGTTCCATATTAATCAGATAAAAAATTAATTATATCTTTAAATCGTTAATAAATTTTATATTCAATATGAATCTTGTTTGATAGATCTCGATTAGTTCTATAATACGATGATTTCGAAATCACATAAAATACTATAAATTAAGAAATATAATCAAATAAAAATTGACACGAACTTCTAAAAAAGAGTAAACTCATCAAGCTGAACAACCCCTTACTTACAAAAAGTAAGGGTAAAAGAATAAACTCATCATTTTTTTTTCCCATTACTCCTACTTTTCAACCAGAAAATTTTTCTTAGGACTATGAAAAGTGCTAACTAGGACAAAAAATTTGGTACAGAAAAAGTAGTATTATGTCAATAATAAATTTCATTGGTTAGGTTAATGTTATTGTAACGCATTTATCTTTTAGAAAATGGATGGGCCAATGATCTTTAGTTAGATGCATGTATGGTGATAAGGTAAGGATTGATAACCGAACAATATGATCTTTAACCAATCGTAATTATCGACGAGCTCTACAAAATGAACAGTTCTAATCGATGAAATGGGCCCGAGAAAAACTCACGAATAGGCCAACAAAATCTAATTTCAAAGGAGCCAATAACAAGAACAAGGCAAGCCAAGACCGACATATTGTGTCCCATTACCAAAAAAAAATATAAAAATGCTAACAATTATCACTGAATAATATATGAAACGTGTATTGACATTCGGAAAACTTTATCTATTACTATTAATGAAATGCACATCAAAATCTCTCTTTATTGATTGATGATCAACTCTATTGGGTTCAGTTTATACAGAATTTTGCTCTAATCTTAATTCAGATCCCCCAAATAGGCGATTAGATTAATACTCCGGTATTAATTGAGATGCGAGTAAAACTGAATATCATTCACCTTATATTGGGAATGGGGGATGCTGCTGAGCATCCCCTACAGAGCGGCCGCTCCAGCCGTTCATCTCAATAATTCATCTCAGCAATTGACAACTCGAATCTTAACCCAACAATGGACAATTCACACATTGATCAACGAGACCGTTTGTTTAACGAGAATATTCGGAGCTTTCCCCTCGCCACACGTACAATTTACATGATTGGATATCCTGTTGGGATAATACAACGTGGGATGGTTGTTGGGATTGTCCAACGCACGAGGGTTTGTCATCTAGACAACCGACCAACATCACCCTGTTCGATGAATCCTTTTGTCTCTGTCCAGCAACATACATTCCTTGGAGTAGCAAAATAGCAGGCATTTTCACTGAAAAAAGACTTCGAAATCGCCACATTTTAACTGTTAAAATTGTTCAGTGTGTCCCGTGAGGGTTTCCTGGTTAGTTCCTGGGGTACTCTCGGACCACCATCTGGCATTACCATGTGGTATTCCTCACTAAAAAAACAAACGTCACTTCACAATATGGGTCAGTCTGCAAAAGAACCAAGTTACTCACAAGCAGATCGATCGAGAGCCTTTTTTTTTTAAAACTAAACAAGCCGAGTTCACTCTAAATCTCAGCTTGGCTCGTTTATAGAGGTTCGTTTAGTAAAGGAACCGAGCGGATCGAGCATCGACACTACGAAGCTCGGCTCGGTTTATTTAGACCCCTATCAGGTTACTCCTTGTCTCCTCAAGTATCCTATACATAAAAGTAAATTATAATGGTACTACCGCATAATTTGTCGCTACATAAATGATTGAAAGTATCACGTAAACAACACCACGTGGTATCCCGGGAACGTTGAATAATTCCTCGGGCTTCCTAGTCTCCGATTAAAATTTTAGATTCATTGACACTAGGGGCGACTCGTGATTCTTTCAGGCCACGTATCCCCACAAATACAATGTTCCTCAAATGAATTTAATAATGTGTGATCATGTGCACAAAAGATATAAGAAATATTCCAGAGATGGTTCATTCAATGTACTTCTCGAACTACCAAAGTGCAACGCATCTACGACTTGGTATCATTCGGCAAGAGTAGGTAACTCAGTAGTTTAACTATATTAATGGGTCCGATCTCCTCTGTCCTGAAAATTTCTATGCTTCTGTGCTGAGGGGTTTTTCGGCCGTTGGATTGTCCACTCGTTTCACAGAGCCCACTTTTCGAGCCTAACATGGGAGCCCAATGACCCAACCGAAGGATTTGTGACCGGCCCATGGTGTAATGCCTAGGTAGTGATTTAACTAAGGGGGTGACACTATTCAATTGGAGTCCACTAGTATGTGTTTGTTTTTTTGATAATGCAGGGTGTCTCGAGCCAGTTTGTGCGCACCTCAAACTAATCCTTACATCTCTCCCATAGCCGTTTTACTTTGTGTGTGGGGATAAGATAGCCCCAAAAATTATTGGCAAGGAGAATCGAACCTAAGACCTTAGGAATGAGTAAACTTCTAAGTCCTAGGCCAAACCACTTGGCTAACCCCTTGAGGTTTCGCTAGTATACGAAGAGAAAAGTTCAACGTAAAATCGGACTTTGTCTTGGTGTTTAATTTTTTTGTTAGAATGATTTAAGGCTTGATTCAACTATATTGTGGTCTTTGAATGAAAGTCATTTAAATAGTAATGTTATGATCCGAACTGTTTATTTCTTTTGTTGTTATTTTATTATCTTAGTGGAAAATCAAGTTATTCAATTACCGATAAGAAAACCTAATCGACTATCTTTAGTGTCAAATTTTTTTTTCCTCAGAACCGAAGGTGGCACGTGCCACCCCCACCCCTATGCCTAGGTTTCCAGCCATGGGATCTACCTGGTGTCACGGTATCATGCTCCGAACGTGAGAGTTGCCCACGTGTACACTAAGCGTCATGTGTGACGTCTCCTACCAGAAACGGTTACAGGTGACGTCACAGGGCTTGTGCCTAGCACAGACTTACTCTATAAAACCTAAGGGATAAACCCTATAGAGGTACACCATTCCTCGATGAGGAAAAAGGCTTAGGAAACACACATCAATGCCCTGTAAGCACGAACAGAAAGCCACATGCATGTGTGTAGGGTTTGTAAAGCATCGACAGCTTGAATGATGACAAACCGAAAACCCATGTCAATAAGCATTTCTGCTCAATGATGTGAAGCTGCACCACGTACGTACTACTTCCATAAACCTTTTAGGTTCTGTACTAGAAAACAAATCCACCCTTAGTCAAGGCAAAAGAGTACCTCAGAGTCAGTTAAATCAGGCACCACATGAATTGGCATTTTTCATTCACCACTAGGTCCACTACATATATCCACCTGCACCATGTCACAATCTCGACATAAGTTACTGAATGTAAAATTTTATCTCAAGCCACACAATGGCTACCATTCTTGCGTACTTTGAATAGTACTAGTAGTTATTTGTTGTCAAGTTATGAGCCATTGTTATGGTAAAAGGCCTTAAGTTCAAATGAACAAAGACTTCGATGAGTTAATGAAACTAACAAAATTAAATTAACATACAAGTGACAGCAACCAAACCTTAGCGGGTACAGAAGCCAGTTGGCTTGCAGTTATTCCCCTTGTAGTAATCCCGTGGCGCCCGTTTCAAAGAGAGAATGTCAAGTGATCGATGCTGTCGGCTTCCTTCTCATCGACCTTCCTAAACCTAGGATTAGTCCCAGATGCATGTTATCCCCTTGAAGGCAAATAAGCAAACTTAAATTCAGTTGTAATAAGCTTACAAATGTGATTAAAAAAGTGAGTACATAAATTGATTCTCAATAGAAATGCATAGGAGCCCATATTTAACACCATCACTGATTTATACTTCAAGTTCAATAGCTCACCATTTTCCCCTTATTTTCACCCATTACAAATATCAGAATTACCCAAATGAGTCAAACCTGATTTCAAGAATATTCATGAGTAACAATGCAAAGATTATCATGCTCTGTCAAAGTAAGATTTGGTGATTGTAGATAGGGTGTAAAATGGCACCAAACAGCCAAATCAAACTTAGCAGTTAACAAAGGAAACCAAGCTACCACACTTGGTTTGCCTTACCCCCTCCTCTCCTCTTTCCAACTTTTCCATGATACGATTTGCGCACGCTTCTCTTATTTATGATGCCTTTTGCATCTCAATTGTAGTGAGGTAATATACATCAAGTGCCGTCGAAATTAGGATTCTCGAGTATTAGTTTCCTTATGATATCTAGTCTTTTCTTGCTATCAAGTTTAAGTAGATGCACTTCCGATTCATTAAATAGCTTTTTGGAATTTAAAGTAATCGTATATACAGAGGGAATAAAAAGAGCATCCACCAAAACTTGATAGCAAGAAAAGATTGAAGATCATAATAGAACTACTCAAGAACCCTAATTTCGACGACGCTTGATGTATAAGCACCTTTTGCTAAGCCTCAGAAACCACCTCTCAAACTTCGAGTCGTGATGAGCGGAACGCAACACCTGCCAAATCGATTTGGAGGGAAACAAAGGCGGCGAAGAAATCTGGGGGGAAAAAAAAAGGGGGATCGAAAAAGGCAGTGGTGATTTTGAATTTGATGAGCAAGAAGAAAACGGCAGGGCGAACCAGAAGATAGAGAGTTACCGAATCCGCATCACCAATTCCAAGCACGAGAGAGAGAGAGAGAGAGAGAGAGAGTTTTGGGTTTAGCGAAGCAGATCGGAGGTTTAGGGTTTGAGCAGAACTATGAACATAACTTTAAAACGCGAGAGAGAGAGAGAGAGAGAGAGAGAGTGTGTGTGTGTGTGTTTTGGGTTTAGCGAAGCAGATATGCGAGGTTTAGGATTTGAGCAAAACGATTGATCACAATTTTAAAAAGAAACTTCGGACACGAATATGTTCGGAGCCGTTCGATACCCATGTACTCATGTGTATCGAATTACTTGAACGCAATTTTGTCCAGAATTGTGTTTGTAGAGTTTTTTTTGTTAGGGTTTAGTGTAACATCCTCTGGGCTCTAACCTTGTCGGTGATAACTTTGCTTGTATACCAAACAAAGGCCTATGGGCCTATCCTTTACGTGGGCCACGCCTAACTTCGGCAAACCCAATTTTGAAACCCCAAGAAAGTCACAATTGAATGCTGGGTTACTCGTAGTAGCCCATGAAAATTGGGTTATCAGGATGGCCCACCCGTAGTAGCCCATCTTTAGCCCATGAAATTAGGGGATGGAGCACTCGTAGCTAGGGCTGCAAACAAACCGAGACGCTCGTGAGCGGCTCGCAGCTTGGCTCGTTTAAGCTCGACTCGGAAGTTAACCGAACGAGCTCGAGCCGATTTTTTCAGCTCTTTTTGTAAACGAGCCGAGCTTGAGCTAGGATAAGCTCGGCTCGCAAGCCGGGGTATATATACTTAAGTTTAGAGTTTTTATTGTTATTTCATAATTTGTTCTTTCCGTTTTCATTTTCCAGTCAACCAAAAGAAGCGAGAGCATACACACACCAGTACATCTCCGCTCCAAAGGAAAATGAAAGATATATACCTTCAAAATCAAAATATTTTTGGTTGTATTAGACCTATGCGAGGATATA